>CM076581.1:1680701338-1681069412 GCA_034641835.2 Pinus albicaulis | reverse complement strand
CTCTGTCCAAAATCTACATTACTTTGCCTATTAATTCTGCTGATTTCCTGTAAAAAACTGCTGAAGAAACCTTCATTTACTCCCCCTTTTCTCCATATTATTTCCCTACTTTTCATAAGTTCTCCCTCCATTTATGAAAAATTCCCCTTTCATAGTTAAAGACTCACTTTTTAACTATTTCGGAACCCCCACACCCATTTTTATCCTTGAAATTTCTCATAAAAAATCAAGGTTTTATTGCTATGGACCTAAGCCCCTTGGGCTAAGTCCTAAAACCACTTCCCCACATATGCCCGTCACCCAAGACCAAGAGCTTAAGCATTAGGGGTCAATCGCAATCGAAGGCCGGGCGAGATACAAATTCCTTTGTAATATTTTAAAAACCCCGATGCGATTAGTTTATATTGTTAAGTCTTGCGATGTTTTCTCCACCGTTGATCTTCCCGTCAGATCAACGGTCAGCGCTCAATCGCTCTGTCCCTCCGATCGCAATCGCAAGTCCTTCTATTCGCCTCCCAATTGCGTGCCCCGATTAAGTCTGGACCGTCCATTCTTCCCGCAGATCAACGGTCTGCGCTCAATCGCAAACCCATGCCCGATCGCAATCGCAAGTCGCATTGGCGCTGCCCCGATTGAAGCCTTCCGATTTAATCTCAGCCGTCCGTTTTCATGTTGATCCGACGGTCCTCATTCCCTCCGATCGCAAGTCCTACCGCCATTTCAAAGCCCGCCGATTCGTTTTCCGCCGTCGATCTGATCTGCAGATCAACGGCCATCGCTTAATCGCACTGGAAGTTCAATCGCATCCCCTTTTGTGCCACCTCCGATTGAGACCCTCCGATTAAATCTGGACCGTCCACGTGTCCAGATCGGACGGTCCAAAACTGCTCCTCCTTATTCTTCTCCCGCTATCCTTTTTGCCTTTCTTTGCGGATCTCCACCGTTGGTTGCCTTCATCCGACGGCTACGCTCCTCCCCCGCCATCCGAAGCAGTTTTAACCTATTCCCGCAGGATTTCTTAACTGTTGTTGTGTTTTGCAGGTGTTTTAATGGTTTTCCATTATAGAATGAAGGAAAGCCGAGGGATGGGAAAAACGTTTCCTGTCCCTTCTGACTATCTTAAAGAGGCCATTCACGGGGCTCTATTCCACGTCTCGTCAGTACTCTATGAGTATTGATGTCGTAAAGCCCAGTGCGGGTCTGCACATCGACAAGACACTGTTTTTAATCAAACACAGTTAAATAGTATCAGTTTTGAGAATAAAGCACAGCAGATGAAGATTGAAGACAGTTTTTATGGGGATTACGGCTAAGACAGTTATCAAAAGCCTAATCCCCAAACTAAAACACAGTTTAAATGAAAAACCTAAAGTGTTTTATCAGACAAAACGCCTCCACCGCCACATCTGAGGCGAATTGATTCCTCAGCTACCACCGAGCCACCTGGTGCCTCAAACCATTCAACCAAAGGCTAAGTTATTGAAGAAAATCAGATATCCGCCTCCAGCCCAGCCAGGGAGTTACTTATGCAAGGAAACCAATGAATAAATATCTGCAGAGTTACTCCAAGACGCAGCATATGAGCCTCAAAGTCAAATGAAACTCACTTCGAGTTTTAAATCATAAATGTAAAAGTTAATGCAGCACTTCCACCTGTAATTTCTCCAATCGATGCCTCTCAAAGGGCCGAGAATTCTTCACTCTGCATTAACTGTCTTTGAGATATTTTGTTAAAATCTCACCTCCTCATCTTCCTATAAATACTTCTACCGAAGAGGAAAAAAAGTGGTTGGTTGCAGAACTTTGAAATACACTTGAGCTTGAGACTTCTATTTGTACATAGTATTCACTGGCCCTTGAAGCTATGTTTTTGCTAGAGTAGTTAGGTTGAATAGTGAAGATGATTGCTGGACTGAAACATTGGACTTGAATTTTGTAGCTGGTTTGACATCAATATAAAGGCTGTTTCATGGGATCCTGATCTATATTGACGGTGATGTTATTCTCATTTGTAACTTGTTGTTTTATTTTTGTTTTCATATTGTTTCATTTTCCACTGTAAAGAACAGTTTAAACAGGGTTAGGACCCGCTGTATATCAGTAACCTTCTCTGGCTGAGAAATCTTTATTCGAATGTTTTCTTCCAAATCTGCGTTATTTAGGAATGACTTAATTCAGTTTTAGGTATGAGAATGCTGGTGTTCCCTCATTTTATCGTCCTAGCTGAATATTATCTCTGAATGTTACTTTCAGTATGTGTTATGTGATGATGAACTGAAGGAAGATATGGTTAGCCCTGGTCCCAGACTTATCTGCATAACTAACAGATTGTTTCCCTTGGAATGTGTTAAAAGCTGGCTAGTTTAGAAGCACTTGCTAGATCTTAGACCATTATGTGTTATCTTTGTGTCTCCCCTTTTTTTGTATGTTTTCTATTGGAAGTGTGTCAAAGGCTGGTTGGTTTAAAAGCACTTACCAGATCCTAGTCTGCTTTCGTGTCCTCCTTAAGTGTTTGCCAAAGGCTGACTGGTTTAAAAGTACTTATCAGATCCTAGGCTACCCTTCGTTCTGCATCTGTTTGATTCCCCTTCTTAGTGTATCACTCCATTCCATAAATCAAAATTTAAAGAAATCCTTAGACATAGATGACTTGCCCCTTGGATCACACTTGATGTTGTTGTTCAATTAAAGCCTAGATATAACTCCATAGCCCAATGGACTAAAAACCAGCGTTATATCTATCTGTCTGCCAAATCTGTTCTATTTACTTGCAACTTCTCACTTTTGGAACTTTTTGCATTTAGGTTTTTCCCCTCAAGTAACATTTCATGCTCAACCATCCAAAACAAAACAAAACCCGTGGCCTTCATAACTAGCCTAATGTCATTACCCTAAACTTCAAAGACAATATCCATCTTTGTACATATTGGAGAGATCCCTCTCCGGATTCAGGAGGGCTAGATCCTAGAATCCCAAAGTTGGTTGAAATGATGTTAACTTTGTGATTGGACTCTCCCAATCTTGCTAATAAATTACAGAGACCTAACATTTCTGGCGACTCCGCTGGGGAACCCCTTACCCAGAATCTTCATGACATCTTGTGAGTCAAAAGCAGCCTTTTCAAGCACTATCGAGAAATGGTAATTAAGATGAAGCTCAATTCAATCGGTGACAAACTAGGTCAACCCTAGGATTCTTTTAAGTTTTTTATCTAACCTTGGAAAATCGGCTGGCTTAGCCGTAAGAGTAGACTGCCTTTGTCTCGCGACCTTAGCTAAGTTTTGAAACAAAGTTAGCATATTCTTAACAACCATAAAATTGAAAAATGACTTAGAAAAACCTAAAAATATTTCAGATTGGAATTAAATAAACATGGTGGTGGACCATACGACCTTTTACCTCTGAAAGGAGCTAAAAATTTCCACTTGGCGACTCCACAATCCTAGCAGACCTTAAGACTCCTCTGGGAAGAACCCTTATCATTATAAAATTATTCAAACTCGGTTAGAGGACTGTGGGATTTAAAAATTGTAAAAACAGATTGGTTAACCTCTCCAAGATTGTCATATCTGGTTGAACTTTTCTTGTTTTAGGTCTAAACAACACAGCATAGTGGCTTCTAAAAAGATTCACACTAGAGCCCACCCAGACCCTAACCCACCTGAGATAGTTGATAATCGAGAAAGTATCCTTTGGAAGCCTCCTAAGCTTAAATTATTAACTGTTTTCAGATCACCCTTGAGAGTTGAATCAGTCCCTGAAAATCTTTCAGCTCTGCAACAATCACAAACTGACTTAGTGAACCCATTTAGGACTAGGTCATTTGATGATATAATCTATTTAGACTCTGAATCTTCACTTTCATCTCCTGAAACAAGTGAACATCCTGGTAGCAGGGAAACAACACCTCCTGATTCACATTTCCTTCACAATTTAGGTATCTCCCATCCAAGATCATCTCAACAGTCTACTCCTGGTCCATCCACTTCTACTCACCTTACATCCATTGTTCAAACCACTTCACCTCAGCCCACTTTCCCTTCTGTAAATCCACCTCCACCTCCTGCCATGGCAACATGGTATGCTCCCTTAGCCCTTAATATACCACTAGTCAATCTTCCACCGGACTATCAGTCCAAAATTCCATTATATGATGCTAATAATGCTACAACTGCATCACAACATTTGGATAAGATGAATGACTATTTTGATCGAAATGAAATTGATGATGATTCTATCAAGCTCAAACTGTTTGCTTAGAGCTTAGGGGGAGAAGTAAGAAAATGGTTTAAAGGTTTAGCCCCCCGTAGTATAAATGACCTCCAAGGCTTCCATCAGACATTCTTAAATAAGTGGGAAGTGAGAAAGAATCCTCTCCAAGTCCTTGCCGACTATAACAATCTCCATAGGAACCCTGGGGAAAGTGTACAATCTTATTGTACCAGATTTAACAGCGTCTATAATGCACTTCCCCCCGAACTAAAACCTCCTCAGGGCTCAGCTTTAAACAAATTTCCTAAAGGGTTTGATCGAGACATGACATATTCACTTAGAGAAAGAGTTTTTGCAACCCTTGAAGACATGCAAAGGGGTGCTCTTTCTGTGGAAGTAAACTTGATGGAGAAAAGAGCAAGAATGAAGAGCGAGAAGAGAGTATCTTTTAGAGAGGAATCAACCCCTTCCACTTGAGGCTCAAAGATAGAGAGAATGATGGAAGAAATGATGAAAGAAATGAGCATAATTAAGAGAGCACAAGCAAATCAAAATCAAACTGCTCCTCAAAATAGGAACCAAAATCAGAATGTTAGAAGGAACCAACCTCCAAACAGACCCAGGGATGATGATCAACAGATCACTCCTCCCTTTCATCAAAACTATGTAAGTGAGGTTGAAGAAACATAAGACATAGCAGAGGGAGAGGATATCAACATGTTTGGGGAAGAGGATGATGACTTTGAGGTTCATTATGATAATAAACAAGGTCTTTACACACCTTACGACGACAAAAGAGATGATAATGAAAATTATTATCAGGACATGGAAAATATCGTCATAGAACCTCAAAGAGAATATGACCTTAGAAGCAAGACCAGTCAACAAGCCCCCAACACCAAAACCTCTGACAAATCCTCTCAAAGCAGCACCGCAGCTAAACCCAAAACAGCCAAACAAAAAGACAAAACAATGGTTGTTAATTCTGATAAGGATAAGGAGAAAAACACTCAAAATTCTGAAAAACAGAGTGAAGACATCAGCAGTACTAACACTTTAGCTAGTACTCCTTCTACAACAGTTGTGTCAAGTAAAACGAATCAGCAAGCTGTGATTGTTGATAGAGTGGCAGCTAATAAGGTTGAAACAAGTGCTTCAAAGAGTCAAACCCCTTTCAGCCTTGAACAGGAAATCTTAAAGATCAAGATCTCCGTTCCATTAACTGAGTTAGCTGCCCAACATGTATATAGGAACCAAATTTTGAAGGTTTTAAATTTAGAGGAAAATGGAGATACAGTTAATCTTAGTGACGACCTACCAGAGTTGATTTTTGGCCCTAAGATTGAAGGGAGGTTTCAAGAAGGACCAGTTCCTCCCTTTTATGTGAGTTTGAACATCCATGACAAAATTATACACAACGCTATGCATGATTCCGGGGCTTCTCATAATTTAATGCCTAAAGCTGTGATGGAGAGCCTTGGTTTAGAAATCACCAGACCCTACAAAGACCTATACTCCTTTGACTCAAATAGAGTAAAATGTCTAGGATTGATCAAAGACCTCTGTGTTAACCTAGCCCAGATTCCAGCCAAATGTTTACTCATGGACATTGTTGTGGCCGATGTCCCCCCAAAGTATGGAATGCTATTATCAAGATCCTGGGGAGCTAAGTTACAAGGGACTATGCAGATGGACATGACATATGCGACCATCCCGGTTTTCAATCAGACCAGAAGACTTTACGGGGAGTCTCATATGCAATACACGGTTACAAGTCAAGACAGACCACGAAACTCTCCTATATATTCTGTCAATACAGGCCTTGATTCTTTTATCATGTTTAACAATGAAACTCCTAGTGAACAAGTCACTTTAACAGAATTAAAGGCTGACAGGGAAGAAGAGTATAATAACGCGGAAGTGTCCAAACAGTTTGCCACATGTGAAAACATTAGTAAACAAAGCATAGGTATTGATTTACCGGTTATGAGTCCATTGTTTTTAGCACTTAACAACCCAGATAATACCCCTAACGTTTCTGGCATCATCCCTCAATCTATTGAAGAATTTGAGGAGTCAAAACAAATTCAATTGGGTGCTGCTAACCATGAACAGTCAGAAGGCACCATAGTTAAAAAGGACAATGGCCAAACAGATGAAACCAAAGACAGTCCTTTATGGAGTATGTATTTTGATGGGTCATGTACTAGAAATAATGCTGGTGCAGGGGTTTGGATCATTAACACTGAGAACAACCACACAGAATGCATCTCTTGCAAATTAAACTTTCAGTGTTCCAACAACATAACAGAATATGAATCCCTTCTCTTAGGCTTGCATCTCTTGAAGAAATTAGGAGCCAAAAGAATTAATGTGTACGGGGATTCTGAGTTAATCATTAGGCAAATCAATGGGGAGTATAATGCGAATCATCCCAGACTTAGAGCCTATCGGAATGATGTCATGGATCTGTTGACGACATTTAAGGAGTCAAACCTGAGTTTCATCCCAAGGAAAAACAACATTATGGCCCACAATTTAGCTTTTGCGGCCAGAACATGTCTAATGCCATATGAGACTGGAGACAACACAACTCCGATAAAATTTAGACCGGCAGTGCCTGATAACGAAAAATATTGGCAAGTGTTTGACAATGACAAACAAATAGAAGAATTCATGCAATTCAGAAATGAGTTCGAACTGCACAGTTCAGATTCAGATTATGATACAGACTGCAGTGAAGAAAACTTTCTTGGTGAAGAAGAATCGTCTCCTCAACCTGCCAATACTAACCTATTGTCTAGCGAACTTAGGAGCAAAACAGAATTAAGTACAGAGTTAGAAACGGAAGAATTACAAATTCTGCATTCTAAAGATGAAAAACTGCCAAGTGGTCTAACGCCTTTAGAGGAGTTGTTCGATTTTAACGATGTGGCCAATAAACCAAAACTGGAACCTGTAGAAAATGAAGTAGAGGAGTACAATATAGGCAGTGAGGAAAAACCGAAAATGATCAAGCTGTCCAAAACTTTGCCAGCTCACATTAAACTCAAATACTTAGAGCTGTTCAAAGAATTTTCTGATGTTTTTGCTTGGAGTTACGAAGATCTCAAATCCTATGACACTGAAATAATACAGCACACAATCCCTCTTAAAGAAAACCAAAAACCATTCAAACAGAAACTGCGCAGAATAAACCCTGTCCAGTTGCCATTGGTTAAGAAGGAAATCATGAAGATGCACGATGCTGGCATTATTGTCCCTATTAGATATTCTGAGTGGGTATCTAATCTGGTGTTCGTTAGGAAGAAGACTGGAGAAATCAGACTTTGTATAGACTTTAGAGACTTAAACAAAGCTTCGTTAAAAGACAACTACCCTTTACCAAAAATGGATCACATTTTACAAAGGGTGGTGGGGTCTAAAAGGATTTCGTTACTTGATGGCTATTCAGGGTATAATCAGATTTTAGTTCACCCTGCTGATCAATTAAAGACAACTTTCACTACTCCATGGGGCTTTGAGGAAAGGCTTGTTTATGAGATGGTAAAGAGGTTGCAAAAGTACTTCAGGCCTTGGAATGATACTGTCTTCTGTCCGGATGATTATGAGTTAATATAGGTTTGGAACAAAAAAAGTTTTGTAAATAATGAAGGCCGTGGTATTAACAACTAATGTAAATTAATATGCAATGGATGACAACTAAATGTGGAATGTAAATACAGTGAGCTAAGCTAGAACTGAACTAGAGTGCTACCAGTCTACAATAAACAGTGCTAAACTAACAAGCCATTATCAAACTTGAAATGAAATAACAGAGCATGAATTGAATGCAATTTGACTCCGGAGTGCCCTAACTAAGTTATCATGCAATTAATCTATGGAATTCTACAGCCTATTTTGTCCATCATGAATGGTATTTTGGAAGAGCTTGTTAGAACAATCTTGGTTGTACAATTCAATGCAAATGCAAACATAAAAACTGAAAGCAATTTAAAAACTAAGACATCACAGCTATTTCCTACCCATTGTTATGATATTTTGGAAGAGCGTTTTAAGAGTAAGATCAGCTATGCTACTTAGTGTAAAAAAACAACTGAAACCTTCAGTATCACAGTCATGCCTTAGACATCATAAGGATTTTTTGGAAGAGTTTATTAGAATAAGTTCAACTGTGATAATGAACAAAAGAAATTACAAATAAAACCTATAACACTACAGCCATTTCCCATTCATTATCATGATCTTTTGGAAGAGTTTCTTAGAACAAGTATAGCTATAGTGACTAATGAAATTAACTATGAACTCAAACTTCAAAAACGTGAAAACGACTAAGATACTTATCTAAATTATGAAAGTAAAGTCGTTCAGGAGGCAGGGGCCCTCTACCACCAGACGGAATCTAACTCAAAATCAACTCAACGCGTTCAAAGCAATGATGTCTTCTTCATTAAAGGAAAATAACTTAAAACAGAGTATTCTCGGTCTTCAGAAATATAGCAGTCAATCCCTGAAATCTAAGCAAAATCTAGAGCTTGTCTCTCGGTTTCCCGAGTGCATTTATAACAAATCTTTATAACAGAACTTGCAACAATACGGGGATCATTGTCTTTTCATATCAAAATCATACTAGGACTCTAAAGATGGCAGCGTAAAGGGACAAAGGACATCTAGACTGTCCTTGTCCTATTAGAAGTCTGCCTCCTTGAATGAGTTCCCACGTACAAAACCACGTCCAGAATTCGGTTTATTCTTCATGGTGAGCAACAAACGTTGAGGACATGATGTGGAATATACCCATGTGTGGCTTTTCCTGAGAGGACACCTGGAACATTCTTGAATGTGAAGACAGCTTCAGAATTGGCAGTTAGCTACGGAATGTCTTCATTATGTAGCTAGTTTCAGTTCAAAATGCATTACAATGACAAAATCACAAAACTTAGCAAGTTAGCCATGTTATTCATTCTAAAAGTAATTTTAACTAATTTCATTGATCATTTGGGCCTGGTATAACAATGGACAAAGGAAAATGGAGTGAAGTAAGATAAAAGAAAGAACAATCTTGGGGCTCAACATGAGCTATAGAATGGAGTTAAGGCATAAGAAGGACATCCCAACCCCGACTCGACCTTTGGTTAAACACTATGCAAAACCACGAGTGGTTTTGAAAAGTGGGTCGCCCATATCGCACCACTTTTGGTGAAAAGGCGGTATTCCCTGAATCGAAGCGATTCCATAGAACCGTCGACGCGTGGCACCAGACAGAGGTACAAAACCGCCTTTCTGTATTCTCATCACGCGTTAAAATCCGGCGCTGGGGGCCGAGCGATATCGACGAGGGTCGTCTATCTGGAGCGGAGTCATCAGACGGTGGTCGCCCGACGGAGATGCGCGAGGTTTAACCATGGTACAGGGCGTATAGTTGATTGGCTATTGGACATAGAGGTGGGCCCGAATCGAGAGTCCTATTGTAAAGTTTGATCTACGAAGCGGGGAGTATTAATATAAGTTTGGAAGACTAATATAAGTTCAGAAAGCCAAATTTAAGGTTCGGGGATATAATATAAAGTTAAACATTGCGGATGGTATTATTTATCAAATTCTGCGAATTTGATAATTAATAAAAAGAAATAGACTTCATGGAGAAAGGGAAAATTTGACAGAGCCACGTCACCATTGACCAGCTCTCCGTAGGCGGACCTTTCAGAGTTGTTGCATCATTTGTGGTATCAGAGCTATTGTCTGAAGTTTTTTTGCTGACATGGCGATCCAAGTTGGTAGAGGTGCTGGCAGAAGAAGACCTGTTGCCAACGCTGAGGTGTTGGGGATGTTGCAGAGGGTCGAGGCCAGAATAGATGCCATGGAGCGAAGATAGCCCAGAGATCCTGAAGACATCAGCGAACCTGAAATGGATGAAGCAGAAGAAAATTTCGAGATTCCTCCTGACATGAGGCTCCTTAGAACTATTCTAGGGTCTGCAGTTAAGCCCAGAATTGAAGTGTCGAGTTATGTCGAGGGAATTAATCCGGAATAACTAGTGGATTGGATTAATGAAATGAAAAAATGCTTTGATTATGAAGAAATAAGTGAAGATAATAAGGTCAAGTTTGCAGTAACAAAGCTGAAAGGACATGCTACACTTTGGTGGGATGGAGTGCAGGCAGAGAGGAGGAGAGTTGGCAAGCAACCTATTAAAAGCTCGACCAGAATGATGGCCAAATTGAAAGGTAAATTCTTGCCTAGTGATTACCAGCTGACATTGTATAAACAAATGCAGAACCTGAGACAGAGGTTGCTGACAGTAAAAGAGTACACAGAGGAATTCTACAGAGTAAGCATAAGGGTTGGGAAATTCCAAGACACACCTGAGAAGACTGTCAGGTATGTGAATGGTCTCAACCTGGAGATCCAAGATGAGATTGGTCTCATTTCTCCTAAGACAGTGGAAGAGGCCTACCAGATGGCCTTGAAAGCAGAGGAGAAACTCCTGAGGAAACAATCTGCCAAGAAGAGAGGTTCTTTCCATGGAAAGGGAAGTCAGGGTGGTAGAGGAAAGCCTGCTACACCCAGGGATGGAGCTAACAGTAGCTCACCTCAGAATGCATCTACAGAGGATGATGCAAGGGGAAAAAGGGGTTCTTACAGAGGAAAGGGAAGAGGAGGCGAACGGAGGCGGAGGTAGAGGGTGGGTGTTATAGATGTCAGCAAGTAGAACACAAGCACTATGAATGTCCAGAGAATGTGGGTGCTGGTCCAAGGAATGTTGTTGTTGCCCAGGCTGGAGAAGAGGCAGGAATTGAAGAAGAAATTCTTCCAGAGAGGGGAGAATCCTTGGTGGTGAATAAGGTCCTGTTGAAGCAAGCCAAAGAAGTCACTGAGCCTACACAAAGGAAGACTTTGTTTAGGAGCATATGCAAAGTCCAAGGGAATTGTTGCCAGCTAGTTATTGATAGTGGCAGCATAGAAAATCTGGCTTCCACTAAGGTAATAGAGAAGTTGAAGTTGAAGACAAGGGAGCATCCAACTCCCTACAGGGTGTCCTCGCTGCATAAAGGACTTCAGCTGGTTGTGAAATAACAGTGTGAGATAGAGCTGCAAATGGGAAAATATAAAGATAAGGTCCTGTGCGATGTAATGCCCATGGTTATGTGTCATATACTATTGGGTAGGCCTTGGCAGTTTGACAGAGCAGCAGTACATGATGGCAAGAAGAACACTTACAAGTTATTCAAAGATGGGGTCCATCATACATTGATACCCATGGAAGAAGGAGAGCCATCCAGCAGAGTGATTGATCCAAAGACCTTGTTGCTGAGCGGGAAGGAATATCTGCAGCAGATAGAAGAAGAAGAGGTAATATTTGCTTTAGTTTGCAAGCCTAAAGTAGTTCTTACTTCTACAAAGATTTTTGATTTACCAGTAGAAATACAAGAGATGTTAGACAATTACTGTGACATTGTTGTGGATGATTTACCTGATGAGATGCCACCTGTGAGAAAGATCAGCCATCAGATAGATTTTATCCCTGGTTCAAATCTGCCAAATAAGGTAGCCTACAGAATGACTCCCAAGGAAAATGAGGAAATCAAGAGACAAGTACAGGAATTGGTGGACAAAGGACTGATCAGAGAAAGTTTGAGTCCATGTGCAGTACCAGCAGTATTGAGCCCAAAGAAAGATGGAGGTTGGAGGATGTGTACTGATTCCAGAGCAATCAATAAGATCACAATCAGGTACAGATTCCCTTTGCCCAGAATTGAGGATTTAATGGACTGTTTGAGTGGTGCTAAATATTTCTCAAAGATAGATTTGAAGAGTGGATACCATCAGATTAGAATAAGAGAGGGTGATGAGTGGAAAACTGCCTTTAAAACAAATGAAGGATTGTATGAATGGATGGTAATGCCTTTTGGGTTGTCAAATGCACCTAGCACTTTTATGAGACTTATGAATGAAGTATTGAAGGAATTCATTGGTAAATTTGTGATAGTGTACCTGGATGATATATTAGTTTTCAGCAGAACTAAAGAAGAACATTTAAGGCATCTTAATCATGTCTTGAAGAAGCTACACCAAGAGAAGCTGCTGATAAATTTGAAGAAATGATCATTCATGAAGGAAGAGTTGGTGTATTTGGGGTTTGTTGTTTCCGCAGAAGGATTGAAGATGGACCTAGAAAAGGTTAAGGCAATTGTGGAATGGCCTTCACCCAGGAATGTCTTTAAGGTAATAAGTTTCCATGGACTTGCTAGTTTTTACAGGAAGTTTATAAGAAACTTCAGTAAGATTAATGCACCCATAATTGAGACAATAAATAAGGGAAAACAGCCATTTAAGTGGACTGTTGAAGAAGAAAGGAATTTTAAGCTGCTGAAGCAAAAGATAACAGAGAGGCCTATTTTGATTCTGCCTGATTTTACAAAACCATTTCAAGTAAAATGTGATGCCAGTGGAGAGGCCATTGGAGCTGTGTTGAGTCAGGATGATAGGCCTGTGGCATATTTCAGTGAGAAGCTAAATGACACCAGAAGAAATTATTCCTCTTATGAGAAGGAATTCTATGCAATTTTTTAGGCACTAAAGAAATGGAGACATTACTTGATGTCCAGGGAATTTGTATTATATTCTGACAATCGTGCTTTGCAGTAAATTGTACAGCAGCCCAAGTTGAAACATAAGCATGCTAAATGGGTTGAGTATCTCCAAAGTTTTAATTTTGTTTTAAAACATATAAGTGGCCAAGCCAATAAAGTAGCTGATGCTTTGAGTAGGAGGCACATGCTTGTTCAAGAAACTAATTTTGAAGTTGCAGGATTTGATTTTCTCAAAGAGTTGTATAAAACAGATCCTGATTTTAAGGAAGCATTTGAGGCATGTATTGACCCTGTTTTAACAGATAGAAGCCAGTGGCTCGATTATTTCCTGCAAGAGGACTTGTTATTCAAAAGAAGCCAACTGTGTGTACCAAAATGTTCCATGAGAGAAAATTTGATCAAGGAAAAGCATAGTGGTGGACTTGCTGGACACTTTGGTACTGATAAGACTTATGAGCAGATGAGTCACTTTTATTTCTGGCCCAAGATGAGAGCAGAAGTGGACAAGTTTGTGAAGAACTGCAAGATTTGTCAATATGCTAAAGGAAGGAGCCAGGATGCAGGATTGTACACTCCCTTGCCTATTCCAGACAGGCCTTGGGACATGGTGAGCATGGATTTTGATCTAGGATTGCCCAAGACTCAGAGAGGGAATGATGCAGTCTTCGTTGTGGTGGATAGATTCTCCAAAATGGCACATTTTATTCCATGTTATAAAGCTAGTGATGCCACCCATGTTGCTAACTTGTTCTTCAAAGAAGTTGTTAGATTGCATGGGCTGCCCAGGAGTATTGTTTCGGATAAAGACACCAGATTTGTGGGGCACTTTTGGAGGACATTGTGGAAGAAACTTGGTACTCAGCTAAGTTTCAGCTCAGCTTATCATCCCCAGACTGATGGACAGACTGAGGTAGCGAATAGGAGTCTGGGAAATTTGTTGAGATGTCTTGTAGGAGAACATCCCAAGCAGTGGGATCATATTTTTCCCCAGGCTAAATATGCATATAATGACTCACCAAACAAGAGCACAGGGCAGACTCCATTCCATATTGTTTATGGAATGCACCCCAGGGGGATATCAGAGTTAAGAAACCTGGGAAAGGCAGAACTGAGAAGTGCAATTTGCTTCAGAGATCCAGGCCATACATGAACAAGTTAAATAGCAACTACAAGGCAGCAACATTAAATACAAAAAAAGAGAAGAATTGAGTAGAAAATAAGTTCACTTTGAAGTAGGAGATCAGGTTTTGGCACACTTGAGAAAGGAGAGATTCCCAAAGAAGCAGTACAAAAAATTGAAGTTCAAAAATATTTGGCCATGCAAGATACTTAGGAAGTTTTCTGCAAATGATTATGAGATTGAATTACCTCCTGATGTTGGAATATCTCCCAATTTTAATGTTGCAGATTTGTACAAGTATGAGGATGATGGTGCAGAAGAAAGACCAGTAGACAAGGAATAGATTGATTGGAAAGAACAGCTACCTCCAGCACAGCCACTGCAACTAGAGAATATATTGGATAAAGGTGTGTTCAGAAAGACCAGAGGACGAGAGTACCTCCAGTACTTGATCAAATGGAAGGATAAGCCAGAGGAAGATGCCACTTGGATGACTGAATAAATGTTGCAGAAGATAGGCAGATCAGTGGAGGAGCTCATGGACAGGAGCCCATGAAGAAAATTGCCCTCGGGAGTCTGATGCAGGGGCATTAGATACTAGCTAGCAATGTAGGAGTTTTGTCCACATGTTGTGGCTAGGAGGGTTTGAGAACAGTCAAATTGTTACAGATAGGTTTCAATACCTTAGCTGATTGTACTATTATTTCAGTTAAGTTGTAGAAGTCGAATAGTTAGTCCATCTGTCATGTTCTTAGTTTCGAATAATTGTAATTAGGCTCTTGAGTTACCCTAACGGTCCTCGCAGAGGAACCGAAAGGACATATGTTCTTATATAAATTGTATTCTCCGGAGGAGAAGAAAAAAAAGGACGAGAGAGGACGAGAGGTTCCTGTAATAAAACTCTATGTGTTAACAATTGTTTCTAGTTAAATGATTTTAATGTTCGTTGGCCATTGAATTGTCTTGAATTCTTATTAATGAAGAAATTGTTTGATTGAGAAACGATTGTACACTGGCTCGATGTGAAATCATTGAGAATGGTGATTGTATAATTCTGCCTTATCTGTCTACTGTTCCCATGAATTGGTTGGATAAGCTCTGCAAGTTAAATTCCACTGTAGGTCCTTTGTCCGTATCTTTATTGTGGAAATACCCACTATACAATTGTAACGAACCCTGTTGAAACGGAACTGAGCTATAGACCGGAGTTAAGGCATAAGAAGGACATCCCAACCCCAACTCGACCTTTGGTTAAACACTGTGCAAAACCGCGAGTCGTTTTGAAAAGTGGGTCGCCCATATCACACCACTTTTGGTGAAAAGGCGGTATTCCCTGAATCAAAGCGATTCCATAGAACCGTCAACGCGTGGCACTGGACGGAGGTACAAAACCGCCTTTCCATATTCTCATCACGCATTAAAATCCGGCGCTAGGGGCCAAGCGATATCGACGAGGGCCGTCGATCTGGAGCGGAGTCATCGGACGGTGGTCGCCCAATGGAGATGCGCGAGGTTTAACCATGGTACGGGGTGTACAGTTGATTGGCTATTGGACATAGAGGTGGGCCCGAAGCGAGAGTCCTATTGTAAAGTTTGATCTATGAAGCGGGGAGTATTAATATAAGTTTGGAAGACTAATATAAAGTCCAGAAAGCCAAATTTAAGGTTTGGGGATATAATATAAAGTTAAACATTGCGGATGGTATTATTTATCAAATTCTGTGAATTTGATAATTAATAAAAATAAATAGACTTTGTGGAGAAAGGGAAAATTTGACAGAGCCACGTCACCATTGACCAGCTCTCCGTAGGTGGACCTTTCAGCGTTGTTGCGTCAATAACTCAGGTTTCTCTACATTGTTCCTCCTATGCATGTTCCTGAGCTTGTCTTTGTTATTGAATGTCATCCCAAGTTATCACACTCGGCATATTCCCTTTTCATACTGATTAAATCCTTCTCTGTCTCTCAGATCTCGCCTATCTCTCTTGTCTTAATCATCTTTGTTTAATTTGCCTCTTCCTCTCGGCTCTCACCTCTTCCTGCTTCTACTCTGTGTAAGATCTCTAGTCCTCGATGTGTCTTACAAATCCGATTGCCTTCTGTTGTGTGCTTAAGAAATTTGCTGCCTCTTTGCTTCATTTGTTTCCTCTGTTGCATTCACTTCCTCTATTGTATTTGCCTCTTTGTTGCCTCTGCTGCCTTTGGTTCCTTCTTAGCTGCATTCCCTGCCTCTGCTACATTCGTTGCCTCTCTACATTCACTACCTCTCTACTTTTGTTGCTTCTCTGCCTTTGTTGTATCCCAGTTTCCTTTACAATATTGTTGGTTCTGGTGCTGCTCCTTTGTGCTCCTTTGCCATCAATGAAAATATTTCCAATAGTCTCCCCCTTTGACATTGATGCCAATACTCCAATACTTCCTCTATGACTTCCTGCCCCTTTCATTCTTAGAAGTGTCTTTTATTCCTCTACTTGCTTTTCAGAATAGCCTTTCTTCTTCTTCTTGCTTTTCCTCCCCCTTTGACATCAATGGAAAAGGGTTCCACATTTCCCAATGTATATTCTATCTTTGAATTTCCTCTTTTTGATTTGTGTTTAGGACTTCTTCTTCTAACTTTTTACCATGCTACTCTAGACTGGTGTACAATAGTTGTTAGGAGAACACTTTGAGAAACTTGAATGTAAGGCTTGCCACCATAGATTGTTTTGTACTTATGTCCCTTACTACTTGATAGAGGTGATATGTGCTGGAATTTTGATGTACTTCTGACATAATACTCTGATCTTGAGGACCTATACCATACACTGCTCCATTGCTCTAGCTCTTCTGTTACAACTTTTATGGGTTGCTCACCCCCTGGAATGATGCTTTCTTGTCTAATATTGATTATCACTTATCTAGTACACAGTTTATGTTCCTTGTATTGCAGCCTTTGCCAGTGTATTTCCATATATATATATATATATATATATATATTATTATTATTATTATTATTATTATTTTACTTATTTATTTTTTATCGTATCAGAGAGTATCATCTCCAGACACTACCCCTAGTTTGTCTCTTATATATTTGAATGGTTCTTTAGCAAGAGGTTTTGTGAATATGTTTGTTGTTTGTTCCTTTGTTGGTACATACTCCATCTTTACTATTTTTTGTACTACTTGTTCTCTGAGGAAGTGGTACTTTATTGGGATGTGCTTTGTTTTAGAATGAAGTACTTGATTTTTTTGATATACTTATTGCACTTGTATTGTCACATTTGATATAAATGGGTTCATTGATGATTACCTTCATGTCTTGGAGAGTTTGTTTCATCCACGTTACTTGTGTGCAACAAGCTGCTGCTACTATGTATTCTGCCTCTGATGTAGATAGAGAGACAAAAGTTTGCTTCTTGCTTAACCATGCCACCAGAATTTCTCCCAAATAAAATGCACCTCCACTTGTGCTTTTCCTTTCATCCACACAGCTGGCCCAATCTGCATCTGTATATGTTGTCAATGTGAATTCTTTTCCTTTTGGATACCATAGGCCATAATGTACAGTTCCATGTGGATATCTAAATATCCTCTTGATTGCTAGCAAGTGATTTTGTTTTAGTGTTGATTGATATCTAACCACAAGTCCTATTGCCAACATAATGTCCAGTCTTGAAACAATTAGGTATAGTAGACTTCCTATCATAATCTGTAAATTCTTTGATCTACATATGTGGATCCATCATCAGCACATGGCTTGCATCTAGTGATCATGGGAGTTGACACAGGTTTGCAGTCTTCCATTTGTAACCTTTTCAAAATGCCTCTTAAGTATTTTTATTGTTAAATGAATACTCCTATGTTCTTTTGTAGAATTTGAAGTCCTAAGTAGAAGGTAATCTCTCCAATCATAGACATCTCAAATTCTGACTTCATCTCTTCTGCAAATCCTTTAGCTACCTCATCTTTTTTGCTACCAAACATGATGTCATATACATATACTACTACAGTTAAGAGTTCATGTTCATCAGCCTTAATGTGCAGATTGTTGTCTACTCTTCCTTTCTTGAAACCTTGTTTTTGTAAGTATTTGTCCAGCCTAGAATACCATGCACGTGGAGCTTGTTTGATGTCCCCATATAAGGCTTTCTTTAATCTACACACATAGTCATGTTTATCTGTTAAGGAAAATCCTTTAGGTTTTTCTATCTAGACTTCTTCCTCTAGATCTCCATTCAAGAAGGCAAACTTCACATCCATTTGATAGACCTTGAAATCATGATAACTTGCAAAAGCCAAAAACATTCTAATTTCTTCCATTCTTTCTACAGGGGAAAATGTTTCATCATAATCTAGTCCTTAGATTTGAGAGTATCCCTTGCATACAAGTTTGGCTTTATTTCTGATTAGCTGACCTTGTTCATTCTTCTTATTCTTGAATATCCATTTTGTGCTAATGAAATTTTTCCCAGTGGGTCTTTCATTAACTCCTGGGTCTTGTTCTTCTCAATTTGTTCTAGTTCTTCATTAGTAGCATTTACCCAATTTTTTTCCTTGTTGGCTTCATCGAAATTCTTTGGATCTATCTATGACAGCATGGCTAGGTACACTTCCTCAGTCTGTTCAGCTAGTTTTCTTCTAGTCTAGACTCATGCACTCTTGTCTCCAATGATTTGATCTTCTGGATGGTTCTTCTGAGTGTGTCTCAAGGGACCTTTTGAGTTTAATTCAGTATCTTCTGTTGTCTTACTCTATTCTTCATTTTATTTATTCTCTTCTTCATGATCATCTGGAGTATTGGTGCAACTTCTACTACTGGTTCTGTTTGGTAGATCTTCATCAACTCTCACATCAATGCTTTCCACAATTTTATGTAGACTTTTGTTATAGCACCTGTATCCCTTACTCTTGGATGCATATCCCAAGAACATTCCTTCATCATCCCTTGCATCATACTTCCCCAATTTTTCATCATTATTCTTTATGAAACATTTGGCCAAAGACTCTAAAGTGCTTGATTGACGTTGGTTTCCCATGCCATAATTCATATGGAGTCTTGTCACAATTTGGTCTAAGATGAGATTTGTTGAGAATATGAACACTTGTGTTTACTGCTTCTTCCCAGTAGGTTTGGGGAATGTTACTTTCTTACATCATTGCTCTAGAAATATGTTGTACTGACCTGTTTTACCTCTCTGCCACTCCATTATGCTGAGGTGTACCTGCAATCGTAAATTTTTGCTTTATCCCACATTCATTGCACAAGTCTGCAAAATCATTGTTTGTGAATTCACCTCCTCTGTCTGATCTGATGCATTTTAGCTTACATCCAGTTTGATTTTCTGTCAGTGCCTTGAAGGTCTTGAATTTGTCAAATGCTTCGGATATATATTTTAGAAATTCCACCCACTTCAATCTGGAAAAATCATCTATTATCAGCATGAAATATGATTCTCCACCTGGTGCATTAGTCCTTGAAGGTCCGCATAGGTCCATGTGTACAAGCTGAAGTAGCTTGCTTTTAGATAGTTGGTTTTTAGCCTTGAATTATGTATGAGTTTTCTTGCCCGATTGGCAGGACTTACAAATGGTATTTGGAGGCTTCTTTATTGTAGGTAAATATCTTACTGCTTTCTTCTTGCTGAGTTTGATGATGTGGTCAAAGTTTAGATGTCCCAATATTCTATGCCATAACCATGATTCGTCAATTTTGTTGATGCGACATGCTTCATTCTCTTCTTCTAATATATAGACATTGCTCTCTATTTGAACACCTTTGATCAAGGTCTTTCCTGTGGTGATAGACCTTACTTACAATCTTGGGCTCTGAAAAGGACCTCACAGACTTTATCACACATTTGACTGACACTTAGCAGGTTGGCTTTCAGACCATCCACAAATAGTACATCCTGGGCCTTTCCTCTTCCATTTTTCAAGCTGACTGAGCCTTTTCCCTAGATTTTCCCTACTTTATCATTGCCAAATGTTACATTTCCAGATTTATTTTCATGAAAGGTTATAAACTTGCTTCGGTCTCCAGTCATATGTTATGAGCACCCACTATCCACATACCATTGGATTTTCTGATCTTGAGCTATTAGAACCAGATCAACTTATTCAACTTCTTTCTACATTGCATGCAGTTTTTAGGTTGGTAACTTTCCTGAGGAGATGGACCGCAATATTTAAGAGGAAATTCATGAGACTTGTGCCCAATTTTATGGAAGCAAAAATATTTGATTGTATTTTTGAAAGGATTATGTATACGAGAGCTCCACCATTGTTCATAATTCCCCTTGAATTTCCATACGCCGGTCTTTTTATATATGTTCTGCACTCCATGGCTTTATGACCGAACCCTTTACAGTAAAAACAATACCCATGGAAGTAGCATCTGTCTCTGGTAGAGAAATTTGATTGAGGTAATCTTTTCATTTGTTTCATATTTTTTTGGTTGGACTAGAGTTGCTTTATCTTATATTATGTTGCAATATGTCCAGGTTTGTGGCAGGCGAAGCAAGTGATACTTATCATGGGAGGAAGGAACCTCCTTTGACATCTTCTAAATTTGTTCAATTCATCCTTAGGAGCGCTTGAGTCTTGTGTAGTTGACTGTTTCTTTGTTTCTTTCTTTGTCACTTGAGATTCTTGCTTGTTTCTGATTGTTTCGTTATATATCATGGTCTTGCTAGTTTTTAATTCTATGGATTCCCTTTTTGCTACTTCATTATCCTTTACAGATTTTACAAAAATGATATTCTTATTATCTTCTACCTTGGATTTGTTGGTTTCTCCTTCATATCCTATCCCAATATTTATATGAGGAGCTCTTTGAGCATTAAGAATTTTGTCCAAATGACCAGAGCTTTTCATTTGTGAAATATTCATAGTTAATTCAATTTGGTCCTTTTCTAATTTCTTCCTCAGCCTCACCACTTCCTCTTCCAACTTTTCTCACTCATGTTTTTTCTCCTTTATTTCTCTTTTCATAATATCCTCTATTTTCCTTGATTCTTCTAGATCAATCTTCAATTTAATAAGATCTTCTGAATCTGGTTTTGTCTTTGCATATTTTAGAAGAATCTATTTATGTTTCGTACACTTAAGTTTAAGTCTGCTTATTTCCTCCAGGGCACTAATTAGCTCCCCCTCAAAATCTACCTCACCTTCGTCTTCAAATTACAGGAGATCTTCCTCAAGCTCTTCCTTGGCCATCAAAATGAATTCTAATGTTCCTTCTTCATTGGGGGATTCATCTAAGCTCTCAGATGCACTGTTGCCTTGTTGAACATAGAATTATTTTTGATTAAATATGTTCCCTTTCGGCCTATTGCTGAAATTGGTTTTCTCTTTCCCTCTTGATTGATTCTCTATTTTCTTGTGAGGACATTTAGATGCATAGTGCCCCACTCTTCCACAGTTAAACCACTTAAATGGAATTTTACCTTTATACTTACATGTGCCTTTCTCCAATCTTATGAAAAATTTTGCATCTTATTCTTCAGAGCAGGAGGTTGTACCTTCCTTCTCTTCTCTGCACATATCAGCCTTAAAGGTTGCCTCCCTCACATTTGAATTCCCTTTTGGAAGTCTCATCTCATAGGCCGTCAAGTTTCCAAGCAATTGGTTCATGGTCAATGTTTCCCAGTTTGTTGTTTCTTCTATGGCAGAAACCTTAGGGTTAAACCTGGATGGTAAAGATCTCAATATCTTTTGTACAATTACACATTCGTTAATGGTTTCTCCTAGAGCTTTCATGTTATTCACAATTTCAGCAACCTTTAAGAATAAACTGGCTATATCTTCATATTCATTCATTTTTAAATTTTCAAACTGAGCTCTATAGGCTTGCAGTTTGGCCATAAACTTTCTGATAAGTTGAAAATAACTTTTTGATAAGTTATTTCCTATTTTAAACTTATTTGTTGATTTACGTTTATGGCCAAAGTTTCTCACTGTATAATAAACTTATTTGTTGATTTACGTGGATATCATATATGTTTTATTCCTTCTTCATTGTTGTCCTTCCAGCCTTAAATATACTTTCTATTAGTTGTGGATCTTCACAACTTCTCTATATAATCCTTCTTATTCTTCTACTCTCTAACCTTTTTGTGCATATGACAATAACATCATTTATAGGGATCACCTCATAGATGTTTGCATTCCATATGGGAATATGAAATAACAGGTATCACACTTTTCCTTCCACCTTCTCATTTCCTCGCTCAACACATTCAAGATGTTACAAAACTATGTACTCATTTGAGTATTACATTGGAGTTTTCCTTTGCCTACGGAGACTTGCCTTTTCATCACAAACAATATAAAATAAATAATACATTTATAGTTACAATCAATTATTTTACTCAGCCCTTTAATTTTCTTAGCTTTGATGAGTGTTTGTCCTCTTCTGCTTGTTGTCCTTTTGTCTTTTCTGTTTCTGCAGTTATATTCCAAATTTGTTGCATAACTGCCCCTTTTAGCCCAACTCTTCTTCCGCGTTTAGCCTTTTCGTTTGCTTTACTGCCGCAATACTATTCTGCTCGAGGTCCTAGTCCTTTGATTTGCATTTAGATCATTTCCTTGTGACATGTGGGGTATGGCCCACATAAAACTCCCTTTTAACACAACGGAGTATTACAAATCCGAGTTTTATCAACATACATACGTTTATCTATCAAACAACGCATATATAACATACATGCGTTTAGCAATCAACCGCGCATATTAAAACACATAATTATAAATCAAACAACGCATATATAACATACAAGGAACAGAGCTATCGGGTCCCATAGTACCTTGAACCAATCACAATTCATCGCAAACACTTCCTCGCAGGTTTCCCACTCAACCAATAGCAATAAACCATAAACCATGTGATCTACGATCTCCGCTCATGCGCGGTGCTGCCACGTGGACTCCCTTTATCACATTATGTCACTCTATATTTACTGCATCACAACCAAAACAACATACCTTGTGATGTCTTTGAAGTTAAACCCCATTTCTTGCGGGATGCGTTGTTGCGCAAGGTCGACACGTTTCCCTCCATTTCGCATCACAAAACTTTAACATAACTTGCGGTAAACTTACTGCTATCCCTTAAGCGCTGCGATGGGCAGTATGCGGGCAAGATCCATGTCATCATGCCACATCTGTTATTCATTAGTATTTTTACCTATTTTTATGACTATATTCCTTGGCTAAGTTTACTGGAAGCTAATCTATATCTGTCAATTTTTCATCTAGAAAACACCTCAAACAAATTTTTGTCTTCCTACCCCTCTCCTTAAACCTATAATGAGAAAAACCCTTTAATTTCCATATCTATCACAATTCAGCAAAGCCTACCTATCTATAGTTGTTATAAGTTTGCCTCTCTACCATCAAAAATCCTTTGTTTTTCATGCAACTCACTGTCCAACATTTAACAAAGTGTCTACCTCTCTCTCACTGATCACTTTGTCATGTGATAACCTACTCATGCACAAGAAGCTATTCAAAATCCATGATAAAGTATGTAGTTCTAGGTGATGGTGTTTTAGGGAAAATTCCTTGGCGACACTGTTTTAAGCCAAAAACTCTGTCTTCAATATCAGTCAGCCATCATGTATTTTTATTTTCCAAAGCCAAAACCCTTGTCTATCCCTAGGTCACGCACCATCAAGGAGGTCACTTTGTTTTGTTTCTAGAAAGGCTGAGGAATGTTCAAATCAGGAAATGAAGGAGTTTCCCTGTCTGAAGAAATATGCTTAGATCAGGCATGATCCCCATGAAACATCAAAGAAGCCCTCCAAACTTCAAAAGCATGTTTCTTCAGACAGGGAAACTTTGGCCATACCTTTAAGATGTAAATCAACAGATAAGTTGAAAATAACTTTGGCCATACCTTTAAGATGTTTCTGCCACTTGTTTCTTAATGTCAACCATTTCTTTGGACATGGTTTTCAGAACTTTCTGCAATCCTTCTAAGTCGAATGGATCTTTCGATTGTTTTTTCTTGGGGTCTTCCTTAAAAGTAACCTTCTTGGATTTTTGTTCTTCTATCACGTTTTTATTTTCAAGGGCTATGATACGTTTCTCTACCGCTATTGCTTCCTTCATATTGTCAGCTAAAGTTGTTTTTTATCCCTATCAACGAATATTTCTATGTTTGATGGTAAAGCAGAAATGTACCATTCACTTCGCACTCTTCACTAGGCTTGGAAGCAATAGGAATTTTATTTAACAGTTTATTGAAACTTGAATTAAAATCTTTGATAGGTTCTTTTGACTCGGCCCTAAGATTAGACAGGTCATTGATCAGTGTCGTTGTAGACCTGTCATCGCCGAACTTAGTCAAAAATTGATCTTGGAAGATATCCCAACTAGTGATAGATCCAGACGGTAATGATAAATACCATGATCCGGCTGCTCCTTGAAGAGTATAGGGAAAAATTCAGACGACAGCGTCTTCATTGGTAACTCCATTGAGATTTATGGACAACATAAATTTATTTATATGTTCTTCCGCTAGCATGCCTACTTCAGGATTAAACTTAGGCAACCATTTTTCAGGATGGGCTAGTATTTGACTCAAGGGTGCAGGCATTAAGACTGCCCCTGGGTTATTCCATGGAGATTGGGCCATCGTTGAACTACCAACAGAGGAAAGTGCAGAAGATGATCCCTGTAGTTAGGAAGATGAGGATATTACGATTCCAGATGTTTGAGAAGGAGATGTGGAAGTTCCAGTGGACTAACGGACAATAATCTGAAGTGGAGGGGTGGATGGTTGACTTTGCGGCGAAGAGGTTGAGATGGATGATGATGATGAAAGAGTCTCGCTATCAAACCCTTTAGGTGATTTCCTTGCTCTATTCCTTGTAGGTAGAGGTAACTCGGTTGGCTAAACGCCAAACTTTTCGATCTGTAATCTAGTGAGAGGATGAACAGGGTTATATTGTGGAGTCACACTGCCTTGAGATTTATCAGATCTTTGAGGTGATATTGAAAATCGTTGAAGTTTATGGATCAAAGATTCAACTTCAGGAGGTTCAATAGCAGATTCTTCTAAAAAGTCAGGGTTTGTGGCAGCAGCTATTATTCTCTCGACTTCTGGCTCTATATTAAAAATTCTAAGTGCGATGGGGAAGTTGGGGGAGATGGTGAGGGTGATTTACTCTCACTTACTTGCCATTCATAGTTCAGGCCCTCCTTCTAGCGCCAAATATGTTGAAGCCCCGAAAATCGGGTCTACCACAGGGGGATACCCACACGGTCCGGACCTTGGTTAGCAGCTCCTTTTCCATTTGGTATAGTGGGTCCGACTGGGGATATGGGACCAGTTTCCCAATATGTGTGTGTGTGTGTTGAGAATTGATATTTTCTTTCTAAAATTTCCTAAGTGAAATGCTTCTATTCTAACTCTAATCTAATAACATGCAATTATATTCTAATAAACAGAAATATCTAATTCTACACTAACCCGGGATGTAATATTTCCGTTATGCGATCTAAAATGATTTCAGATAACAATTGGTAATAAATATCATTCAATGTTATAAGAAAATAATTCAATAGAGATAAACCATTTCGTATAAAAATTTAGACGAAACAATTGTGAAAAACATATTGCATAATAAGCTACTCATATATTAAGCATAAATAAATAGCTATCACCGTACAAAAGTGCCAAATGATAACTCAAGCATTCAAGCATCAATATATAAACAACTGACCATGAATATCACTTTAACACAAAGGCAGAAATAGTTAAGAGATAAAAGTACCATTTATAACTAGTTCTACTCATGAGCTTCAAGAAATAATGACTTATCTCTTCTTAATCCAACATCCACTAAGAGTACAAAAGTGCAACATCAGTAGTAGATATTAAACGCATATATCAATAAATCTTGTTCCATTCATTCATCAAAACCTCCTCGGAGGGTGCAAAAGTGCATGTTTTGAGGACAAGTTTTTGACAAATTTCAGGACCCTTCTCTAAATGCATGAGAAGGGTTTAAATACTACTAACTAAATCTAAAAATAATTTATTACAAAAATGTAGGATGCGGTTTAAATGACCATCCTCATTTTAGGAAAAAATAAAGCAAAATTAATACTAAATCTAAAATTAAAACTAACAACTAACTATTTGTGAATCTGTTCTTTGAAATTGCAAGCATTCAGCATTTGTTTGAGAAGAGTAGGCTGACCGACTTCTGACTTTAACTGTCCTGTGAAAACAGAATCGGCAAGAGCTAGCACCATCTTCTCGACAGAATTGATGATAGATTTGAGATTCATCCACTGGCTATGTGTTTTTACCAAATACACCCAGTAAGAATCCCAATTCAACTTAGTTAATCTTTTAATTGATTCTGCCTTTTCTTGAGCCTTCTGTCTCCAGCCTGTCTGCAGTTGCTGTGCTTTCGGTAGATACCCTGGAGTGGTTTCCGAGATCAAATTTTCCTTGTGCAAATTTTCATTTATGCAGTCAATAACATTGTTTGCTGCTGTGGCTGCTTCTTCTACCGCTTTCTCTCCTTTCCTGATTTGTGCATCCCAATTTTTAAAGAGCATTTCTTTGTGATTGTCATTGATTATTGGTGCACCTGCTCTTTTCCCCTCCTTTGTTTCTTGCCAAGCCAAATATTCGGTAACTCTTTTATCAATTAAATCATAATCATGTCGTAATTCTACGACTTGATTAGTGATTTTATTGCTTATTTCACAATAAGAGTTCCACTGTGATATTCTTTGGCATAATATTTCATGTTGCTGCAGTAGTTGATCATTTAAGGAAATGGACTCTATGATGAATTCTGTAAGCTTAGGATCATCCTTGTGCATCTCTTGCATAACCTGTAGTTTTTTTCTCTTTCAGCCAAACTTTTCGGTACCCTATCTGCATTTGTTGGAAGTCCTCCTATAATTTTTCAAGCTATTTCTGTGCTTCGTTGTTGGCATTGGCTTGTTGCAATTGTTGTTGCAAAACATGTGCTTGATCTTCTTTCTCATTCAGTAATTGTCGTATCTCAGATGCTTTATCAATGGCCACAGAGGCATATGCTCCTGTTATCTAAGATAATTTGGTGAGATTTTCAGTGGGATCAGTGGTAGGATCTTGCCATAGGATGTCTAATTGTTCTGCATCATGAGAGAGCACATTTTCCAATTTCTTTTTCTTTCTTTGTCTTCTCACTACTGCCTTATGTTTTGGACTATAAAATACATCAAGAGGAGGAATTTCCTCTATTTTTAGCATAAATTCAGAGGATGGGGTAATGGGAATATGTTCGATTTCCGAGACATTGCTAGTTATTCCTATGACTATATCTTTTGTTGCCTGTACATTACTCATAGGTGTTTGTGTGTTTTTTCCTTCAATATTGATTAAATCATTGAATGTCTCCCATTATTTATCTAGCTCAGTTTTGACTGATGGTTGTTGTACGATGAGAGGGGGAAGATTTAGTTGTGGAAAGGTCAAAATCTATTGTTGTGGGAGCTCCTTTGACTGGGCAATATCCCTTACTGTCTCTTCACTTTTATCATGGTCACTTTCAGACCTCTTAGAGTGTTTTGACGTTTATTTCCCAGACTTAGATTTAGATTTGTCTGTTCCTGAACTTCCACTAAGACTAATACTGGGAGTTTATTCCCTTATGGGTTCCAAGCGTAATTTATCCAAAGGGATACTAGCTAACCTCCTTTCCCTGTATATCTTGAATTCTTGAAATTCTGTTGGAGGAAATCGCATTTGGGCTAAATGTAGAACCTCTTTAAGTGTACCTTTCTCTTGGAACATGTCATCAAAAATATCATCTTCTTTAGAAAACACCTTTATTTTGACTGCAGTAGTGAAATTTTTAGCAATATCATAAGGCTCGAACGGTCTTCTTGGAAATTTGAACAATCATAAACATGTTATGTTGTTTACTTCTTTGAATGCATGGCCTACATAAAATAGTGAAAAGGCCCCACAGGCCACAGGAAATTGTGGCTAAATAGCCTTCTTTTTGTCCTTCAAATATTTAGTCAAACCTCCTTCTCCGCAGGTTTGATAAGAAATTTCTCGTGCCATGAGTTTATCAGGAACATACAAAGGTAAGACATGAGGGGAAGCGAGACTTCCAAATACCCTGACATATGTAAATAGTTCTTCTCCAAACCATCTCGCAACAGGGAGTATATCTACCTCTGCTTCGGGAGAAAATCTTGGAGCGTCATTATCATATAACATTTTGTACAGGGGCAACATGATTCCATGACAAATCTTGTAAAAATACAGAATGAACTTGGAATCCCACAATTCTTTATGGTAAATATGAATGGGTAATGGGTCTTGAGTCGTCCATTTCCAACCCATTAAAGGAAACTTGGAAATATAACAGATTGAATCCATCACATATGCAGATAAGTAAAAAGGGGGATAAATTTTCTGAGAAACAATTCTTTTAAACTGGTAATTCAAAATGGCCATGGCTAAGTTGTCAGATAATATCTTAGCCCAATCCACAATAGTAGCATTAATGGTGGTAGCCATTCAGATGAAAATTTATTAATGTCTGACTTCCCAAAAAGTCTACAGAGCATAGCAGCAGTAAAGCAATATGGGGAGGTGAGAGAACCAATACTATACATACCATGTTTATCCTTTTTTAGTGGTTCATCCCTCCTTGACCAGTCCTTGGTGCATACTGCCAATTCTTCATTTTCTTTAGCAAACTTCTCCATGAACTGTTTGTTATAAGTCACCTGTGGCTCTGGTAAATGATACATGAGTCTCAAATATTGTGGAGTGAATGAGCCAATGAGTTCTTGACCCTGAGTCTTAAATTATCTGTTTGTGATATCAGTGTTTTCTAGTACCCATTTAACCATGTCCGTGTATGGAAGAATTTTGGGCCTCGCCACTATCCGGTGTAAGAACAAGCAAGCTAACTTTGTAATAGACGCCTTGGAAGACCCATGTGAGCCTGCAGTAGCTGTAACCTCCATTACTCTGGGATTATCTTCCTCAAGTAGACTGTACATGCCTTCCCAAGTAGTAATACCAGCATATTTTTTACAGGCAATGTCTGTATACAAGGGCGTCATTTCTTTGTCCTCAGAACTCAGAGCTTTTTCTTTCTTTCCCATAATATCCTGAATACTGCTTTGTATAGTTCTTTGTTATTTGTTCCTGCAGTTTACAAATGAGGAGTGAATAATGATAAGAAAAAGGTGATGGGAAAGCTTTAAATGTCGAAGACATATAAAATATACCACCTTACGTGAAATGGCTCTTCGATCAGAATGAAACCATATTTCATTAATGATTGACAACCAATTCATTTATTTAACATTAAAGCGCATAACCAGGCCTCGGTTTATGGAAAAACTTTTTCGTACAATGAGCCCTAGAGATCTGCGATAAGACGATCTGTGATTTGCTTCACAATATCGTAGATCGCAGTATCGTAGATTGCAATCTCGTGAAATTGCAATATCACAATACCGCAATATCGCAGAATCACAATATCGCTATATTGCAATATCGCAAAATCACTGGAGCGTAGCATATGACAAACATTTGTTAATGTGTTTTTCTGCGAAACGCGATTTGCAATATGTGCCATCTCATATTGGTGGTTTGAATATTTTTCAGCGTAACATATGACATTTGAGGCATGCGATGCGATGAATTTTTTTAGTGCGTAGTTTCGCATCGCGATCTCGCAATCTTTAGAATTTCACTTGTAAGGAAATATTCATTACCTTTTGCGATGCGATATTCCTTTAAGGAATGATTTTATTCTATCTTATCATAAAACTTAAGCTTTTTAAGATTCTTCAAGAGGTATTTTCCTAAGTTTATGATAATAAGTTTTATTGAAAAAGGAAATACAAGCACTAATTGATTTTAAAAATTTTGACTAAGGGCCCCCACTTATTTAGTATTAGTGATAATACTAAATAAGAAGGGGGGTTGTTGCTGGCCACAACAGGAAGTCAGTGGCACTCAGCAAATTAGTGATGATGAAGACAAACAGGGCAGTGACCATGAGTAGCAAATTAGTGATGATGAAAACAAACAGGGCAGTGACCATGAGCAGCAAATTAGTGATGATGAAGACAAACAGAGCAGTGAAAATGAGAAATGAAACAGTGAGCAGGAAGAGGTGCAAATTAGTGATGATGAAGAGCAGCAAGCTAGTGGTGATGAAGAGCAAAAAGAAAATGTTCAAAGCAGCGATGAGGAACACCAAAGTCCTCAAAAAATTCATGAAACCAATCAAAGGGACAATGAAAAAAGCACCTCCCAGCAAAGCAGTGATCATGATGGCAGCCCACACATAGAATCTAAGGATATCAGTGAAGGAGGTGACAGCATGCAAAATTACAATGAAGACGGTCCCAATGAAAACAATCCTATTGAAGGCAGCCCTCAACAAGTTCAAAATAGTTAGGAGGGTAAACAAGGTAGTCCTTAGATAGGCAAGGAAGGCAGTCAAATAGCAAAAAGAGATGATGAAGCTGGCAGTCCTAAACAAACTCAAAACAGTGAGAAAAATAGTGAACAGGGCAGCAAAGCAAGTAATGATGGAGGCAGTAGGGTAAAGGACCAAGTTGAGAAATTGAAAGTAATGAAACCTCCTCTCTCTTCTCCTCAACACAGCCAAGAACATGTGCTTGTTGCCTCTCCTAGTTAAGGGGCCATGATTCCTTCTCCAAAAGTGGTGAGGCCTAAAAACACCAAATCTACTAAGAACAAAATCACTCCAACAGTGACTAGCAATGTCACTAGAGCGCTAAGAAGTAGAGGAAAATTTCCTAAGAAGAGTATTGTTGAATTTCCAAAAATAAAAAGGACAAATAAGTCTATCCAAGGCAAGGGTAAAGAAAAAGTTGAACAGCAAGAGAGTAGTCATGAAAAAGAAAGGGTGTTTGACATCATACAAATAGATAGTGATGCTGGAGATGATAAAGCTATAATTCTAGAGAGTCTTTTGCTAAATAGAGAAGCCCAAATTCATGACTTAGAAGCTGATCTAGAAATTTCAAAGGACCTCATACATGTTCTACAAATGCAAAATAAACAAATGAGTGGTCAAATGGCATTTTATGAGGCCCGGGCATTCAAATGCCAAAGGGAAGCCTATAAAGCACAAGTCAAGCTTGAAGAGTATATGGGAAAATTTGATGATACTGAAGAAGAAGAGCAGCCAATGAGAAAAAGGCCTAGGACTATGGGTCTTAGGAAAGCTTTGGAGAAAAAAAAGGAAGAAGAAGTAGCCCTTGTTCGATCTTATCCTCTCACACAATTTCTCGCCCAAGAAATAGAAAATGATAAATAATCATGGCTTGAAAGAGCCAAAAATAATTTGGAGGATAAATTAGAGAAATAAAATAGAGACTTGAGTCTACAAATGAATATGACCGGTCACTACAAGAAATTGAACCAATTTTCCCGAAGAAAGCTCAAACTTGCTCAAGAAAGGCTCAAAACTGCCCGAAAGAGGCGCCCGGTAGAAAAGTGGAGAAAGGCATATCTAGGCTTGAAATATTGGCCTCATCTTCCTTTCATGCTTCTAAGAACCCATAAGGTGCTTTCTCACCAAAATTGAGAAAATTTTGACATGATTTTGTTTTTTGTGTTTTTTGGCCCTAATTGCACATTTCTCTAGGCGCTACCATGGGTGCTAGGAGCATCCTTAGCTCATGCAAGTCATTTTTTTGGATGGATTAATTTGGGGGCAGCTACTCACAAATTTTCAGATCCAATGGAAGTGTTTTGGTCCCCCAAAGAGGCAAAAATTAGTCAAAATTCACCTTTCTGCCTCACATATCAGCAGATGAGACCCCCCTGGGTTGTTTCACTCAGTCCACCTTTTGATAGACTTCCAGGGATCAGTTTTGAAAAATTCAAGTAGTTCCAGAAACTCTACATCTAGGGCTTTCCAACGAACTATCACGAGCCTTGTTTTGACATCGGGAGGTCCCCCAAAAGTTGTCTGCAAAACAGGCTTCTTTATGATGCTATGCTCCTGTAGTGTTTATGCTAAAAAGGCAGTTTTCTGAATATGCTCATCCAAATGTGCGTTTAGCTATTTTTATCTCCATGTCAGTGTTTAAAAGTCAATTTTCTTTCTATTATTAGCTTAAATAGATATTTTTGAAGATATTTTGTGCCTTGGGATTTGCAAAGCCTCAAGGACAAAATCAGATATTTGTATTAGGCCAATGGCCTTCTAGATTCTCTAGGATATTTTCTTTCTCTTTTGCCTATATATTCCGAGAGTATTCATTGTAAGAAGAGGATGAACTTGATGTTATAGAGAAATACATGGTATTACAAGCTTTGAAGAAATACTTTTTCTCATGAAGTGGATAATTTCTTGTTTGACTTGGATGGAGGAGAAGGACTGTTTGTAGGATTCCATGGCTTGGTGAATGGTATTGTGTTCCTTATATGTTATGTTTCCTTAGTTTATCATACATGTTTTCATGCTTCTTGCTTGTTGTAGATCAATAAAGAATAGATTTTAGGTATGCCCATGGAGGCACCTCAAGTTTCTCGATTCATTACAGCTTCTATGTTTTTCTTCTTTCTTGGTTATGTCAAAGAATTCTTAATTGCTCTTTGGTACCCTAAGAACTTGTTATCAGTTTCATTAATGGTTATTATATATGCTATCTAGTATGATTCACGGTATGCCTTGCTTACTCATAGCTAACCAAAACCCCGTCAGTGAAACCTTTCTTTGAATATTTGATTGTCCTAGTTAAAACCAAAGAGGTCTTGTTTCGATCTTGCCCTTTTTCCATGCTCTGCAATAGTATTTCAAAGTTCCCGATAGCTCAAAATATGATGTTTAGGAGTTCCCTCTTCATAGATTGAGTTTTTTTTTTGTCTTATTTGTTTTCCCAAAAGTCTAAATGTGATTTTCCCAAAGTTAGAGGGTCTTATACTTCTATGTATCACCTGAATTTTTAGTTTATGCATCTATCAATTTGAGTTTCATTTATAGTGATCAATGGTTAGCCCTACCACATGAATGTTTGTTTTTTAACTATTTATGCTTAAAACCTTCTTTTTCCTTCACAAACTTAGTGTCCATATCATTTCACTTACACACAAAGAATCCATTTATCTCGACCAAATCAGCCCTGCAATATACCTTTTCCACCCTTTAAGGCAGTCTCGACCTTATCGACCCCATAGCCCAGTTGATATGACAAACTTTTGATCTAGTTATCCTTTGATCAGTTCTCCCTCAAAAACCTAAAAAAAACCAAAACATAATTAACAACTAGCCTAAAGTCTAAAATACAAAAGCAAACAAGTTCACATCCTTTGCATATAGAGAGAGCCCTCTCTGAGTCCAAGAAGGCTAGGTCCTAGGGCTCCAAAGTTGGTTTGATGTTACCCTATCATTTGGCTTGCCAATCTGCCAAATCGTAGGACCCTAACATAATGGTGATCTCGGTGGGACTCCGAGTAAATAAACAAACTTAGACGTCCCTAAACATTTCAGCATCCCTTAAGAAGACTATCTTGTCGACTTACGCCACCACTCATGCTTAATGGCGATCACAATGGGACCTTGAGTTAAAACATCCTAGGTATTCCTTAGGAACTCTCAAAGTCTCAATCAAACTTAGAAAAATTAAGTGTTATTCGAAGAGTAGAAACTAGCTTTTCACCATCCTAGCAAAATGATGATTCAGTTATAGGAAACTCTTACAAACCTCATGGCTACATATAGGAACTCAGAAAACTCCAAAAAATATCCCTAAATAGGATCTTTCTCAGTTATGTGTGGTGGACCATAAATACATATCTCTAAAAACAACAAAACATCCACTTGGTGACTCCACTAACCTCCAGTAGGCCTAATACTCCATAAAAAACCAAAAATTTCATAAATCATACTATCCTGTTGACTTGCCTTTCCAAAAAACACAAATTTCATGATGCAGCCTCTGAAATCAGTGAGAAACTAAGTACAACTTAGGGATTCAGAAATCTTCATCTAAACATAGGAAATCAACAGAATAACTTGCAACTAAAACTATAGCTTTCTCAACAATCTAGCAAACTGTTGAACTCAGTTCTAAGTCATTCTTGCAAGTTTCCACATAAAAATTTTCCAGAAAAGTATTTTCCTAAAAAACATCTTTGTCAGTATTGGTGGGGGACCATAAATCTCAAAGAAATCTACCTGGCGACTCCACTAGCCTTCATTTTGTTTTTACCTCACATTAGTGAAACACCTAGAGAGGACAATCATTCAAAAAATAATCACATCTATCACCCTCTCTAAACTTTGACTTTGAAATCTGGCTTCACGAAGAATTAATACCAGATCTCACTCGAACCCAAATCCCCCTATCATAGTTGATGACCCAGAAAAGATTTTTTGGCAAACTTCTGAAACTGGTAACTTAGCTACCGATAGGACCATCCACAAAGCAAGCTTTATACCTGAACATCTTACATCCTTGCAATATTCCCAGTTTGACTTGAGTTCAGCCAAAGCCCTTTTTAGAAGCAAGTCGCAAAGCAAAATCAAACTTGACGATCTTGAGCCCTTAGATTTGCAACAGAGTCCTAGTAGAGAAGCCTAACCCACTACACCTCCTGATTTTCAGCTTGTCCACCACTTTGGCTCTTATCACCCCAAATCTGCTCAGAATCAGTCCACAAGTCCAAGTACTTCCACCACACCCCTTCAGACCACCACTGTGCAAATCACCTCATCCCATACTACAAACCCTCATACTATAAATCTACCATCAGCTCCCATCATGGCAGCTTGGTATGCGCCTTTAGTGTTACCACTGCCTTTGGTACCTTTACAAAATGATTACCAATCCCGAATCCCACACTTCACCAGAATCGAGGCTACTACTGCTCAACAGCATGTAGATAGGATCAATGTTGCTTTTGACTACATGGAATTAGAAGATGAAACCATAAAGATGAGAATGTTTGCCTAAAGCCTAGGCAGAGAACCCAAGAAATGGTTTAAAAGCTTAGCTCCTAACAGTATACATGATCTCCCAGCACTTTACCAAACTTTCATAAACAGGTGGGAAATCAGGAAAAACCCCATCCAAATCTGTTCTGAATATAACAATATTAAAAGGAATATGGGGGAAAGTGTTCAGGACTATTGCACTAGATTCAACAGTGTCTATAACGCCCTCCCGCCTCACATGAAACCTCAACTTGGTTTAGCACTAGTGAAATTTCCTGAGGGTTTCGATCCAGATATGACATACCAACTAAGAGAAAGAGACCCCGCAACTTTAGAAGAAATGCAAAAAGTAGTTTTTAGTGCGGAAGCCAACCTAGCTGAGAAAAGAGCTAGGATAAGATCAGAAAATAAAGTCACATACCGAGATGAGGCCATGCCTTCTACCTCCTCCTCAGATCCCAGAATAGACAACCTAGTTAGAACCATGGAGAGAATGTTGGAAAGAATCAATCTAAATGAAAAAGCACCTCTTAGGGACAACCAGCCAAATCCTCAAAATAAAAACCGGAACCAAAACTTTAGAAGAGACCTGCCTCAAAACAAACCAAGGGAAAATGACCAACAGGTCAGGCCATATCTCCATGAAAACTATGTTGATGAGGTAGAAAGAGATATGGAACCACTTGATGAAAATCACTTAAACTTTATAGGTTTTGATAGCGCAAGTGAGCTTTTCCTCATAGAAGAAGAACAAGTTTTCTTCCCCTCGAATCAAAATGAAGCAAATTATGAGGACCCTGAAGATCTTGAGGTAGGATTATAAAACGCCATAATGGAAGCTCATAGGCAATATGATCTTAGGAGTAATAAAAACCAAGAAAACTCTAAGAGAGGTAGCTCAAACACTGCTGTTACAAAAACCCCCGATAACATTCTTAAAAGAACAATAGATAGTAACAAAATCATGGCTAAGAGAACTGACCAAAACAAAGACAAAACTAGCCAGGCAACCCTTGATTCCAACTATCCTAGTACCTCTGCTAAGATTCCCGAAACAACTATATTGAACAAAACCCTGAATCAAAATCAGAAAATCAAGGACATAGAAGAATTTATGGCTGATCAAACTGAGATGAATCTGCGTAAAACCCAAGCACCTTTTAGTTTCGAAGGAGAAATTGCCAAAATTAAGGTAACTATACCCCTCACTGAGCTAGTAACTGTAGATAGGTATAGATCTCAGATTTTTAAATCCTTAAATATAGAAAATGATGCAGATACTTTAAATCTGACAGACAAAAAACCCGAGCTTTTGTTTGGTCCCGAAATAGAAGGAGAATACCAAGAAGGAATTGTTTCCCCATTCTACGTAATTTTGAACATCCAGGACAAGGTATTACATAACGCCAAGTTAGATTCTGGTGCTTCCCATAACCTCATGCCTAAATTATTCATGGAGAGTTTGGGCGTATAGGTAACTAAACCTTACAAATACTTGTACTCATTCGATTCAAGTAGGGTCAAATGCTTAGGCACCTAATAAATAACCTGTGTTTCACTCTAACACAAATACTGGCTAAAAGCCTAGTCATGGATGTAGTGGTGGCTGATATCCCTCCTAAATATGGAATGCTATTATCAAGATCATGGGCCGTCAAAATACGAGGTAGCCTCCAAATGGACATGTCATTTTCTACCATCCCGGTTTTTAACCAAACTAGGATATTGTACCAAGAAACTCACATGAAATATATGGTAAGCCACCTAGATAGGCCAAACAATACTCCAGTTTATTTCATTCATTCCAATTTAGATTCTTTTATCTTATACAATGAAAGTGATATAAATGAGCAGAGAAAAGAAAATGAAGAAGATTTCAAACCATCAGAACAACATTACTCATCCCCAGATAAAGAAACTGATGATCAAAGCTCTAAGAAACCTGAAAAACAGCTTAGTAACACACATGAAAAGGAAACTCTTTGGAGTATAAGCTTTGACGGTTCCTGTGGAAAAATTGGTTCGGGGGCTGGCATCTGGATACACAATACTAATGAAGGTCATTCTTTCAGATTAGAATTCCAATGTACCAATAACATTGTAGAATATGAGGCTCTTCTCCTTGGTCTGCACTTACTTAAAGACTTAGGTGCTAAGAAAATATCAGCCCAGGGAGATTCAAAACTTGTAATTAGACAAATCAAAGGTGAATATTCGGAAAAAAAACTCAAGACTGAGATAATACAAGAATGCAGCATTAGACATCCTTAAAACCTTCGAAAGATATGAACTCACTTATATCCCTAGGAGTCAAAATAGCCTAGCGAATGAGCTCGCCTTTGCCACAAGCAATTGCCAAATATCATGTTTAAAAGAACAATGCAGTATCCAAGTCAAACATCGTCCTACAATACTGAAAAACATTGACCATGGGCAAATATTGAAAGATGATGAACAAATTGATGATTTTTTTCAATCTAGAAATGAGTTTGAAATGACTAAAACAAACTTAGAACATGAAGAAAGAAGTATTGACAAAAATGAAGACCAGGAGCTAGATTTACCTTCTCTAACATATTTAAACTTGATTAATCATCTATATGAAGCCGAAACATGTGAGGACCTAGACCAAAGAGAGCTTGAAGTCTTACACTGTGAAAATGACACCATACCCAAAGGGCTTTCACCCTTATAGGAATTGTTTGATTTTAATGACATGGCCAAAAAAACCAAAAATGGAATCTATCAAGGTTGATATAGAAGAATATAACATAGGAAGCCCTGAAGAACCAAAAATGACCAAACTGTCCAAAACTCTCCCTCCTCACATGAAACATAAATACATTGAGTTGTTTAAAGAGTTTAAAGATGTGTTTGCATGGGGATACCAAGATTTGAAATCATACGACACAAGCATCATTCAACACAAGATCCCCCTCAAAGAAAACCAGAAGCCTTTCAAACAAAAGTTGAGAAGAATAAAACCAGTCTTACTACATTTAGTTGAGAAGGAAATAAAAAATATGTATGGTGTCGGGATAGTAGTTTCCCTTAGGTACTTTGAGTGGGTTTCAAATCTGGTATCAGTCAGAAAATAGACTGGTGAGATTAGAATTTGTATTGATTTCCAAAATCTGAATAGAGCCTCTTTAAAAGACAACTATCCTTTTCCCAAAATGGACCACATACTTCAAAAAGTGGTGGGTGCTAAAAGAATCTCATTGCTTGAAGGTTTTTCCAGGTACAACCAAGTGCTATTTTTTCCTAGTGACCAACACAAAACTGCTTTCACCACACCTTGGGGCACTTTCATGTATGTTAAAATGCCTTTTGAATTAATGAACGTCGGTGCCACATTCCAAAGAGCCATGGACATAGGTTTCGCAGAAGACATAGTTTATTTCATAGTCATATATCTTGACGACATCACAGTATATTCCAAATCTGATGAAGAGCATCTGGTTCACTTGAGAAAAGTTTTTGAAAAATGTAGAAAATATGGTTTATCTTTGAATCCCAAGAAAACACTTTTCGATCTCGAAGAAGGAAAACTCCTAGGTCACATCCTTTCTGAAGATAGAATATAAATAGACCCCAAAATAATTGATGGCATACTGCAAATCAGTCACCCCAGAAACATAAAGGAATTGCAATCCTTTATCAGAAAAATTAATTTCTTAAGAAGATTCATCCCAAATCTTGTCAAAATTTTGAGAGATATCACAAACATGTTAAAAAATGAAGTTGGATTTAAATGGAATACAGAAGCCAAAAAAAATTTTGAATTGGTTAAAAAAGCACTCACCGAAACACCAGTATTGGTAAGTCCTTATTTCACCAAATATTTTTACATTTTCTCATTTGCATCTGAACACACGGTAGCTGCAGTATTATTACAAAAGAATGCAGCAGGGCAAGAACAACCCATATCTTTTTTAGAAAATCCCTAAGAGATGCTCCCTTGAAATATAATATCATGGAAAAATAGGCATTCGCATTGGTAAAAGCATTGAAAGATTTCCGAGTTTATATCTTGCATTCTCATATCATTGCTTTCGTTCCCCATACCGTCGTCAAAGATATATTAAATCAAGATCCAGATGGTAAAAGGGGAAAATGGATCGCTATCATCTTAGAATATGACTTAGAAATCCGACCCACCAAAATTGTTAAGGGACAAGGACTCGCAAGGCTAATGGTTGAAACAAACCTCCAAGCATTAGATATAAATTTTGTTGACGCCTTAGAAGAACAGGAAGAATGTGTAGCCCCTCATGTTGAAGAAATGTTTTTAAATTCACCGTGGTATGCTGATATTCTTTATGTGTTATTTTGTCTTAATGCTCCTCCAACCTTATCAAAGACAAAATCAAGATTCCTCAAACAAAAATATTTAAAGTTTTGTATTTTAGATGGAATTCTGTATTGGAAAAATCCCACTGGTATGCTACTTAAATGTTTTCTTGAGGATGATGCAGAAAAAATTATGCACGAAATGCACGAAGGAGAATGTGGAGGGCATCTCTACTAGAAAACCACAGCCAAAAAAATCCTTAGAGCCAATTATTATTGGCCTACCTTGTTTCCTGACACTCACAAAATTTTTATGACATGCCACAAATGCCAAATTTTTTATGGCAAGAAAAAGCTTTTACCTTTGCCCTTACATCCCATCATAGTTGAAGGTCCTTTCCAGCAATGGGGTTTAGATTTTATTGGGGAGATTCACCCTTCTTCGTCTGCTCAACAAAAATGGATCTTTACAGCCACTGATTACTTTATCAAATTGATAGAAGCCATACCCTCTAGGAATGCTACCGATTCAGTCATCATTAAGTTCCTAGAAACCAACATTTTATCTAGATTTGGCTGTCCTAGGAAAATTATCACTGATAACGCTGTTGCCTTTTCCTCCAAAAGAATGGTTGAATTCTGTTACAAATATCATATTTCATTAGTACATTCCACGGCTTATTACCCCCAAGGTAATGGTTTGGCCGAATCTTCTAACAAGAGCCTAGTCAATATCATTAAGAAGCTTCTTGAACAAAATCAAATAGCATGGCATGGAAAACTAGTACACGCACTATGGGCTGATAGACTAACCACCAAAAAATCAATCGTTATGTCTCCCTATCAACTACTGTATGGCATGGATGTCATTTTCCTGAAATTTTTAGGGGTTCCAGTGATGAAGCTATTACAAGAAGTTCAAATAGAAGAAAATGACATGCAAAGGAGGATAAATCAGACTATCCATTTACAACAAACGAGAGAAGAATTTTACCAAAGGACTCAGTTAGCGCAAGATAAGATGAAACAGATTTTTGACAGAAGGACCAAGGAAAATGATTTTCAGATTGGGGATAAAGTATTAAAATGGGATTCCATAAGAGAATATAAAGGAAAGCATGGTAAGTTTGAAAACTTATGGAAAGGGCCTTTCATCATCAGTTTAGTTAGCGGAAACAATGCCTTTTTCCTACAAGAACCTGATGGGACTGAAACTTTTGGAGGTCCTGTAAATGGCAGGACACTAAAACATTAATTTTTCAAGAGCTCCATTTTTAAACATTTTTCACTCATTGTACATATCACTGTTTGAAGAAATAAATCAAAAGCAGTAGAAAAGTTGAAAAGAGGGCAGTTTTAAAAATAGCAGAAAATCCCCATGTTCAAAACATAGTCATGCTGAAAGTGTGCAAGTCTAAATGCCACTACTAGTGCTCAAAAGATATCTTGTTCAGTTATCTAGCCTAATCATAACTGAACATGTTTTAAATTGAGTGTTGATAAGTTAGTGAAAGAAGTGATAGTCAAATTGTGTAAGATTGACTTGTCAATGAAAGTAGATTAGGAAAAGATATTGGTTCCACACGCTCAAAATAGAACCAAAGAGGAAAATAGGGATGGAAAACAAACTATGTATACTAGCCCTAATTTTTCTAAATCTCATTTTGTGTGAAAATAATATTTGTGTGCAGCTCGTCTTTTATGCCACAAATACATGACAAATCAGACCGTCTAATCCTGATTTGGTCATTTTTAATTTTAATGTTTTAGTTTAGTGAATAAAATCCTGTCAAATAGCTTAATCTTGACAATCGATCTAGCATAGGTAGAGAATCAAATGAGTTCATCAGTCTGATATGAACTCCCAGAAGATATAAGTGTAGAAGTAGATAGTTTTCCTTTTTTCAAAAATATCATGTCAAAGGGTTGCTAGTCCAAGCGCACCTAAAGAAGAAAAAATGTTAGGAGATATAGCTAGGTAGGTAGAGATGAGGTTGATGCTAATCATGCTGTAAATTTTCAGAAATAACATCGAGAAAGAGAGAAATTTGCACCAATGGATAAGGCACTGGTCTTCACAAGCCAGAGATCTGCAATTCTGGACACCTCCTGAAAAGGAGCTACCCTCCCCAAATGAAGCCACTGTTATTCATTAGTATTTTTTACCTATTTTGATGACTAGATTCCTTGGCTAATTTTTCTAGAAGCTAATCTATATCTGTCAATTTTTCATCTAGAAAACACCTGAAACAAATTTTTGTCTTCCTACCCCTCTCCTTCAGCCTATAATGAGAATAACCCTTCAGTTTCCCCACCTATCACAATTCAGCAAAGTCTCCATGTCTATAGCTGTTATAATTTTGCCTCTCTACCATCAAAATCCTTTGTTTTTCATGCAACTCACTGTCCAACATTTAACAAATTTTCTACCTCTCTCTCACTAATCACTTTGTCATGTGATAACCTACTCATGCCCAAGAAGCTATTCAAAATCCATGACAAAGTATGTAGGTCTAGGTGATGGTGTTTTAGGGAAAATTCCTTGGAAAGACTATTTTAAGCCAAAAACTCTATCTTCAATATCAGTCAGCCATCATGTCTTGTTATTTTCCAAATCCAAAGCCCTTGTCTATCCCTAGGTCACGCACCATCAAGGAGGTCACTTTTTTTTGTTTTTAGCAAGGCTAAGGAATGTTCAAATCAGAAAATGAAGGAGTTTCCCTGTCTAAAGAAATATGCTTAGATCAGGCATGATCCCCATGAAACATCAAAGAAGCCCTCCAAACTTCAAAAGCATATGTTTTTATATCTCTGCAGGGATGTACTGATTGATGACACTAAGCAGAGTGTAAGAAAAAAGGAGCACCTCAGGAGAAATTTTCATGCTTTATCAGTTTACTATGGAAGTCAGAAGAAATGTAGATTATGGCCAGCCCTACAAATCAGTCTTGTACAATCAACAGTGATAGTCTTCTGGCAAACAGGGCTTTAAAGAAAATTCCTGAGATTCTCCCACTGGATGGACGCCTCCCACTGGATGGACGCTCCAATGCCCGAGATTCTTCAGTAGTCAACTGAACGGATGCCTCAACACCCAATGAGCTACAACTCACCCTTGCACCACCCTACCACCCTATAGAAGAATAAAAGAAGAATGGACTCCCGTACCAGGGAAAATGGTCCACTTTACAATGATATAGAATGATTTAGAAGAAGAAGATATATTAGACCATAACCCCAACTTTCACACAACCACCTAATGATGATCCTAGACCTCCCAACACTGCCTATTCAACCCTTGGCAGATAGACACTAGTACAATTTTTACAATAATGTATTTACAATGACTTAGTACAAAGATACCTTTACAATGATTGTATGCAGTGCTGCCCACTTGAAGACTTCATATGATGAAATTCTTGCTACTGTTATGCACCTTGGTTGCTGCTCTTGTCATGCTACCCTCTGCTGCACCTTGCTTTTCTTTTCTACTGTAGAAAGTTTGGTCCTTTGCAACCCTTGACAACACATGATCTAGCTTTTTATTTCCTTCTAAGAGCTCGATATTGAATCTGGTGTATCTCTATTATTTCATATCCTCAATATATAATTTTTGGTCCTATAGTAGCCTCTAATTCATCTTTCCAATTCCACAGGTCTGACCCAATTTGGATTCTTCAAGAGAGAGTTATACCCAATTTCTCACAATGCCCTAATTATGGACTGTTTCAATAGAGTGAACTTGTACGGCATTCCACGTTTCATTGTTTCTTCATTTGGATCTAAAATTGATAGAGTGAAAATCAAAGACTATGCAATATCCACCACTCTTTACGTAATTCCTATCTGATACTCAGAGAGAGAGTTATGACGATTTTACCAAGGTCACTTCTTTGAGATGAATTTCAGGAGCCTGCAAAAACCCTGACTTCCACAGATCATATCTCCAAAAATATTGCGCATCTTGATCTGAAATTTTTACAACATCTTCCTCATGATTTTGGCTTTGGTTCATAAAAATTTTAGCTTCTAAACCTTCATAGAAAAAAAGTTAGAGCAAAAAGTCCACGATGACCTGTTTCAGATGGCGAAATCCCTTGCATAAGGAGGAAATGAAGATCACAATTTATATAAATGCTTAAGTTGAGAGGGGCTTCAACAAGTGAACGTGGAAGGGATTTTAGGAGCTTAAAAAATATTAATTATGACTTTTCAATGACCCATGCCCCAACCCCATAGGGTTTTAGCCCACTAACTGGGGGTACAAACTTCAAACATGAATATCTCTCAAACCGTGAAGAATTACATGGCGTGCCATATATCAACGGAAACATCTCGACAAGTAGAACCATCAAAAGCATTATTGACCCAGAATATATTAATTTTGTAGGTCAAAAATCCCATGCAATATTTGGTTAGCCCCTGGTGCTGCTTGGGTTGACATCAATGACAACCAGTGATCAACAATCTCCCCCTTTGGCATTGATGGCAACACAAGTACTCCCCCTACGATCATGACACCTCTTCCTACAACATTCTCTCCCCCTTTGACATCAATGGAAAAGGGTAACTCCCCCTGAAATACAACCATCCTACGGACCTGTACACACTTCCACTCCCCCTAACACACAACCATCCTGTAGACCTGTAATCTACTTCCACTCCCCCTTTATATTCTGAAAAAGGAAAATCTAATGAGAACTTGGGAGAATCCCAAGCTTCTGGGGAAGATATTCAAATGTTGGTGAATATTTAATATGTGATTCTTTTGGTGCTGCTTGTAATCTTGCTACTTGTCCAACTGCTTGCATAACATCTAGTCGAGAGGATGTCACATATAGAAGACTACTAATCATATATATGTACAACCTTTGATCCACATCCTTAAATGAATCGTCTATGCTCAATTTGCAACCTGTTACCATTGGAGTAAGAATGGGTTTGCAATCCTCCATTTTAAATTTCTTGAGCATTTCCTTGATGTACTTGGCTTGACATATAAATATTCCTTTCTCTTGCTGAGATATTTGAAGCCCTAAGAAGTATGTAAGCTCACCAAGTAAAGACATCTCGAAATCACTTTGCACCTTTGTAGCAAACTTCTTACTTAGTCGATCATCATTGCAGCCAATTATTGTATCATCCTCTTTATCTATTAGACATGCTTTAGTTGCTTCATCCAGAACATATATGTCGTTTGGAGCTCGACTTGCTGTAGCCACAATTTCACCATACACGCTTTTCCTGATTTCACATTTCGTGGAGTTGAATAGTACTATGTGTCCTTGATCACACATTTTTCCAACACTGAGCAGATTGTGATTCATGTTTTCAACCAATAGAACATTCTTGGATAGAGCATCTTTTCTTCTAAGAGTGACAGTACCTAATCCTATAACATTTGAAGATCTATCATTTCCAAAGGACACGGTTCTTTCCTTCTTCTCTTTCAAAGATACAAATTTATTTCTATCTCCAGTCATATGCGTTGAGCAACCGCTATCAACATACCACACATATTTGTTCTTTTGAGCCTTGAAAGCGAGAGCACAATTATCATTCTTCTTCTTCTTCCATGTCTGTTCGTTCTGTGGCTTCAGAGATTCTTCTGGAGGATTTTCAAGTATGCAGTCTTTGGCTATGTGTCCAAAGTTTCGACATTTGTAACATTCAATATTATTTCTTAAATGTTCAAATCTATTGATGTTTCGCTGAGCCCTAGGAGGTTCAGATTTGACAGATCTCCTAGAATTGTATTCGTTCCTAGGGTACGTGCGACATTCTACAGCTTTATGACCAAATTTTCCACATGAATAATAGTAGCCATAAAAAATATATTGGTACCTGGATGGAAATTTTCGTCGAGGGATTGTCTTCCAAGGCTGTTCTTGTGAATCGTGTCCAATGAAGTCTGCATGCATGTCAGATCTCATAGGTTCATTGTATTTTATTGTAGAAGGTCCTGCTTCTTCTTCTTTGTAACTGATGCCATTTTTTTCGTTGTAAGATCATTGATTGTTGATGAGTTCTTCCAATGCCCTTGAGTTGTTGGCATATTTTTGGATAGTTTTTCCTTTCTTCACTTCCTCACGCAGCAAGACTACTTCGGCTTCTAATTATTCCCTTTCTTGGTTGCTTTCTTCGAACTTCCTTTGAAGTGACTCTTCAATGCATTTGAGTTCTTCAACTTCAATTTTGAGACCTTGAACTTGTTCTTCAAGAGTTCTGGAACGGATCTTCTCCGCCTTGAGATCTTTTATAAGCTTGATTGCTTCCTCATAAGATTCTTCTATGGTCCATCCTTCTTCTTCATTGTTTGATACCTCTTGTTTATTGTGCTTGGGTTTATTGTGTTTGGCCATAAACAATACTCTCTCATTGGCTTCTTCTTCACTTTCATTTTCTTCATCGGATGATGAGCTATCTTATTTAGAGAGAAAGTTCCTTTTGGATCCTTTCTTGTTGAATTTCTTAAAGCATTTATTTCCTTTTGAGTTTCCATTAATTTTGTTTGGACATTTTGCTGCAAAATGCCCAACCTCATTACAGCTGAAACATATCAATGGAAGTTTTCCTTTGAATTGTCCCTTACCAATTTTTAGTTTTCTCGTGAAGTAAACATATTCTTCATCTGAAATACCTTCTTCATCATCTCCCTTTTCTTCACACATGTAGGTGCATGTATTTTCAATTGAAGGTTGTTTATCCTTATTGGTTTTCTTAGATGCAATGCACACAGTTTCTAGATTCGAAGTACCCTCTTCTTCATCAAGTCTCATTTCATATGCTATGAGAACTCCATGTAATTCCTCTTTGTTGAGTTTGTCCAGATTTGCACTATATTCTAAGACCGATACCTTTGGGTTTAATCTCCCTAGTAACATTCTAATAATATTCCGTATAATAGTCTTCTCGTCAACTGGCTCTCCCAATCCTTCCATAGTATTGGTTATTTCATCAACGTATTGGAAGTATGTAGAAATTTTGCAATCTTCTTTCATTCTGAGTTGCTCAAATGTTTCTCTATAGATTTGAAGCTTTGCTTCTTTGACATTTGAGTCACCTGCATATATATTCTCAAGCTTGTCCCATACATTTTTGGTAGTTTTACAACCCAACAGCTTATGATAAGAAGATTTAATAAGTCCACTGATAATAATATTCTTTGCTTTTGCATCATTTACCAAATTCTTCTTACATTTTTCATCCGTAGTTGATGTAAATCCATTTTGAACAGTCTCCCATACTTCGTAACCTTGCGCCAAGAGATAGACCTCCATTCTTCCTTTCCAGAGTGCATAATTATTTTCATCGAATAGAGGTACACCATTCTTGGTATGCTCCATGACCTCCTTCCAGCCGTTAAACTGCTATTGAATGAACCAAGCTCTAAAACCAATTGTTGGAAATACTGAGATGGGGGGTGAATCAGTATTCCTTTCAATTAGAGCATTAGTTAATCTTCAATTATTATCAGTGTTTGTACAATGATAGCAGCAAACAAGAGGAACACAAATGCACACATTTTTTAAGGTGGAAACCCACTCTAGGACAAAACCACCTAATGCTTTTCTAATAATTCTTTAATATTCAACTCCAATTGAAAACAAAGCTCCAAATTCCTAGAATCCAAAAAAGCATTCTTCTCCAACTCCCACTGGATGGGCGCTCCAAAACCCAAGATTCTTCAGTAGTCAACTGAATGGATTCCCCAACACCCAATGAGCTACAACTCACCCTAGAACTACCCTACCACCCTATAGAAGAATAAAAGAAGAATGGACTCCCGTACCAGGGAAAATGGTCCACTTTACAATGATATAGAATGATGTAGAAGAATAAGATATACTAGACCATAACCCCAACTTTGACACAACCACCTAATGATGATCCTAGACCTCCCAACATTGCCTCTTCAACCCTTGGCAGATAGACACTAGTACAATTTTTACAATAATGTATTTACAATGACTTAGTACAAAGATACCTTTATAATGATTGTATGCAGTACCGCCCACTTGAAGACTTCATATAATGAACTATTGCTGCTGTTATGCACCTTGGTTGCTACTCTTGTCATGCTACCCTCTGCTACACCTTGCTTTGCTTTTCTGCCATAGAAATTCTGGTCCTTTGCAACCCTTGACAACACATGATCTAGCTTTTTCTTGCCTTCTAGGAGCTCGATATTGAATCCGGTGTATCTCTATTATTTCAAATCCTCAATATCTGATTTTTGGTTCTGTAGTATTCCTCTAATTCTTCTTTCCAATGCCACAGGTCTGACCCAATTTGGATTCTTCAAGAGAAAGTTATACCAAATTTCTCACAATGCCCTAATTATGAACTGTTTCAATAGAGCGCACTTGTACAGCGTGCCACGTGTCATTGTTTCTTCATTTGGTTATGAAATTGATAGAGTGAAAATTATAGAATATGCACTACCTACCACTTTTTATGGAATTCCTATCTGATACTTAGAGAGAGAGTTATGACGATTTTACCAAGGTCACTTCTTTGAGATGAATTTCAGGAGCCTACAAAAACCTTGACTTCCACAGATCATATCTCAAAAAATATTGTGCACCTTGATATGAAATATTTAAAAAATCCTCCTCAGGATTTCGGCTTCACCTAATAAAAATTTCAGCTTCTGAACGTTGGTAGAAAAAAAATTTAGAGCGAAAATGCCACGATGACCTGTTTCAGATGGTGAAATCCCTTGCATAAGGAGGAAATGAAGATCACAATTTATATAAATGCTTAAGTTGAGAGGGGCTTCAACAAGTGAACGTGGGGCAGATTTTAGGAGCTTAAAAAATATTAATTATGACTTTTCAATGACCCATGCCCCAACCCCATGGGGTTTTAGCCCACTAACTGGAGGTACAAACTTCAAACATGAATATCTCTCAAACCGTGAAGAATTACATGGCGTGCCATATATCAACGGAAACATATCGACAAGTAGAAACCATAAAAAGAATTATTAACCTAGAATATATTAATTTTTTAGGTCAAAAATCCCATGCAATATTGGGTTAGCCCCTAGTGTTTCTTGGGTTGACATCAATGACAACCGCCGATTAACAAACTGCTTCTTATACTTCATTAGGAACTAAAATTTGAAAGGATATCACAGACAAGTTCACCACACATTATGAATATGTAGTCAAGGGAAGAGAGAGTTGTTTCAAGGATGAATAACAGTGAGCGCTCACCACTTACAAAGCACTTTATTTACTCCTGAATATTCACAGTAATTTTATGCAAAAAGGTTGTAATTTACTGACAGGTCCTCATGAAGCAAAAGGCATCCTGATTCAAATGATTTCATCAAGGATAAGTACCAAACATTCACTTTTGCCTTCTATTTTGTATTTTTCAAACAAGAAGACAAGTGTCACAGTTTTGACATTAATGAAGTTTTACAGTTCTAAGGACCTCCATCAGTAAAAATTAGGAGGCCTCATGGTAGGTCTGAAGGGTCACAAATACTGTGTGTAGGAAGCCTTTTTTAAAGGATAGGCAGAGGGTAAAGGTATAGTCTCATAGGGCCTAGATTTGGAAAAGGCGGCCTTTCTCTAAGGTTAAAAGCTGACAGATCAAAGACCTCCTTCCAGAGGAGAAAGGGCACCCCTCACAGTCCTAAAGAAACCCCCTTGAATGACAAACACAGGATCTCTCTTGAAAGATAAATATGGTTTGTCTAAAAGAGCCACTAACAGTTTGTGCATGAACATTTTCCAGTTGGTTGATCGAGGTTAAAAGGCACCCATGCAGTTTTTCAAATAGATGACCTCCTCCAAAATGAGCAGAGGGTCAGTTTATTTGAAGATATTCAAGAGTGTCTAGTGGACAAGATCACAGTTTGCTCCTAATGGTCTACTCAAAGTAACAGAGAAAACTTATATGAAAAGACCTCATTCACATCATAAATAGAGGATTTTACATATGGTGTTGAGATGCTGTAGTAATGATGTTTTTTCTAAACCTTTTCAGATAATAAGGACAAGGTCAAAGTTTTGAAGGAAACTTTCTTGACAGACAGAGCTTGGATGCATAAAGTTGAAACCTAAAAATATCAAAAATGTCCAAAAAATGTTTTAAAGAAGCCTCCTTCATAAATAAGCAGATGGCACTCAGTTGGTCTAAATTTTTTCTGTGAAGGCAAAGAATAGTTGAATAAAGACCTCTATCAGTGATAAGAAGAGGACCTACACAGTGTTTACAAGGCCTCCTTCAAAAATAAGCAGAGGGCCAAGTCATCCAGTGTTAACTCTGTCTTTAAGAAAAACCATCAGGGCAAATACTGAGTTTAAAGGGTCTTGTTGTGATTACACCTTTCAAAAAGGGATAAATAAATTGGTAAAAGGCAAGCCCTCCAATAAACAGAAAAAAACCATTTTTCTTTACAAACATAAAAGCAAGAAGTGATAAATCACCAAAAGGAGGGAAAAGGCATTCAAACGTTTTTAAAAGGAGCAATTAAAAGCCCTCAAAGTCAAATTTCATTTCTATTTTTCAAAGGGACAAAAGAAAAAATGTTCTTTCAAACCCCGAGCAAGCAGTTTGTAGAGTTTGAAGATGTGACGGGCCTGTAGCAGGACGCGATGCACCTGTAGGTGCTCGCAGAAGGTTTTTGCATTGAGCGCGACGCGCCTGTTAACTCTTCCCGACCCGACACACAATGGCGTTTAGAGGGCACCCAGGGCCCAACCAGACAGCATCCACAGTGCATGCAAGTGCTACGCACCTGTGCATAGGAGCGTAACACCGCTCAAACAGCCTCCATCTCTCCTCAAAACCGATTTTTTGCATAATGAATATTTCTCCAAAAATCACACATACATTTTAAGAGGTATTCACTGATTTTCTTCACCTAAGTTTTTGATTTTGGGAGGGGTTAAGAGTCAATTTGGTAGAGAAGAAAAACATAGTTTATTCCTAAAAAACCACCAGGTTTTCTAGGATACAACATGACAGTGATTGATGAAAGAGGGTTTATTTTTTGGCTACAAAAGACCTGCTTGTTGAGTAAAGAGAAAAAACCTAGTTTTTAAGAAAGAGATCATTATCAGTTGAAAGCCCTGTTTCTCTTAAGAAGCCATGCATAGTTTTTGAAAAGGGATAAACTCAGTATTTTCAAAACAGAAAAGGCACAGTTCTTAGGAAAGAAAAACTATTTTCATTAAAAGAACCTGGTTGCTAGTTAAAAAAGAGTTACAGTGTTGAAGGAAGAGTTTTGTTTTTAGTTCATTTTGAAGGCTTGTTTTGATAAAAGAGTGAAAGAAATCCTAAAACAAAGTTGTGTCTCCAAAGAAAGTCAGCAAGGGGGGTTTTCACAAAATATTTGAGCCTGTTACAACTCAGGAAGTAGATGAATCCCCTTCAATTAATTTTAACTTCAATGAGGTAGGTTGCCTTGATTTTAGCCAAAAAGTCCAGGAAGTCACCAATTACCCTCCCTTAACACAATTGTTCGCCCTGAGGCTGCAAGTAAAGCATGTCCGCTTAGCAGGTCTGGACTTTAAACTCACTCCTAGGGCTATCTCCAAAGCAACTAAGATCCCCTATATAGGAGAAAAGTGGTTCAAACAAGCATACCTAGATCTGAATCACTATAAACATTTCTTAAAACCAGACCATCAGGATGCTTGCCAAGCTATATTTCCTATTTCTCAATTATTGAGCAGTTATGCCCCCCTCATGAGAGTCATCATGAATTATTTCACATGTGAAGGAGTTTTTCCCGGATTTATTCCTATCACATCAAGCTTCTCATGCATTTCAAAAGAACTCAATTGCTGAACCTACCTTTCTTCCTCTACAAAAGCATAGACAAGATGTCCTCCCTTGTTCAAAAGAGATTTCCTGCTCAGTAAAAATCTAGTCTTTTCCATCATTCTCTCATCAAAATCATCATCCTTCACTAGCTTGAAAATAAAGGAGTGTCTTGGGAGACTTTCATTTCTCATCCATATTTTGCCACTGCCTCTTCATCTCATGGCCCATCTCACATATCCTCCTCACCCTCCACTCATTATGTCTCTCCTCCATCAAGTCAAAATACTCCTCAAAGGAAAACATCTCCCATGATTGGTAGTGAAAAAGAGAAGTCTTTTGAAATCAGACATGAGCTTAGTGGTGATGAGGAACATAGGAACACCCAACAAAGTAGTGAGCATGATTACAGGGAAGTGACCATGAGCAACAAACTAGTGATGGTGAAGAAAACTCACCAACAGATAAGGAAGTCAGTGGCACTCAGCAACTTAGTGATGATGAAGACAAACAGCGTAGTGACCATGAGCAGCAAATTAGTGATGATGAAGACAAACAGAGCAGTGAAAATTAGCAAGGTAACAGTGAGGAGGAAGAGGTGCAAATTAGTGATGATGAAGAGCATCAAGCTAGTGGTGATGAAGAGAAAAAGTAAAATGTTCAAAGAAGCGATGAGGAACACCAGATTCCTCAACAAATTCATGAAACCAATCAAAGGGACAGTGAAAAAAGTGGCTCCCAGCAAAGCAGTGATCATGATGGCAGCCCACACATAGAATCTAAGGAGAATAATGAAGGAGGTGGCAGCATGCAAAATGGAAATGAAGACAGTCCCAATGAAAACATTCCTATTGAAGGCAGCCCTCAACAAGTTCAAGATAGTAAGGAGGGTAAACAAGGCAGTCCACAGACAGGCAAGGAAGGTAGACAAACAGAAAAAAGAGATGATGAAGCTGGCAGTCCTAAACAAACTCAAAACAGTGAGAAAAACAGTGATCAGGGCAGCAAAGCAAGTAATGATGGAGGCAGCAAGGTAAAGGACCAAGTTGAGCAAGTGCAAGTAATGAAACCTCCTCTCTCTTCTCCTCAACACAGCCAAGAACATGTGTTTGCTGCCTATCCTAGGCAAGGGGCCTTGATTCCTTCTCCAAAAGTGGTGAGGCCTAAAAACACCAAATTTACTAAGAAGAAAATCACTCCAACAGTGACTAGCAATGTCACTAGAGCGCTAAGAAGTAAAGGAAAATTGCTTAAGAAGAGTATTGTTGAATTGCCAAAAAGAAAAAGGACAAAGAAGTTTATACAAGGCAAGGGTAAAGAAAAAGTTGAACAGCAAGAGAGTAGTCATGAAAAAGAAAGGGAGTTTGACATCATACAAATAGACAGTGATGTTGGAGATGATGAAGCTAGAATTCTTGAGTCTCTTTTGCTAAATAGAGAAGCCCAAATTCATGACTTAGAAGCTGATATAGAAAGGTAAAAGGACCTCATACATGTTCTACAAATGCAAAAAAAACAAATGAGTTGTCAAATGGCAGTTTATGAGGCTCGGGCATTCAAATACCAAAGGGAAGCCTACAAAGCACAAGTCAAGCTTGAAGAGTATATGGGAGAATTTGATGATACTGAAGAAGAAGAGCAGCCAATGAGAAAAATTCCTAGGACTATGGGTCTTAGGAAATATTTGGAGAAAAATAAGGAAGAAGAAGCAGCCCTTGTTCGATCTTATACTCTCACACAATTGCTCGCCCAAGAAATAGAAAATGATAAAGAATCATGGCTTGAAAGAGCCAAAAATAATTTGGAGGATAAATTAGAGAAAGCAAATAGATACTTGAGTCTACAAAGGAAGATGACCGGGCACTACAAGAAATTGAACCAATTTGCCGAAGAAAGCTCAAACTTGCTCAAGAAAGGCTCAAAACTGCTCGAAAGAGACGCCCAGTAGAAAAAGTGGAGAAAGGCATATCTAGGCTTGAAATCTTGGCCGCATATTCCTTTCATTCTTCTAAGAACCCATAAGGGGTTTTCTCACCAAAATTGAGCAAATTTTGACATGATTTTGTTTTTTTTGTTTTTTGGCCCTAATTGCACATTTTTCTAGCGCTTCCATGGGTGCTAGGAGCATCCTCAGCTCATGAAAGTCATTTTTTTGGATGGATTAAATTTGGGGGCAGCTACTCACAAATTTTCAGATCCAAAGGAGGTGTTTTGGTCCCCCAAAGAGGCAAAAATCAGTCAAAATTCACCTTTCTGCCTCACATATCAGCAGATGAGACCCCCCTGGGTTTTTTCACTCAGTCCACCTTTTGACAGACTTCCAGGGATCAGTTTCGAAAAAATCAAGTATTTCCAGAAAATATACATCTAGGGCTTTCCAACAAGTTATCACAGGCTTCATTTCAATATCAGGAGGTCCCCCAAATCTTGTCTGCAAAACAGGCTTATTTCTGCTGCTATGCTCCTGTAGCATTTTGGCTAAAAAGGCAGTTTTCTGAATATGCCTATCCAAATGTGCGTTTAGCTATTTTTATCTCCATGTCAGTGTTTAAAGTCAATTTTCTTTCTATTATTAGCTTAAATCGATATTTTTGAAGATATTTTGTGCCTTGGGATTTGCAAAGCCTCAAGGACAAAATCAGATATTTGTATTAGGCCAATGGCCTTCTAGATGCTCTAGGATACTTTCTTTCTTTTTGGCCTATATATTCCAAGAGAATTCATTGTAACAAGAGGCTGAACTTGATGTTATAGAGCAATACATGGTATAACAAGCTTTGAAGAAATACTTTGTCTCATGAAGTGGATAATTTCTTGTTTGACTTGGATGGTGGAGAAGGACTATTTGTAGGATTCCATGGCTTGGTGAATGGTATTGTGTTCCTTATCTGTTATGTTTCCTTAGTTTATCATACATGTTTTCATGCTTCTTTCTTTCTAAAGGTCAGTAAAGAATAGATTTGAGACATGCCCATGGAGGCACCTCAAGTTTCCTGATTCATTACAGCTTCTATGTTTTTCTTCTTTCTTGGTTATGTCAAAGAATTCTTAATTTCTCTTTGGTACCCTACGAACTTGTTATCAATTTCATTAATGGTTACTATGTATGCTATCTAGTATGATTCACGGTATGCCCTGCTTACTCATAGCTAACCAAAACCCCATCACTGAAACCTTTCTCTGAATATTTGATTGTCCTAGTTAAAACCAAAGAGGTCTTGTTTCGATCTTGCCCTTTGCCCATGTTCTGCAATCTTATTTCAAAGTTCCTGATAGCTAAAAATATGATGTTTAGGAGTTCCCTCTTCATAGATTGAGTTGTTTGTTTGTCTTATTTGTTTTCCCAAAATTCTGAAGGTGATTTTCCCAAAGTTAGCGGGTCTTATACTTCTATGTATCACCTGAATGTTTATTTTATGCATCTATCAGTTTGAGTTTCATTTATAGTGATCAATGGTTAGCCCTACCACATGAATGTTTGTCGTTTAACTATTTATGCATAAAACCTTATTTGTCCCTTACAAACTTAGTGTCCATCTCATTTCACTTACACCCAAAGAATCCATTTATCTTGACCAAATCGTCCCTGCAATATACCTTGTCCACCCTTTGAGGCAGTCTCGACCTTATTGACCCCATAGCCCAGTTGATCTGACAAAATTTTGATCTAGTTATCCTTTGATCAGTTCTCCCTCAAAAAACCTAAAACAAACCAAAAAATACTTAAAAACTAGCCTAAAATCTAACATACAAAAGCAAACAAGTTCACATCCTTTTCATATAGAGAGAGCCCTCTATGAGTCCAGGAAGGCTAGGACCTAGGGCTCCAAAGTTGGTTTGATGTTACCCTGTCATTTGGCTTGCCAATCTGCCAAATCACAGGACCCTAACAACGTCAATTCCACGTCATCACCACATCATCTTTACATCAGTGCCATGTCATTGCCACGTCATCACTATGTCACTGCCACATCATCACCACGTCACTACCACGTCATCTTTACATCATCGCCACGTCATATTTACGTCACTACCACGTAATCTCCACATCACCACCACATTGCTACCACGTCACTTCGACGTCATATTTATGTCACTGTCATGTCATCTTTTACGTCACTGCCATTTCATCTTTACGTCATCGCCATGTCATATTTACATCACTGCCACATCATATTTATTTTATTTCTCACACTTCGCAGTTCGCAATTTACAACAGTTTAACTAAATGGTTACCTCTATTTCATGTGATCTGTGATATTGCGTCGTGCCAACATGTGTCCCTTCTCCGCTTCGCATCGCACACAACTTAACTTTCTCTGCAACAGCCTTAACGCTAAACTCTTAAATGTTGTGATTTGCGAAATTTCTCCTGAAGCGATTTGATCTCCTATATCCCTCTCTCGCCTTCACTTTTGTGATCTAATCCTGTCCGTCTATTTGCCTCCCTTCGAATTCTTCAAAGAATTTTTTGCCTTAGTCGATTTTTCATTTTTTTACACTGTCCCGCTCTATAACTTCGGTTTCTCCACGTTCTTCCTCTTCTGCTTGTTCCTCAGCTTGTCTTTGTTATTGAATGTCATCCCGAGTTATCACACTCAACATATACCCTTTTCATACTGATTAAAGCCTTCTCTGTCTCTCGCCTCTCGCCTCTCTCTCTTGGCTTAATCATCTTTGTTTAATTAGCCTCTTCCTCTCAGCTCTCTCCTCTTCCTCCTTCTTCTCTGTGTAAGATCTCTGGTCCTCACTGTTTCTTGCAAATCCGATTTACTTCTGTTGTGTGTTGAAGCAATTCATTGCCTCTCTGCTTCATCTACTGCATTTTTTTCCTCTGTTGTCTCTTCTTATTTGCTGCCTCTGCTTCCTTGCATTCGTTGCCTCTCTACATTCATTTCCTCTCTACTTTTGCTGCTTCTCTACCTTTGTTGTATCTCTGCTACCTTTACATTATTGTTGCTCCTTTGTGCTCCTTTTCCATCAATGACAATATTTCCAATAGTCTCCCCCTTTGGCACTGATGGAAATACTCCAATACTTCCTCCAAGACTTCCTCCCCCTTTCTTTCTGAGAAGTGTCTTTTCTTCCTCTACTTCTTTTCAGAATAGCCTTTCTTCTCCTTCTTCTTTATTTTCCTCCCCCTTTGAAATCAATGGCAAAGGGTTGCACATTTCCCAGTGTAGATTATATCTTTACATTTCCTCTTTATGGGTTGTGCTTAGGCCTTCTTCTTCTAACTTTGTACCATGCTTCTCTAGACTGGTGTACAATATTTGTTGGGAGAACACATTGAGAAACTTGTATGTAAGGCTTGTCACCATAGAATGTTCTGTACTTATGTCCCTTACTGCTTGATAGAGGTGATATGTGCTAGAATTTTGATGTACTTATGACATAATACTCTGACCTTGAGGAACTGTACCATACACTGCTACATTTCTCTAGCTCTTCTGTGACAACTTTTATGGGCTGCTCTCCCCCTAGAATTATGTTTTCTTGTCTGATACTGAATATCACTTGTCTACTACACAATTTATTTTCCTTGTATTGTAGCCTTTACTGGAGTATTTCCAACATAATATATATATATATATATACTTCTTCCTCTATATCTCCATTGAAGAAGGCAGACTTCACATCCATTTGATAGACCTTGAAATCATGATAACATGCAAAAGCCAAAAACATTCTGATTGCTTCCATTCTTGTTACAGAGGAGAATGTTTCATCATAATCCAATCCTTCGATTTGAGATGATCCCATGCATACAATTTTGGCTTTATTTATGATTACATGACCTTGTTCATTCATCTTATTCTTAAATATCCATTTTGTGCCAATGACATTTTTCCCAGTGCATCTTGGCATTAACTCCTAGGTCCTGTTCTTCTCAATTTGGTCTAGTTCTTCATTCATAGAATTTACCCAATTTTTGTCCTTTTTGGCTTCATTGAAATTCTTTGGTTCTATCTATGACAGCATGGCTAGGTACACTTCCTCGGTCTGTTCAGCTATTTGTCTTGTAGTCTGGACTCCTGCACTCTTGTCTCCAATGATTTGATCTTCTAGATGGTTCTTCTGAGTGTGTCTCAAGGGACATTTTGATTTTTATTCAGTATATTTTGTTGTCTTACTATGTTCTTCATTTTCTTTACTCTCTTCTTCATGATCATCTAGAGGATTGGCACAACTTGTGGTTTTGGTTCTGTTTGGAAGATCTTCGTCGATACTCACATCAATACTTTCCACAATTTTATGCAGTATTTTATTGTAGCACCTGTATCCCTTACTCTTGGATGCATATCCCAAGAATATTCCTTCATCAGCTCTTGCATCATACTTCCCTTTTTTTTCATCATTATTCTTGATGAAACATTTGATGCCAAAGACTCTAAAGTGCTTGATTGATGTCGGTTCCCCATGCCATAATTCATATGGAGTCTTGTCACAATCTGGTCTAAGATGAGCTTTGTTAAGAATATAAACAGTTGTGTGTACTTCTTCTGCCCAGTAGGTTTGGGGAATGTTACTTTCTTGCATCATTTCTCTGGAAATCTATTGTACTGACCTATTTTTCCTCTCTGCCACTCCATTCTGCTGAGGTGTACCTACAATCGTAAATTTTTGCTTTATCCCACATTCATTGCACAGGTCTGCAAAATCATTGTCTGTGAATTCACCTCCTTTTTCTGATCTGATGCATTTTAGCTTACATCTAGTGTTATTTTCTACCAGTGCCTTGAAGATATTTGATTTCTCAAATGCTTCATATTTATATTTGAGAAATGCCACCCACGTCAATCTGGAAAAATCATCTATTATCAGCATGAAATATGATTCTCCACCTGGTGCATTAGTCCTTGAAGGTCTACACAGGTCCATGTATACAAGATGAAGCAACTTTCTTGTAGATAGTTGTTCTTTAGCCTTGAATGATGTGTGATTTTTCTTGCCTAGTTGGACGAACTTACAAATGGTATTTGGAGGCTTCTTTATTGTAGTTCAATCTCTGGCCGCTTTCTTCTTGCTTAGTTTGATGATGTGTTCAAAGTTTAGATGTCCCAATATTTTATGCCATAACCATGATTCGTCAAGTTTTCTGATGTGGCATGCTTCATTATCTTCTTCTACTATATAGACATTGCTCTCTGTTCGAACACCTTTGATCAAGGTCTTTCCTATGGTGATAGACCTTAGTTCACAATCTTGGGCTCTGAAAAGGACCTCACAACCTTTATCACACATTTGACTGACACTTAGCAGATTGGATTTTAGACCATCCACAAATAGTACATCATGAGCCTCTCCTCTTCCATTGTTCTGGCTGACTGATCCTTTTCCCATTATTTTCCCTACTTTATCATTGCAAAATGTTACATTTCCATATTTCTTTTCATCAAATGTTATAAATTTTCTTTGGTCTCCAGTCATATTTTTTAGCACCCACTGTCCACATACCATTGGATTTTATGATCTTGAGCTATTAGAACCAGATCACACTTATTCAACTTCTTTTTCCATTTCATGCATCTGTTAGGTTGGTAACTCTCCTGAGGAGATGGACCACGATCTTTAAGAGGACATTCTCAAGACATGTGCCCAATTTCATGGCAGAAAAAACATTTGATTGTATTTCTGAAAGGATTATGTATACGAGAGACTCCACCATTGTTCATAATTCTCCTTGAGTTTCCATACACCAGTATCTATATATACATTCTGCACTCCATGGATTTATGACCAAACCCTTTATAGTAAAAACAATACCCACGGAAGTAGTATCTGTCTCTGGTAGAGAAAGTTCATTGAGGTAATATTTTCATTTGTTTCATATTTTTCCGGTTGGACTGGAGTTTATTTATCTTACAGTATGTCGCAATATGTCCAGGTTTGTGGCAGGCGAAGCAAGTGATACTTCTCATGGGAGGAAGGAACCTCCTTTGACATCTTCTGAATTTGTTCAATTCATCCTTAAGAGCACATGAGTCTTTTGTAGTTGATTGTTTCTTCATTTCTTTCTTTGTCACTTGAGATTGTTGCTTGTTTCTGATTGTTTCTTTATATATCATGGTCTTGTTGGTTTTTAATTCCGCGGATTCCCTTTTTGCTACTTCATTATCCTTTACATATTTTACAAAAATGATATTCTTGTTATCTTCTACCTTGGATTTGTTGGCTTCTCCTTCATATCTTATCTCAATATTTATATGATGAGCTCTTTGAGCATTAAGAAATTTTTCCAAATGACCAGAGCTTTTCATTTATTAAATATTCATGCTTAATTAAATTTGGAATTTTTCTAATTTCTTCCTCGGGCTTACCACTTCCTCTTCCATCTTTTATCGCTCCTGATTTTTCTCATTTATTTCTCTTTTCAGAATATCCTCTATTTTCCTTGATTCTTCTAGTTCAATATTCAATTTAATAATATCTTCTGAATCTGGTTCTATATTTGCATGTTTTAGAAGAATCTCTTTCAGTTTCTTATTTTTAAGTTTAATTCTGATTATTTCCTCCAGGGCACTAATTATCTCCCCTTCAAGATCTACCTCACCTTCGTCTTCAAATTCCAAGAGATCTTCCTCAAGCTCTTCCTTGGCCATCAAAATGAATTCTGGTGTTCCTTCTTTATTGGGGGATTCATCTGAGCTCTCAGATGCACTACTATCTTGTTGAACATAGAATGATGTTCGATTAAATCTGTTCCCTTTCAGCCTATTTCTTAAATTGGTTTTCTCTTTCCCTCTTGACTGATTCTCCATTTTCTTGTGAAGACATTTAGATTCATAGTGCCCCACTCTTCCATAGTTAAAGCACTTAAATGGAATTTTACCTTTATACTTACTTGTGCCTTTCTCCAATCTTCTGACAAATTTGGCCTCTTAATCATCAGAGCAGGAGCATGTACCTTCCTTCTCTTCTCTGCACATATCATCCTTAAAGGTTTCCTCCCTCACATTTTACTTCCCTTTTGGAAGTCTCATCTCATAGGCCATCAAGTTTCCAAGCAACTGTTTCATGGTCAACATTTCCCTATTTTTTGTTTATTCTTTGGCAGAAACCTTGGGTTTAAACCTGGATGGTAAAGATCTCAATATCTTTTGTACAATTACACATTCCTTAATGGTTTCTCCTAGAGCTTTCATGTTATTCAAAATTTCAGCAACCTTTAAGAAGAAACTTGCTATATCTTCATCTTCATTCATTTTTAAATTTTCAAACTGAGCTCTACAGGCTTGCAGTTTGGCCATCTTCACCTTTGTATATCCCTCATGGATATGTTCTAATGTATCCCATATTTCTTTGGCTGGATTATTGTGCATTAATTTGATAAATTTTGACTCACACAGACCACTCAATAGTGCATTCATTACTTTTGCATTAGCTATGAAATCTTGTTTAGCTTCTTTCTCTGTGTCAGTATCCTTTGGAGCATATCCTAATTCCACAGTAGCCCAAAATTCTATACCTAGACACATTACGTATGTCCTCATTCTTATTTTCCAGAAGGCATAGTTTGTGCCAATAAACAAAGAGGATTTATTTGTTGAGCATCCTTCTAGGCTAGCCATCTTGGGGACCTAAGATCTCCTTCCAATTGTTAAACTGATACTGAAGGAACTAGCTCCGATACCAATTGTTGAACCCTTAGTTAAACTGAGAGAGGGGGTGAATCTGTTTAATGCATTCATTGTCTTTTAAAACTTTCTTTTACACTTATTTACACCTTCATTTCATGATCAACTTAATGTATAATGGAACATCAATCTTAATAAGTGAGCAGCAGGTATTAAGTAGATTAAATACATAATATCAACACATAATCATCATGCACATAGACAACATATATAAGTGGAAACCCATAAGGGAGAAAACCACATCTTATTATTGTTGTGATGCAAAGGCAAGCTCCAACTCCCTCTCACCACTGATGTTTTGTAGGCTCCAACCTACAGGAGGCTACTACCTCAAATTCTGCAAGCTACAATTTGCAAGGAAGCTCCAACTCCCATCTGTTTTCTACAGGCTACAACCCACAGGAGGCTCCTACCTCAACCAGCTACAATTAGACATCTATAAAGCTACAACTTGATATGGAAGCACAAACTTCCTCACTCTATAACAAACTAATTTGTTTATTTACCTGGATATAGCTCTGTTTTATTCCTTCTTCACTACTATCCTTCCAAACTTCAAATATTCTTTCTATTAGCTCTGGATCTTCACAGCTTCTCTATCTGCTCCTTCTTATTCTTCCACTCTCTAACCTTTTTGTGCATATGACAATAACATCGTTTATAGGGATCACCTCATATCTTTTTTCATTAGATATGGGAATATGAAATGAACAGTTATGACTCTTTGCCTTCCACCTTCTCATTTCCTCACTCAGCACATTCAAGATGTTATAACACTATGTACACATTTCAGTATTACATTGGAGTTTTTCTTTACCTACGGAGACTTGCCTTTGCATCACAAACAATATAAAATAAATAATACATTTACAGCTACAATCAATTATTTTACTCAGCCCTTTCAATTTCTTAGCTTTGTTGAGCATTTCTCCTCTTCTTCTTGTTGTCCTTTTGTCTTTTTTATTTCTGCAATTATATTCCAACTTTGCTGCATAACTACCCCTTTTACCCTGAATCTTCTTCCACGTTCAGGCTTTTCATTTTCTTTACTGCCACAACGTTGTTCTGCTCGAGCTCCTGGTCCTTTGATTTTTATTTAGGTCATTTCTTTGTGACCTGTGGGGTATGGCCCACATAAAACTCCCTTTTAACACATTGGAGTATTACAAATCTGAGTTTTATCAACATACGTACGTTTATCGATCAAATAGCGCATATATAACATACATACGTTTAGAAATAAACTGTGCGTATTAACATACATACTTAGCAATCAAACAACACATATATAACATACACGGAACAAGGCTATCGGGTCCCACAATACCTTGAACCAATTACAATTCATCACAAACACTTGCCCGTAAGTTTCCCACTCAACCAATAGCGATAAACCATAAACCATGCGATCTCTGATCTGCGCTCCTGTGCAGTACTGCCACATGGACTCCCTTTATCGCATTGCGTCGCTTGATCCTTACCGCATCGAAACCAAAACAACATACCTTGCAATGTCTTTGAAGTTAAACCCTATTTCTTGTGGGATCCAATGTTGCAAGGTCGATACGTGTCCCTCCATTTCACATCGCAAAACTTTAACTTAACTTGCGGTCGCCTTACTACTATCCCTTAAGCGCTACGCTATGTGGTATGTGGGCAGCGTCATCGTCCCACGTTAGCTTGCCACGTCACTGCCACGTCATCGCCATGTCACCACCACGTCATCACCATGTCACTACCATGTCATATTTATGTCATTGCCACATCATCACCACGTCACCACCACATCACTACCACGTCATCTTTACATCAATGCCATGTCATCACCATGTCACCACCACGTCACTACCACATCATCTTTATGTCACCGCCACATAAACTTTTACATCACTGCCATGTCATATTTACATCAATACCACGGCATCGCCACGTCACTACCACATCACTACCATGTCAATGCCATCTCATTGCCATGTCACCACCATGTCACTACCATGTCATCTTTATGTCACTACCACATCATCTTTTAGATCACTGCCATGTCATCTTTACATCAAAGCCACATCATCTTTACATCACTGCCACGTCATATTTATGTCATCCCCCACACTTCGTAGTTCGCAAATTACAACAATTTAACTGAGTGGTTACCTCTATTTCATGCGATTTGTGATATTGCATCATGCCAACACGTTTCCCTTCTCCGCCTCACATTGCACACAACTTAACTTTCCCTACGATGGCCTTAACACTAAACTCTTAAATGTTGCGATTTGTGAAATTGCTCCTCAAGCGATTCGATCTCCACCATCCCTCTCTCACCTTCACTTCTGCGATCTAATAATTTCCGTCTGTTCGCCTTCCTTGGAATTCTTCAAATAATTCTTTGCCTTAGTCGATTTTTCATTTATTTACACTATCCCACTCTGTAACTCTAGTTTCTCCACCTTGTTCCTCATGTGCCTGTTCCTAAGATTGTCTTTTTTATTGAATGTCATCCTGATTTATCAGACTCGACATCTACCCTTTTCATACTAGTTAAAACCTTCTTTTTCTCTTGTCTCTCGCCTCTCTCTCTTGGCTTAATCATATTTTTTTAATTGGTCTCTTCCTCTCGGCTCTCGCCTATTCTTGCTTCTGCTCTGTGTAATATCTCTGGTCCTCGTTATGTCTTGTAAATTCTATTGCCTTCTGTTGTGCACTAAAGCAATTCGTTGCCTCTCTACTTCATCCGCTACCTCTGCTGCATTCGTTTCCTCTATTGTCTCTGCTTCTTTGCTACCTCTACCACCTTGCTACCTTTGGGAAACAAACTTTGAATCTATAACTAGCCTAAAATCATTCAAAAACAAAGATAAATCAGAAAGAGAGAGCCCTCTCTGGATGCAGATTGGCTAGATTCTGCATCTAAAAGGTTGGTTTGTGGTTACCTCGGGTATACTTTCCTCTTACACAACTTCTAGGAAAACCTGAGTAATAACAGGTGCCTTCTTAGCTGCATTTTTTGCCTCTTCTACATTCGCTGCCTCTCTAAATTCATTGCCTCTCTACTTTTGTTGCTTCTCTACCTTTTTTTTATCTCTACTTCCTTTACATTATTGCTAGTTCTGGTGCTGCTCCTTTGTGCTCCTTTGCCATAAATGAAAATATTTCCAACAGAAAGAAGTTTTCCAAATGTCTTCTTCAGCTATCCTAACTTGATGATAACCACTTCTCAAATCTAACTTAGTGAAATAATTTTCATGTTTAACTGATCAAGAAAATCATCATTGTGTGGGAGTGGGTAGCAATTCTTTACCGTGATTTTGTTCAGTGCACATAAATCAATGCACATGCGCCAAGTCTTGTCCTTCTTTGGAACCAAAACTATTGGAGAACCACATTGTGAAGTAAATGGGCATATGATACCTTTATTCTCCAATTATTGGATTTGCTTCTTGATTTCCAAACTTTCCATAATTTACATGCGATACATACCAATATTTGGAAGTGGAACATCCTCCTGCAGTTGAATCTCATGCTAAATTCCCCTCTTAGGTGGTAATCCCTTTGGTTCTTAAAACATCTCGCCATCCAGACTTACCACCTCAAAAAAATCATATTTCAATTTTTCATCACATCCATCAAAATATTCATAGTCAACATCGTCATTTTGATTGATCATGAGAAGAACAAAATATGTACTTGCATTTAGTAGCATCTTCATTTGCCCTGCATTAACTAAAGAGATATTCAGTTTCTTGCGATGATATCTCACAATATACTCCACTCCTTCTTTGATCAAACGATATTTGTTCTCATGACGGTAAAATACCGCTTTCATGTCATACAAATATGGACTACCCAAGATAATCCCTAAAATGTCAAGTGGAACCACATCTAAATCAACTTCATCGACAAATTTTGCAGTAATAGCAAATCTGAAAATACAATTCCTTGTCACTTGTAAATTTTCATTGTTAACTATCCAACCCAAAGGGTATGGCTTATGATGAGGTACAGTTTCAAGATTTAGTTTTCTAACTAAGTCTTCTGAAATAAAGTTTGCTTGTGACCCTGTATCAGACAATGCATTAATATTTGTATGATTAGAAATTACTCTAACACGGAATAATTCTATCCTTGCATCTTCATTTGGAGTGTTGTTATGACTTTTTAAGGAACTAGAACTTGTTATAGCTTCCTTTCCTTTGTTAACCATGGCAACTATCTTGGTTTCATCTCCTGAATCAGATCCAAGATCTTTTTGTGTGGTTTCAGTTGTCTTTTGTTTCCCTTTGTTATTTGGTTTCTTTGGTCTTAATTCGAGATGCAGTTTCCAACAGTGGGCTTCATCATGCCCCTCTTTGGAACAATGTTTGCATGTAATTTTTTCCCCTTCTTTATTAATGCTTTCATTCTTCTTTCCCTTCCATTTTCCTTCTTTCTCTTTTCCCTTACCCTTGAATGGCTTCTTCTTACTACCTTCTTCAGAAATGTTTTTACCCCTTGCTTCAAGATGTGTGGCTTGCACATATACTTTATGTAAGTTATTTGGGTTAAACATAAGGATAGTGTGTTTCAATTAGGAATGTAGACCTCCTATATACTTCAAGAGTGTATCTTTTGAATTTAAGTCTACTCCAAGTAATAAAGCCCTTTTCCTAAACTCTTGTGTTTACTCTCAGACACTTTGACCTTTGAGTTGTCTAAATTTTTTCCAACTTATTTCTTTCTGCATATAGGCTAATGGATAAAATTGGATTTTAATGGAAGAAATGAAATCGACCCAAGAAATGGAAATATTACCATGGATTCGCATTTCTTCTTATGTCTTTGCCTCCCACCAAACTAGTGTTGCTCCTTCTAGCCTTAATGAATCCAAATGGATTTTGATATCATCTTCTTGTAGATTCTGAATTCTATAGTAAACTTCCAATTGACGAATCCAATTGTCTAGTATTTTAGCATTAACTTCTCCATTGTATGTAGGAAGTTCAAATTTGATGTCCAGCTTGAGTAACAGAGACTTTCCTTTTGGGATCTTGGAATGAGTATGGGTATGAGTTTTTGTAGTGGATGTGGAAGATGAAGATGTGGATGAGGATGATGATGATGATGACGGAGAGAGAGGTGGTTTTCCTACACTATATTTTGAGCTCCTCTCTTCCTCCTTTTTACTGTTTGAAGATTCTTCTCTATGAGGGTGTTTTGAACCTTCTCTAGTTTCCTTTTCCATAAAAGCTTCAAACATAAATTTCACCATCCTTTTCATTTCTTTGAATTCCCTCTTAACATCCTCTTCTTCAGAATGTTCATGTGTTCCTTCATGGCCTGAGATTTTGGCTATAGATTCAAGCTCAATATCTACAGCTTGTATCTCTTCAATAACCTCAGCCTCTTGTGCAATTAATTCCTCTTGTGCTTCAAGTGTTTCCTTGATTGGTCCTTTGGGTGAGGATGATGCCTTCTCAGCCTTCTTCCTTCTTTTCCTAACTTTAGGACTAGCTATTAGTAGCTTCCCTTCTCCTCTCTGCAATATCAATCTTGTAAGAATTAGTAAGTTTGCCCTATTAAAAACCTTCAAGTAAAACAAGGAAGCAACCTTATTCTCTGATACCAACTTCATCAGAAAATGAATGCTACTTATTTTTGTGCTATTTTTATTTCATATATAAAATTTTCTTTGCTTTGTTTTACTTATCCCTCATGGTTTGTTTTATGAGCATGTGATTGTCAAATAGTCTACTTAGTGAAATTATTATTTTTTCATAAACTTAGAAAGCACAATTTAAATTACAGAATAGAAGAAATATAAAACACAGCAAACACACATAATAGATATTAACACATAGAATTTTGATAAAGGAGTTCACCCTTCCTGTGCTATAGCTCCTTGGTCCAGCTCAATAGTGTGGGCCTTTGTATTAGATCCAAGTGTGCTCAAATTGCTATTACAAGCTTCAGAACCTCTTGGAACCTATTCCAATGAGTTTAAAACATCATAATCTCCCAAAAATGACTATTTTTTTGCAAAATTTGGACTCTAGATGCTCTGGAAATGACCCCAACACCTGGTGACCCTAACCTTCAAAAATATTCAAATGTACTAAAACACCTGTAGATCACCTTTTCTGCCTCTGAAACCTACTTCATTGAGTTCCCAACATGCCAATTAGCCTATAATGCCTCTTCATGAGCTTTTTTTGGGTGAAAATTGGATGTGTTATGACCAAAATTGTTTTTTCCCCAAATTCTCCTCTAAAACTGGAGGAACCACGAGTTAAATTTCTAAAATTAGAAGTTCCGCCACAATTGGCACACCCTCCTAAAATCCCTCCAATATAATCTGGGTTTATCTTAGTGGATAATTTTTTTTAATTATGGGATAAGCATTTCTTAATGTGACAAGCACATTTAGTGCTAATCACGCTTTAACATGGTCAACCCACGTATAAAATTTAATTAATTGCAATTAAATTTCCCATCGGTTCAACTGCATTGGCTCTCGGTTCTGGGACTACTGCCACATGGGGAGGGGTTGGCCCCCTCCAACCCCAAACTGTCGAGATGCTCTAATTCAAATAAACGCGGAGATCATAATGGGTATGAAACACTGGGTAGAAGAGATGGTAAGACGTGCAACTATCGGCCGAAAGGTCGTGGGTTTGACCCCCACTGTTAGGTCCCTATATTACTAGTATAGTCCCTTATTGTTGTTAGTTTAACCCCCTTATTGTTATTATTGTACCCCTGTAACCCCCATATTGTTATTATTGTGCCCTTAAATTATTATTGTTAGGTCAGCTAGGATTACATTGTGGCCCCACTAGGATTACATTGTGGCCCCATGGAATCCTATATATAGAAAGGAGGTTTTGTAATTTGAATAATCCAAGAATTGTTCATTCATGTAATGTATTGGAGGTTTCCCCCTCGAAGTGGCTTATTTCTAAGGCGTTGATATCTCTTTTCTTTTATTTTTGGAGCTGGTTTCACAACATTTGGTATCAGAGCTTTGAGATTCTAGGGTTTCACTGCTCCAAACAGGTCAGCGTGGAATTTTCGCTATATATTTTTTTCTACGAAGGTTTAGATTCTGAAATTTTTAGAGTGTGAAGACAAAATCCTGAGGAGCATCGTCCCAAAATTTTAGATCTTGGTTAGCATTATTTTCGGAGATATGATCTGTGAAAGTTAGGTCATTTTGCAGGATCCTGAATTTAACCTAAACAGGTCATCGTGGTATTTTCGTAATAAATTTTTTTATACTAAGGTTCAGAAGCTGAAATTTTTAGAGTACGAATCTGAAATCCTGAGGAACATCTTCAAACAATTTGATATATTGGTTCACAATATTTTTGGAGATATGGTTTGTGGAAGTTAGGGCTTTTTGAGGCATTTGAATTTCATCTCAACGAGGTGATCGTGGGAAAATATTCATAGATCTCTCTCTAAGAATCAGATTGGAATGTTCTAAAAATTGGCTGCAAGTACATGGACTATAGTTTTTGTTCTCTCAATTTTAGAGCCAAAGGAGGAAACAGTGACACGTGGCAAGTCGTACAAGTTCGCTCTCCTGAACGGGTCCAATATTGGGTCATTGTGGGAGATTGGACATAACTTTGACTTGAAGAGTTCAAATTAGATCAAACCTATGGCATTTGAAAGAAGCTTCAGAGGGCTACTACAGGGCTAAATTTCAGATATTGAGGATCCACAATTATAGAGATAATTCAATTTCAATATCTAGCTCCTCAAAAGCAAGTAAAAGGTGTGTATTTGTTTTCTGAATTGCATAAGTCTTGTTTGAAGAATCAAGTTGAATTGATTCCAAGGGCATATTTTAGAATAGATATCAGTATTGGATTCTAAAATGGCCCCTAAAAATAATTCAACACCCATTAATCCTTTAGAAGGCTCTACTATGGCTCATGAAGAAGAATAATGGAAACATGACATATCAAAATTAAAAGAGCAAGTGCAACAAATTTCTCTCTCGCAAAGAACAACAAAAAATGAAATGGAAGTTTTTAAGAAAGGCGTGGAAACTAAGATGAATGGTTTGGAAGCTAAGATGGATGGCATGGAAGTGGGCATGGAATCTAAGATGGATGACATGGAAGCTAAGATCGATGAAAAAATGAAAGACAACATGGAAAACATGAAGAAGGATCTAAAAGTAGACATCGAAGGTTTGGAAAAGTTGATACAAGAAATGTTTCCTAATGGTGAAAAGATAGTAGAGGAAACTCATGATGAGAACAAAATAAATGTTAATCACGATTTCATAAACTCCATTGTTGGAGGGAAGAACCACCATATTCCAAAAATGGATATGAGGAATTTTGATGGAAAGGATCCTGTAACATGGATACTACAGATGGAGCAATATTTTGATCTCAATAATGTGAAAAACACACAAAAGGTATGCATTGCAACTTTACATTTAGAAAAAGATACATTTGTATGGTATCGACGGCTTTTCTCCCGTAGAAAAATTGTGACTTGGTCAATTTTTACGGAGGAAATGATAGCACATTATGAGGATACGAAGAGCAACACCTTCTTTAGCCAATTTTTAAATCTCAAACAAAAGGGTTTAGTGGGGGAGCACATTGAGGACTTCCAAAAATTGAATATAAGGGTAACTGATATTTCATAGGAACATCGGATTGATCTCTTCATAGGTACTTTAAAGGATAACATCCAACATGAATTTCGCATTTTGGAACCTGATTCATTGGAGAAGGCATTCAGGTTGGCCAGAAAAATTGAATGTAAAATTACGGTGACAAGGTAGCCTACCACTCACTTCTATAAAGAGGTAACTGTTGCTAATCCTAGATTTGCACAACCTACAAGGCTGACACCACAAAAATTGGAAGAAAAAAGAGCAAAAGGGATTTTCTATAGTTGTGATAGAAAATACACTAAAGGTCATAAGTGTGATGAGAAGAAATTATTTTAATAGATTGTGAAGAGGAAGAAGAAAATGAACAAGAATCTTCAAAAGAAGAGGATATACACCACCAACCAACCCTAGAAAAGGAAGAAATGAGTCTGACCATATCGTGTAATGCATTGGCAGGAATTACCACTCCTCAAACTCTTAAGATAGAAGGACATATCAGGAAGAAAAGGGTAATAGTGTTGATTGATTCAGGTGGTACCCATAATTTTATTCATTGTAAGGTAGCCAAGGAATTGAATTGTTTCCTATACCCAGCACCAGAATGTCAAGTGATGGTTCCAAATGGAGGAACTATAAATTGCTCTGGAAAATGCCATAATATCAAGCTAACCATGGGAGGATATGTATTGAATAGTCCAATGCTTTCCATTCCTATGGGAGGTGATGATGTTGTACTAGGAGTACAATGGTTACAATCTTTGGGGACGGTAGCTTTTAATTTTCAAGAAATTTTCTTGAATTTTTTTTTCAGAAGGAAAGGAAGTCGAATTACGGAGTATTGCAGGGAAGCCGAGAAATATAATAAGCTCTAATTTCATGAAAAAGCTTCTAAAGAAATAACAACAAGGCGTAATTGCACAATTATGCTCACTAGAAGTTCCAACATCAAAATCATCTATTTCTTCAGATCTCCAAAAATTCTTGGACAATCATTCCAAGGTGTTTGAAACTCCCAAAGGACTCCCACCTATTCGTGATCATGATCATGCTATTCATTTGATTCCAGGAAGTGTTCCTCCAAACATCGGGCCTTATAGATATCCTTACTTCCAAAAGAGCGAAATTGAACGTATGATTGCAGAAATGTTAGAGGTGGGTATAATTCAACCTAGTCAAAGTTCTTTCTCTGCTCCCGTAGTATTGGTACACAAGAAGGATGGATCATGGCGAATGTGTCCGGATTATAGGGAGCTCAAGAAGCTCACCATTAAAGATAAATTTCCCATTCCTGTGATTGATGAATTATTGGATGAATTACATGGAGCAATTTATTTTACCAAGTTGGATCTTCGTTCAGGATATCATCAAATTAGAATGAAGACTGAAGATATTCCGAAAAAATCATTTCAAACTCATGAGGGTCATTATGAATTTTTGGTCATGCCTTTTTTCCTTACCAATGCACCTTCTACATTTCAAGGGTTGATGAATTCCATTTTCAAACCCTTCCTTAGAAAATTTGTGCTAGTATTTTTTGATGATATACTAATCTACAGCAGGTCTTGGAAGGATAATGTTCAACATGTTGACAGGGTGCTCAAACTATTGCAGGAGAAACAATTATATGCAAAAACATCCAAATGTTTCTTTGGAGTGCAAGAGGTGGAATATCTGGGTCATATTGTATCTCATGAGGGTGTTAAGGTAGACCCTAACAAAATTAAAGCCATTAAGGAATGGAAAGTCCCCACAACCATAAAGTAGTTGTGAGGATTTCTCGGGTTAACAGGGTATTATCGCAAGTTTGTTAAGAATTATGGGAGAATAGCAGCACCTCTAACAACATTATTGAAGAAAGATGCATTTTCATGGACTCCTGAAGCAACTAAGGCCTTTGAACGTCTTAAAGAGGCAATGTGCCTAGCACCGTGCCTAGCACCGATCTTAGCTACACCAGACTTCACAAAAACCTTTATTGTGGAATGTGATGCCTCAGGAAATGGAATTGGTGCAGTTTTAATGCAGGAAGGAAGACCCATTGCTTTTTAAAGTCGTCCAATCAAAGGAAAGTATTTACAGAAACCTATTTATGAGAAGGAAATGTTAGCAATACTGCATGCACTAAAGAAATGGAGAACTTACCTAATGGGAAGACACTTCAAGGTAAAAATTGATCATGATAGTCTTAAACACTTTTTGCAACAAATACTATCTTCAGAAGAGCAGCGAAAATGGGTCACAAAGATGTTGGGTTATGACTTTGAAATAATCTACAAAAAAGGGAAGCTAAATGTTGTTGCAGATGCACTCTCAAGAAATAATGAAGAGGTGGAATAATTGCTTTGCCAACAAAATTAAGTTGACACAATTAAGACCCCAGGTCTTCTACAACCTTTATCCATTCCAAGTCAACGTTGGGAGGATATTTCAATGGATTTTATCACAGGTTTACCTAAGTCCGAAGGAAAGAGTGTCATCATGGTGGTAGTCGATATACTTACCAAGTATGCACACTTTTGTGCATTATCTCATCCAGTTAAAGAAAGTACAGTTGCTACTACATTTATGGACACAATTCAAAAGCAACATGGAAACCCAAGGGTTATTGTGAGCGACAGAGATCCCATTTTTACTGGAAATTTTTGGATGGAGTTATTTTCTTGTATGGGTACTCAATTAGCTCATAGATCATCTTATCATCCTCAATCTGATGGTCAAACTGAGATAGTAAATAAATGTTTGGAAGGATATCTTCGTTGTTTTGTATCTGATAAACAAACACAATGGGTCAAGTGGTTACCTCTCGCTGAATGGTGGTATAACACTTCCTTTCATATTGCAGCAAAAATGATCCCATTTATGGTACTTTATGGATATCATCCACCGTCCATCACATCATCTTTAAGAGAAAATTCGAAGGTTCAAGCATTGGAAGATCACATTGAGCATCAAAAATAAATTCTCCAACTCTTAAATGATAACCTAAATTTGGCACAAAATAAAATGAAACAACAAGCATATCAACATCGCAGCGAGAAAATTTTTGATGTAGGAGACTGGGTATTTTTACGGCTACAACCATACAGACAAATGTCCCTCAAGCAAGCTAAGAAGGATAATAAATTATCGCCAAAGAACTATGGTCCTTACAAGGTGTTGCAAAAGATTGGTACTATGGCATACAAATTGGAGCTTCCTGCATCTTCACGAGTGCATCCAATTTTCCATGTTTCATGCTTAAATAAGGTTATAGGTGAAAATCTTCTTGTTCAAACAATATTGCCAGAACTTGATGAGGAATGAAAAATCATATTGGAACCTGAAGCGGTCACGGAAACAAGAACTCGACAGCTACGAAATCGATCAATTTCGGAGTATCTCATCAAGTGGAAGAACTTACCTACTGAATATTCTACATTGGAGGAAGAGAATTTTATACAGAAGCACCCGAAGCTACTCAAGCGTTGAGGACAACACTTTGAAGGAGAGGGGCATGTTAGGTCCCTATATTACTAGTATAGTCCCTTAATGTTTTTAGTGTAACCCCCTTATTGTTATTATTGTACCCCTGTAACCCCCATATTGTTATTATTGTGCCCTTAAATTATTTGTTGGGTGTGGAGCCTGATTATCTTGTTTACTTTGTTTACTTTGTATCACAGCATTGGACCCCTGTACCTTAAAAGGGGCGGCAACGCTTCCCGTAATTAATCGCTGCCGTGGGTGGGTCCAGGGGGGGTGGCAACGCCGAGCTCCCTCTCTAGCGGGATTTGGGGGCAGTGCCCCCGAAGCTAAAAACAGATGTAAAATTTCCTTGTAAAAGTATAGTAATTTCTAGTCAATCTGGGCCGTTCATAGGTGGATGATCTGACAGTAGAAGTTATGTTTAGATTAGGGTTTTTTGCCCTAGAAGGCACCCCCTCACTTTTATGAGGGTATTGTATTGCGGCTGTGTATGGTGTGTGTATTCTCAGAGTGAGAAACAGATAGGGAGACTGTGAGAGAGAACAGAGGATATTACAGTGGATCTGTTGTAGGTTTTGTCTCTTCAATTTTTGCTGGATAATAGAAAGGAAGGACTGGCTATTCGGGGTGGACGTAGCCCAAACTGGGTGAACCACGTATATCTATGTCTCTCTAGTTTTATGTGTTTTGTGTGCTTGTATTTTTTGCATATTTTATGTGTTGCATTGATCCATAATATATAATTTTCTAACATTATTATTGTTAGGTCGGCTAGGATTACATTTTGGCCCCACTAGGATTACAATGTGGCCCCATGGACTCCTATTTATGGAAAGGAGGTTTTGTAATTTGTATCATCAAAGAATTGTTCATTCATGTAATGTATTGGAGGTTTCCCCCTTGAAGTGGCTTATTTCTAAGGAATTGATATCTCTTTTCTTCTATTTTTGTAGCTGGTTTCACAACACCCACTCTGCCATATAATTTTACATGAATTTATAAGAAAACTCCTTCGCCAGATTTTTCAACTCTGCCAGGTTTGGGCCTCCATCAGTTTAGTTGGAGGCATCTTTCAGATTTGGTTAACTCTGTCGATATGGATTTAAAACTATAATATATATATATATATATATATATATATATATATATATATATATATATATATATATATATATATATATATATATATATATATATATATATATATATATATATATATATATATATATATATATATATATATATTATTCCACCATATAAAGTCTAATGCCCAGCATTAATGTGATAAATAATTCGATCCCAAAGGTTAGGAGATGGCCCACGAGAGAGGACATGTGGCGCCCTTAGGTTGGGTTGTACTCGAACCTTAAAAAAAATTCAAATTCCAACTTAGGAAGGATATTGGAGGTCATTGGACAATTTCTCTCTTCACAAACCCATATGACGAATTTGAAGACGACACTTGTCACAGTTCCACTAGCTACAATCTGGAGAATATTCCCTGCAATTTTGATTGTACCAACCACATCATCATTGTACCTGTTCTACTCTTTTTTTTCCTGTTTTAGAAAACGGACCATAGATGATAACTCAATCATACGAACTCGGTTTTTGATGAAACGAGTTGCACTGGAACCCTGCTGATGAACTCTATCCGGTCGTTCAGGGTTGAAGCAATTTATAGAACTTTCAATTTTTAGCTAAAACTTGAGCCTTAGATCACCAGGTGGCCCACCTGGTGGGGCTCAACCCTAGAGACACTTTGTACACAGGGAAAGCACCCATTATGAGGATGCTTCCCTTATTTTTTATGACATGTGTATATGTATTCTTTGGTTGAACTGTGGGTCAGATACATGACTTTTTATGTACTCACACATATTTTTTGGTATATATGCGAGATGTATTTTTTGCGGCTCCTGATGATGTGTCTATGGTTTATATGTTTTGATGGATGTTGTGTAACACTGATGGATATCTATTTTTTTATGCTTTTTGGTTTTATGTATGATGTTTTATAAGTGATTCATTCCAATCTAAGATGTGGTTAGTTATGTGATTTGTTGTCTGGTTTTGATTTCTTGGTATATGTGTGAATGTAATATGATCAAATTAGCAGCTTAATGTTTTTGCACACAAAAAAATTCTAAACAGTTGTGAATCTTATACCTCAAATTCTTGGTTTAAGTGCAAAACCACTAACTGGGAATCAAAGTAGATATGTAAGTGGTGGATTCCTTGATTGAAGGCATCACTCATGAGCCCAATGATGGCATCATATGCTGCTTGATTGTTTTTAGTTGATCTTATGCATACTTCGTTGGTTAAGAATGGTGATCGGTCAGGGTAGTAGATGACCCAGGCGGTTGCTGCTAGATTTTGAGACCATCATGATGCTCCATCAGCGAATCCAAAATAATGGTTGGGTTGAAGATCCATTTGTAACACTAGAGTGCATTTTTAGAACAAGTTTGTGACCAAAAAAAAAAAAATTGCTATGTGCAAGTTATCTCTAGGGCTGAACCATCCTAACCCCTATGGGTAGAATTTCTTGAGGCCGAGACCATTGAAGGAATTGCTTACGCATGTTCCGTCAGGTTCTGTCAAGATGTATGCCCCCTTGAGGAGACTGTGTTTATGACATAGGGACCATTCTACAAGGTTTTGAACTTCCCTGGCCCTAGGGCTTCTTTCGCGACATCATAGTGGAGGACAAACTCCCCCTCGCTAAATGATCGAGGGGTGATGTTGCAATCGAACGATGCTTTCACCTGCCTTTTATGGGTCCCGTTATGTTGGAGCATCTGTCGTCAAATTTCTTTGACGATTTCTAATTGTACTAAGCGTTGCTCTAGAGTTTGTGTGTCATCAAGGAGTTTGATGGCGGAGCATAAGTTCGGGATCTCACGTTCTATGGGAATCGCGGCTTTGACCCCGTACACTAAGAGGAATGATGTGAACTTTGTTGATGTTTTTACTACCATGTGGTATGCCCACAGGGCGGAGAAAAGGATGTGGTGCCAGTTTGTTTTGTGGTTATTCACCATGCATTGTAACATCGTTTTGAGTATTTTGTTTACAACTTCTACCTGTCTATTGGATTGGGGGTATTATGGTGAAGCGAATTCATGTGTGAATCCGACGTGAAGAGATAACTCCTGGAAAACCTCATTTTCAAAGTGTTGTCCATGGTCAAAGACTAACTCTTTTGGGACACCAAACTTGGCAATGACATGGTTGAACAGAAACAGTGCAGCGGTTTCTTCCATGTTGTCGTATGTGGGAATGGCCTCTGCCCATTTGGTGAAGTATTCAATGGCCACAATAATGTACTTTTGGTTGCCTGGTGATGTGGGGTTTTAAGTCATGAAGTCGATCCCCCATTTGCATAAGGTACTAGCGACTATGATACAGTGCAGGGGAGAGGGAGGTGCTCTTGCCTTATGCGCGAAGCATTGACATTGTTCGCATTGTTTAACTGTTGAAATGTAGTCGCAGAATATCGTGGGCCAAAAATATCTTACCCACAGAAATTTTTGGGCAGTGGCCATTTTGGAGAGGTGGCCACCGCAAGCTTCAATGTCACAGTCCTTAATGGCTTGCTCATCTTAGTCGTGAGTGAGGCATCGACGTAAAATGGTGTCGATGCCCCGTCGGTAAAGGACATATCCCATGAGGAGGTATCAGGGGGCCTAGTGGCAGATGCGCCTACGGTCATCATGGGTGAGCTTGGGTATAAAATTTTGGGTTCGTAGGAATTGGATAATATCTTCATACCAAGGGTCATCACTCTTCACTAGGAAGAGATGTTCATCTGGTAGTGAATCATTGATTGGTGATCCTTTGGTCTGACTTGGGAGGTTTGCGATGAACCCGACTAAAATTAAAGCCTTATTACTCTTGGGGGAGTGAAACTGTAAGTCGAACTATTGCAGTAAAACTATCCTGGGAGCAAAATTATGGTTCATTAAACAGCGTGTGAGCAGGTATTTCATGGGGTTGATATATGTGATGACTATTGTAGTCCTTAAGATAATGTAGTGGCGAAGTTTTTGGACTACATGTGTCAATGCTAGGGAAGTCTTCTCTTCGGGCTCATATCTTAATGCAGGGTCCGATAAGGTTTTACTAACGTAATAAATTACTTTTTCTTTCCCGTCGGGGCCCTCCTGAATTAACACTCTGGCCAAAGCGATCTCGGATGATAATAGATACAGGGTGTAATCCTTATCGTATTTTGGGGGACTGATCAATGGTGCTGAAGAGAATGTGTCTTTCAGCGCCTCAAAGGATTGTTGGGATTGCTCGTCCCATTTGAATGGGATGTGTTATAGGTCATTTGGGCACCATTCTCAATGACTTAGTTAAACTAGACATCATCCCCAAAAGCAATGAAAAAGGGTCTATCATCCCCTATCATTCAGTTGCTACATGCCTAAGACAAAGAACAAGAACAAATAATCCATGACTTCCATTGCAAGGCTTCCAAGATTTGAATTACATGTTATATCACCTGTGAGCTCACCAACATAGCCTCTCAAGGGACTAACTGCTTTGCATATGCAGATACCTCCATTCAAGGGTGCTCTGCAAAGCACTTCCCGACATTCAAGAGTGCGTTGGTAAATTGGGAGCGAAATTCTCATTGTTCTGGAATCTCCACATGGCCAGTGCCTTCTAGAAGAGTCCACGTGTCAAAATTAGAATCCATGTGTCCATTCAACACCTCTAAGATTGGGAACATGTCTTGCCTATTATTAGAAAGTCATTGATTGTAAAACTACCTACAGTTGATCTATAAATTGAGCACAGATCCTAGTGCTTGAGAAGGAAGAAATTTGGTAGAGAAATGTTGTTGGATTCTTAATTGAGTGTTTGATTTGAGTGATATGTTTCTAGAGAGATGTTCATTGTGATGAGGTTGTGATGATGATGGAGTTGGTAACATCAAATCAATCGTTGGTTGTAACCTCCCCCTTCTATCCATTAATAAATAGTGTTTCTTACTTTCCCACATATGTATTTGTATAAGCTTCTATCTTTCATATTATGGATTCTTAGCTGATGTATATGTTTCATGCTTCATTGATTTAACTAATTAAAGTAAATAGCCATCTATATATTGCAATCTCTTTTTTGTTTAGTTTTTATACTTGCAGGAACTAGTCTGGCGATGAAAGTTGGATTGGAAGCTACAGCAAGAGCGATAGAAGGAGAATAAGAAGCTCTTCGACTCCAAGTAAGTTTCTCCATCTTTCTGTGTGCATATTTACTATTAGGAAAAGTATCTGCAAAGTCTTTGATCTATTGTTCTAAATGCATAGCACCACATTTAGGGAATGTGTTTTATCCGTAATCCATAATTCTGCATAAAAAATTGGCAACTCCACTGGGGAGTTTACCTTCATCCTTGGTGTATTTTTCCTCTTCTTATCTACCCAGTAGTGTCTACTCTCAATTATTGGGCTTTTGAAAAAAATAATTTCATTAGAAGTTTGTTTAGTAGCTTGAATTTTTTTCTCTGTTAAGCCCAACGCACTATTGGTCAAGACACAGTGCTTTGCATAGAACTGTCTCCCACTCATGGGTTCTTTGCAATGCAATGTCTCCCCTTAGAAACTGTGTTGCCCTGATCCGGATTTATGCAGGAACGCAACAGAATACAGATATAACCATAAATACAGAGATGCAGCGGAAATAATGCTTCATTTTATTAATAAACGAATGGCTGAAATAAGCTTACAAACATAATGGAAACAAGCTAGGGCGCTGGTAGCGTATCTCTTAGAAGAGATGTGGCATACGCAGGCCTTTGAACTGTGTTACATTGAGGCTCGCAGGCCTATTACAGACATAATGGAAATAAAAGAGCTATGGTACTGGCAGCGTATCCCTGAGAAGAGATCTGGCAGCTACCAGCCCTTGAACTGTGTTACAATGCAGACATGATGGAGATGTGGCGAGCTAGGGCACTGGTAGCGCTTATCTCTGAGAAGAGATGTATCGGCTCCCAGCCCCCTGAACTGTCTTACAATGAGGCTCGAGGGCCTATTTATTATTTAGAAACAACGTAGAATCCGAAACGTCCAAAACCCTAACCGCAGGAGATGAAGCGCCAAAACTGTGGGCCCCGTTTGGGTAAATTGGTGGTTCAACTTCCCGGGGACGTAACTTTGGCATCCGATCTCCGTTTGATGCGCTCAATAGCTCGTTAGAAAGATCTTTCCGAGGAGTAAAACTTTTGAATAAGAAAAATCGGTCCTTGGACACATGTTGCTCTCCATTTTCCCAAAAAACGTCGTTTAGGGCCTCAAAACAGCTCCGAAAGTTTAAGACCCGAAAAACTGCTAAAAATAGTAAGTTGTGCCGAAACTTACAAACTGAAATAACTGATGGTGGGGGTTTAAATGGACTTGATGGGTGGCCACCAACATCCACCTGGATTATTAATGCCCCAAAACTACTCCGGGTGTGCAGGACCCGAAAACCTGCTATAAATATTAAGTTGTGTTGAAGCTGAAAAACTGAAAGAATTGATGCTGCGGATCCAAATGGAATAGGTGGGAGGCCACCGATATCCACCTGGATCATTTATAGCTCTCCAGATTTATGCAGGAACGCAACAGAATAAAAATATAACCATAAATACAGAGATGCAGCGGAAATAACACTTCATTTCATTAATATCAAAGAACTGAAATTTGCTTACAGAAAATGGAAATAAAACTAGCTAGGGCGCTGGTAGCTATCTCTGAGAAGAGATGTGGCGGCTACAGGCCTCTGAACTGAGTTACAATGAGGCTCGAGGGCCTATTTATTGTTGAGAAACAATGTAGAATCCGAAATGTCCAAAACCCTAACCGTAGGAGATGAAGCGCCAAAACTGTGGGCCCCGTTTGGGTAAATTGGTGGTTCAACTTCCCGGGGACGTAACTTTGGCATCTGATCTCCGTTTGATGTGCTCAATAGCTCATTAGAAAGATCTGTCCGAGGAGTAAAAATTTTGAATGAGCAACATCAGTCCATGGACCCGTGTTTCTCTCCAGTTTCCCAAAAAATGTCGTTTAGGGCCTCAAAACAGCTCCGGAAGTTTAAGACTCGAAAAACTGCTAAAAATAGTAAGTTGTGTTGAAACTTACAAACTGAAATTACTGATGGTGGGGGTTCAAATGGACTTGATGGGTGGCCACCAATATCCACCTGGATTATTAATGCCCCAGAACTACTCCGGGTGTGCAGGACCCGAAAACCTGCTATAAATAGTAAGCTGTGCTGAAGCTGAAAAACTGAAAGAATTGATGTTGCGGGTCCAAATGGAATAGGTGGGAGGCCATCGATATCCACCTGGATCATGCCCCCTAAGTCAACCAAATTCCCTTTGAATTTTTCATTGCCATCACTTTCAGCCTTTTGTTTGTTGTGTTTTCAATTGTCTGATGCCTCATAGAGACTAGTGAATTTACCTGGATCTTCCTCCTTTGAAAGTAAGTTTGTTCAATGTCTCTTTAAGTGTTTTTATTTATCATTAACAAATCAAATTCAAAGTATTTTATTTCTGAATTAGATCCATTTTCCTTCATAAAGGAAATTGTCATTAAATTATTCGTTTCCTATAGGAAAATTTGTAATTCCATTATTCACTTTTCCTAGAAGAGAAATTATTGTTAAATTCATCGTTTCTCAAAGAAGAAAGCATTTTTTTTTTTTTTTTGATGCATATAGTTTCCTTTTTGCATTCACATTAAGGGGACTGAAAATCAAAACCTTCCTTTGCATGTAGTGGGTGTTGGAAATGTTGTCATTGATGGCAAAGGAGATGGAAAAGGAGGAGAACCTAAAACAACAACAAAGCAAAGAGAGAAGCAAAGTAGCAGAGAACAGAAGCAGCAGAAAGGTAGCAGAGGCAGCAAAAGGAGAAGTAAGGAGCAACATCAGTCAAGTGAGGACAGTAGATGAGGGTCATTTGATAGCAGACCTAGAGAGATAGAGTAATGAGGATAGAAAGGCCACCGATCAATACAGAGTAAATACTGTTTAATATAGAGGTTTAGTTTCTGAGTTATGGTGTATTAGTGGAATTTTTAAAATTAGTTGAAGCTTTCCAATTGTACTCTGGAGCCATAGGGAAGAGTTGCAAAGGGTGTTGTTCTGAAAAGTATTGGACAAAATTGTTAGAAAGGCCATCTATTGACGACCAGGCCAGAGATGAGCCTTATCAGAACTAGTCCTGTGTGAGTATGCCTGAATTCAATAGATATATGATAACCTCTTAAATAGGCTCTGAGATGAAACCCTGCAATTAAAGGAAGAATCGATGTCAATTAAGGTTGATTTTATGTTTTGAATTAAATGCGATAAAGGCTTGTATATGCTGTGGAGAAGTTAATTGAATTATTTTCTGTATCGAAATTCCACGGGAGTCCGAAGAGAATCACTCTGCTAATTGAGAATAGCAATACGAAACTCTGTTTATATTAATTCTGCATAAAATTTCATGACAACCAAATCCAGAATATTTGAGTTTTAATTAAAGAGCCGAGAAACTGTGTGGCCCACGAAGTCGTGGAGGAAGCCTTATTGAAGAGAAACGAAGGAAAGGACCTTTGGTTATACAATGGTGATTTCCATATCAGGTCAGAATGCGATTACACAATTGGAATCTGTTGAAATTGAAGCAGCACGGCGCGCTAATTAATACCAAGTCAACACAATGTTGGAGAGAAGAATTTTACGAACCCCGCAAACAAAGAGCGAGTCTCTAATTGAGGTAACAGTAATTCGTTCCTTGAATGAGTCCACGAGAAAGGTCGAAGGTAAAAAATTTGCATTGAAATAAAAGACAGAGGCGGAACCGTGAGTAAGAGGAATTGGAACCGTGAGGAACAGTGACAGCGGGTTTGCAAAACCAACCCCACCCATATCGCACCACCTTTGTACGATAAGTGGTATTTCCAAATCGAATGCGAACATCACCATAGGCTGACACGTGGCCTTAAGCGGTTTGGAGAACCCGCTCTCATCGCGAGTTAAAGCTCGTGCATCTAACTCGTGCGATTGCCGTAGGATCGGAGGGTTGATCCGCGATAAGCCTACAACCATAGGATGAGAAGGAGAGTTAAGCGTTGGGACCTGCTCCATTGCGTGAACTCGGAGAATTAAACGATGGGCAGTTTGGTTGCGCGATTATCGTCAGACCATCCCAAAACAAAGCGATAAGTTCCCCACTGTCGGATGAGAAGGGTGCGTTATGTTGCTGGGGCCCGAATGATAGTTTATAATCAACACAGTTATATGTGTTGAACGTTGAATACTATGTGTCTACTCAACTTAGTGTTCCTAAATTGATGTCATAAATTGTCAACCAGGGCTAGTAAACTGTTGAAGTGAAGTGCACTATATGTGCCTAGGTATATTCTTCCTACTTCGTTGTGTTTAGTGTTTTTCTAGTGTTTTTGGTTTTTTTATTTTTGTGTTAAGAGGAAAAGAACTAAATTTTTGGCAAAGAGAAGTTACTGATCACACTAAAACAGAACAAAATCTACTCTAAACTGTGTATGGCACTTAAGAATAGAAAATGCTAATCCACAGATTGTAAAGCTTGACAAGAAAAATAACTCCTAACATTAAACTCAATCCAATTCATTTCATTAGAGGTATGTTGGAACAACTTGATAAAAGGATAAGTTTTATGTAATGAAGTTTTCTATAGTAAACAACAACTTACAATATCACAGAGAAAATCTCATCCATAGTTAGAAATTTGTTGGAACATTTTGAGAAAATATTATCTGTAACATAGTAAGGAACCCTATGCTAAAATGACTTATGACACTAAAATTAACCCATTCTGCCACTCAAATGTTACTATTAAGCCTCATTCAAGGGTTAGAGATCTCTTGGAATAGCTTTGGAAAAAGGTTGTTTGTAAAATTATGAGAAATTGCAGAACAATCAAGAACTCAAAATGATATAACTAATTCTTGTCCATATGATAATGATGTGTTAGAAGAGATTAAGAACAAGAGCATATTGTAAATAATGAAGGCCTTTAAGTCTAATTTAACAGAACTAGAATACAACTAGCTAATAAAACTTGAAATACAATGAACAAAATTGCACTAAAATGTAATTAACCTCCGAAGTATTATAGCTCTATGTCATTCACGTGTTAGTGATATATTGAAACAGTTCATGGGAACAAGATCAATTGCAATATTCGATGTAAGTAAACATAAAACATGATGCTCAGAAAACTTCCTAGATTAAAAACGAAACAGAGCTAAAGTTACTTATCTAGAAAATATGCACAAAGCCTTTCGGACAGTAGGGGCCCTCTACCACCAGATTGGCACACGAATCCTTAATTCCTTAAAATTTCTTCAGATCATGTATCAAAGTTGTACTTATTTCATTAAAGGAAAAACACTCAGAAAACAGAGTAACACAGTCTTTGAGAACTAACAACAAAACATCAACTAGCTAACTGTCTCTCGGTTCCCCGAGTTATTCTTATAAGAAAAATACATAACTGTCATTGAGTAGAAATAGGCATAGGTGTATTTTTCAATCAAAATCAAATTAGAACTCCTGTTGAGGACTCGTACTTTGCTAAAGACATCTGCAGAGTCCTTGTCCTTGTAGAAGTCTACTTCTTAGTTTTGGCTTCATCCACGTGCATAACCACTTGCAGATTTTTGCTCAGACTTCGTAGAGGGAAAGGAATGATGTAGGAGAGTTCTGGAATCTAACCATATGTGTCTTTCCCTCAGATGACACCAGTAACCTATTTAAACACTAAAATAGCTGTGAAACGCCTGATCGGCTACGGAACGTCTGTATTCTGTAGCTATTTTGCACAAAATTATTAAAACAGCAAAAACCATGAAAATACAATGTTTTAATCAATTGTATGTAACCTTTAAGCAATCCTAATCATTCTTCATTGATTTTAGGCTTATGAAGTGATAAAATAATGATGAAATGAAGTGAAGGTTTGTAAAAGAGAAGGCAATTCTAGGGCTCAACATACCCCCACTGCAAAACTATTGCATGTCCTCATGCAATTTCATCAAAACTTATTCCATGTGCTCTGAAACCTCTGTTAGAACATCCAACCTTATCTTTCTACTTCTTTTGTTGGTTAGTTTCATTCTGGGTTTCTTCATCTTCAACATTTATAATTCCTGTTTCCTTAACCAATGTATTTTTCGTCATTACTCTGAGTCTAGAACTTCTCCTTAACTTTGGTGGATTCTCATCTTCTTCATCAGTATACTCATTTCCTGTCTTTTCATTTATTTTGGCCCTAATATATTTTCTAATCTCTGTTAAATTTTCAGAAATTGGTTCTTCATCTTCCTCCTGTAGTGGAGTGTCAAGTTTATTTTCAATAACCATGTCAGTTTTTCTTCTTCTGCTCCATCAAAAGATTTGGCAAACAATTTTGTAATCTCCTTATGGAAGCCATCAAATTTCTCTATAAAATTTAACCTCCCTGCTTGTTGTAGTAGCTCCTTGACTTCTGGATATCCTTCCAAATACTTGACTCCAACTGGTTCTATCCTGATAATTAGCCACATTCCTCTTCTGTGCAGATTATCTTCCTTTCAGAATTACTTTTCTATGCTTGAAGCTAGATTGACTACAGAGTCTAATGCTTTATTTTTCAAACTATATCTCTATGTCTGAAGATGGATTAGCTGTAGAATGATGCTTCCCCCTCAGAATTATCTCTCTGTACTTAAATATGGATTGGCTCCAAAGTGTAATGGAGGTGAATGGATGGAGGTAATTAAGCTGTAAGGGAAAATGAAGTGGCTATGGATCTGATGGAGAATTTATGATGAACTTGTGGTGAAATAAGTGAATGATACAATCTTAAGGAGATGTGGACTAGTAGGTTACGTTTTTTATTATGACCGTTAGTCATTAATCAAGGTTTTAATGAGGACCATTATGGTATATTGGATAAGGGATATGGCCAAGATATGTTAATCAATTCGAATGATAGGTTGTTTAGGAAACATATGATTATACACATTGTATCTATTTCATGTTTTAAATTTTTTTATTAAAACAATTTTCACAATTTACCTTAGAATTTTGACCTTGTTAATTTCTGTGCTTGATGTTATTCCTTTGGTCCTCTTTTAGCATGTTGGTCTTCAAAACAAAATCCTTCAATTTCCTGTAATCATCATCTCTTTGTAGGTTGTACAATTGTGTCAGAACTGCTGAATAAGATGTGGCTCCAACATGCAATCTGTAAAAAGAAATGAAGTATGGATATGGAATATGTATGTGAAATGTAATGGAGTGAAAGTGGAATATGACTTGTGAAATGGAATGAAAGTGGTGTGAGATGGACTGAAAGTGGAGTGAGATGAAGTGGAATTGTAAAATGAAATGAATTTTGCAATTTATCTCAAATGGTACATCAGAATTCCCTGAAATTTTTTGAGGTTGTTACCAATATTATTATGCATCTTCTGATGAAAAATCTCTACCATTGGTTGCACAGATTTCCCGAAAAATGAGAAATGGCTATAGGTGAAAGTGGCCAATTTCTTGAAGAATACACACTGAAATTTTCTGAAATTTTTTTTGTTTATTCACCCTACCTCAATGCATTTACCATAAAAATTTTAGGACCAACGGATGCACGGTTTTAAAGTTATGATAAAATCAATTTCTGCCCTGTTTCACCCTTCATTCTGCCCAATGTTGCAAAAACAAAATACGCCACGAACTCATTTTAAGGCCGAATTGAGTGATTCAAAAGGGAAATTGTGTATTTTTACCTTTTCTACTACCACATGCTTTTATAATTTCAATTTGATGAAGAAAAGGCGTTGTTGTGCAAAAATACTTAAATCTGTCCTAATCTGTCCATAATGCTGAAAAATGAAAATCTGCCTTAAAAACCCATCTGAAATGCCCTTAAAAATTGCTTTCTTTTCAAATTTTGTCCACATAATACTCAATTTATCATATTCTGAGAAAACCGAGAAGCTCATAATTTTTTACTTCTGCTCCAATATCTTGCAATATTTGCACCAAAACTGCCTCTGGAAAATGTTGAGATTGCAACAAGATGATGAGCTTAGTGGAAAGGAGTCGCCTTCACTAAGTGGGCCCGCAGGCTATTTTTTGGCGCAAAGTCTATTTTTAGACTATGTCTATTTTTAGACATGTGGATCATGATTCTATGAGTTGCCGGATGCTATTTGTGGAGGGTTGGTCAAGTTGGAAAAATAGATGGACTTCTATTTTTAGACATACTGGGCGGAATCTATTTTTAGATTGCCAGTCTAAAAATAGATATGTCAAATATTATTAGCTCTTAATAATATTTAGACTCTAAACATTATCTTATTCTCTTGGAGCACTTCAGTTTGATGCCTAGAAGTGGCACATGCAGCTGACAGAAGGAATTACGCTATTCCTTAGGGTTATGTGGAGCTATTGCATGGATACTTCAGTTAGAACTCATGTGACAGAGTTTGGTGGAGTTGATTGAGGAAGTTAGTGGAGTTGTATTCAGTTTAACTAATCTAAACATAGTTGAGCTATTTGTATCTAGTTTAACAGATTGATACAATTAGTGAGAGTGGTGTGAATTAATTATTAATTAATTCACTAATTATAAACTCATTAATCAACTAAAGAATACATCAGTTAACTTCAGTGCATGGACAGTTTCAGTGGAGACTAGTGCAGAGATAGGTGAAAGAGAAGGTTAACTATCAGTTGTGACTATATTGTTGCTATTTGTAACACACAGATAGGTGGAGTAAGCCCATGAGGATTGCGCAGTTCAGGCCAGGTGGTTATCTATTTAATGAAGCCATCCCATAGCTTTGAAAACGTAATAGAGGTTGGCTATCAAGTGGAAAAAGGTTGGAGCATGAGTTTTGCTAGATCTAGCTTGATAGTGTGTAGCAATTGATAGTGAGGAGCTTTTGTACTATGATTGTTACATGATCTCCATGGCATGTATAATATACAGATAGTTGGGGTTTTCAGCTTTAAGCTTTCCCATTAAATACCATGTTCATATGTGTGATTTTTTGTGGTTTTAATGTATGCATGCAATTGACTTTATTTCTGCATGTGATGATCAATGGTAGAAGAGATTCTGTATTATGCATGAAGCTAAAATAGTGTGTGATCAGGAGAATCTTGGTGAATAATATATTACTTATTCAAATTTCTACAGAAAAAGTTGCAAAAAACAAAAACAGGCTGCTACAGCAATAGCTGCAGAAACTGCCACTTTTCGCAGCTGTTGTTGAATTGACAAAAAGATGAACATGCTGCTACAAGAAACTAATAAAATGTATTGCTACAAGTTGTTGCTGATTCCATAAAACCATTAGTCTTCATCAAAGCCAACATTCATGGTACAATTCTTACCATGCGAATAAATGTGTCGAAGTTGAGCATGGGAAGAAATCATTGGATTACCGATCAATAATGAAAATCTTTAACCAATGCGAGACAACTCACCGATAATGTAAATGAGTGTCAAGGTACCTCAGTGCATCTTGACAGGGACGAATGAATGTGTCGAAGTCGAGTCGCCTGTAAGATTTGACAATCAAGAGACATTGTTTTATTCCCATTGTTATCAACGAGGAGGCTTGCCATTGATGAATGCAAGCTCCAAGGCACTCCAAATAATCTCTAATCTTGATCCCAGATAAAGTGTTGAGGTAGATGGGACAAGATCTGTTGGAAGGTGGACCTTAAGGAATTCCACATCATCCAACTCGAGCATAGAACCAAAAATGATTTGAAGAACCATGAAATATTGAAACCATCATGAAATTGCAGAACTTATTGTGAACTTTGATCGCCAGTTGCCTGGTTTTCAAGCAAAGCTCATGTCCAATTGCACCAGCAAGCTGGTTTTCACAATAGAACTTATTTTTCTCTTTACTTTTTTTTTCTTTTTCTTTTTTTATTTTATATATATATATATATATATATATATATATATATGTCCTACTCTAATTGAAATAGAAAATCTTGTTCAAGTATATGAATATTTCCAATGGAACCATGTCTGTAACAAGATGATAGATAAACTCATATGCAGGTTTGAAAGATACTCTTTGATATGTACCAGAATATGAGATGCCAACTATCTTGATTTAGATGATGTCAGAAGATATTGAATAATTAAGCATTGGGATCTGATGACTGACTTGAACCAAGATTCAATGTAATCTTGTCTTCCTTTTCTTTCCTCTATCATGAAATGCAAGTCTTCGGAGATGTGATCTTCATTCATAGAATCTGGTGATAGGCATGCATGAGACTTTTCAATCTCTGGTTCCAATATCTTGTCTTTATTAATAGACATCCATGATTCTTGGACCTTATCTGAGTCTTCTTCTTTTGGTTTTTGTTCTTCAATGATAGCTGGTGAATCATTTTGCAATACCTCAAAATTGTAATTTGATTGAGGTGTTTTATTGTTGGGGATATGAAATGGTTGTGGAGGTAGTGGAGTGGGAATGAGTTTTTGGGGTGCTTGTGTGGATGATAATGGGAAAGGTTGAATTGAGGTCAAATGAGGGTGATATTGATGTTGTGGTGGAGGCAAATGGTATGAATAAAATTGATGATGGTATTGAGGATAGAGAGGGAAATATTGAGGATATGGTGGATTTCCTTTATAGGGCCTTTGCCAACTTTGTTGCCGAGATTGGTTTTGAGGTTGGGATTGAGATGCCCAAGGTTGCCAAGGCAAGGGTGTTTTCCAATTACCTTGAGGTTTTTGTGCATAACCTTGAAACTGTGCATAAGGATATTGCATCATATTGGGTTGATGAGGCTGCCATAGTCCTCTTGGAGCTACATAACAAAGTTGCTCTTGTGCTTGATTTGCTCCATTATCCTTCTGGTAAATTTCTTTCAACCCTGGTAATGATGGGAAATCTTCAGTAGTATGTGATCCTGCACAAATTTTACACATTTTAATGTTATCACGTGGACATTCATGCAAAGCATGTTTCTTTCTACATTTAGGGAAAAATATAAATGAAGAAAATTTTTGCTTGTTTTTCATTCTTAGCATGTCAGTTTGTTCATTTAAATTACCAAGAATGTTTAGAAAATTGTTAGGTTCAGTTTGACTTACCAATCCTAATGTTGACTTACTTACTTTTGCCATAAATGGATCTTGAGGGGATCTTAAACACTTTTCTTTTCCTCTTGATATGTTCTTGCATAGTTCACAAATTTCTTGAAATGACAATCGATAGACATCTCCTTTTCCCACAAGATTAAGAATATCAATCCATTCATCCTTTATAGCATTTAGTAGGAGAATTTTTAATGCATCTAATCCTAATCTATGTAATTTATATCTTTTGATATTATAAGTAAATCTCTCCACTAAATCTTCTAGGCTTTCATCCTCTTTTTGGTTCATCTTAAAGACTTCATTTCTAAGGTCACGGTGCATGCAATAACCTTTATATTTTTCCAAAAATACTCTTTTCATATCATCCCATGTCCTTATAGAATTTGTTCCTAAAGTCATGAACCATCTAAGATCTCTATCCTTCAATGTTGCCGGAAAAAAATTCAATTTTTGCATGTGCAATGAGTAGCCATAAGATTTAAAAATTATTTCAAATTCAAAAAGAAAGGTTTCTGGGTCTTCTGATCTCATACCTTTGAAGTTAGGAAGTACAGATGGATGGATGTTCTTCATTTGAACATTGAAATCAGTTTCTTGAATGGGAAATCCAAAAGGATCTTCCTCATTGTCATCATCTCCATCCATTTCTTCAACCTCCTTTGTCACCTCTTCTTCTACCTGCAAAAATATGAATTCATGATGTGGATGTGTGGCTCTTACTGCACCACATGATATAGTGGGTGTGGTAGGTGATTGAAGTTTTTGTTTTTGTTTCTGTGTTTTTTTTTTTTTTTTTTTTTAAATGTAAGAAATAAGGTTACCTAGTTACACTTCCCCGTCAACGGCGCAAAAATGTCTACTCAACTTAGTGTTCCTAAATTGATGTCATAAATTGTCAACCAGGGCTAGTAAACTGTTGAAGTGAAGTGCACCATATGTGCCTAGGTATCTTCTTCCTACTTCGTTGTGTTTAGTATTTTTCTAGTGTTTTTGGTTTTTGTATTTTTGTGTTAAGAGGAAAAGAACTAAATTGTTGGCAAAGAGAAGTTACTGATCACACTAAAACAAAACAAAATCTACTCTAAATTGTGTATGGCACTTAAGAACAGAAAATGCTAATCCACAGATTGTAAAGCTTGAAAAGAAAATTAACTACTAACATTAAACTCAGTCCAATTCATTTCATTAGAGGTATGTTGGAACAACTTGAGAAAAGGATAAGTTTGATGTAATGAATTTTTCTATAGTAAACAACAACTTACAATATCACAGAGAAAATCTCATCCATAGTTAGAAATTTGTTGGAACATTTTGAGAAAATATTATCTGTAACATAGTAAGGAACCCTATGCTAAAATGACTTATGACACTAAAATTAACCCATTCTGCCACTCAAATGTTACTATTAAGCCTCATTCAAGGGTTAGAGATCTCTTGGAATAGCTTTGGAAAAAGGTTGTTTGTAAAATTATGAGAAATTGCAGAACAGTCAAGAACTCAAAATGATATAACTAATTCTTGTCCATATGATAATGATGTGTTAGAAGAGATTAAGAACAAGAGCAGCTTGTAAATAATCAAGGCCTTTAAGTATAATTTAACAGAACTAGAATACAACTAGCTAATAAAACTTGAAATGCAATGAACAGAGCTGCACTAAAATGCAATTAACCTCCGAAGTATTACAGCTCTATCTCATTCACGTGTTAGTGATATATTGGAACAGTTCATGGGAACAAGATCGATTGCAATATTCGATGTAAGTAAACATAAAACATGATGCTCAGAAAACTTCCTAGATTAAAAACGAAACAGAGCTAAAGTTACTTATCTAGAAAATATGCACAAAGCCTTTCGGACAGTAGGGGCCCTCTACCACCAGATTGGCACACGAATCCTTAATTCCTTAAAATTTCTTCAGATCATGTATCAAATTTGTACTTCTTTCATTAAAGGAAAAACGCTCAGAAAACAGAGTAACACAGTCTTTGAGAACTAACAACAAAACATAAACTAGCTAATTGTCTCTCGGTTCCCCGAGTTATTCTTATAAGAAAAATACATAACTGAAATTGAGTAGAAATAGGCATAGGTGTTTTTTTCAATCAAAATCGAATTAGAACTCCTGTTGAGGACTCGTACTTTTTCAAAGACATCTGCAGAGTCCTTGTCCTTGTAGAAGTCTACTTCTTAGTTTTGGCTTCCTCCACGTGCATAACCACTTGTAGATTTTTGCTCAGACTTCATAGAGGGCAAGGAATGATGTAGGAGAGTTTTGGAATCTAACCATATGCGTCTTTCCCTCAGATGACACCTGTAACCTATTTAAACACTAAAATAGCTGCAGAACGCCTGATCGGCTACAGAACGTCTGTATTCTATAGCTATTTTGCACAAAATTATTAAAACAACAAAAACCATGAAAATACAATATGTTATTCAATTGCATGTAACCTTTAAGAAATCCTAATCATTCTTCATTGATTTTAGGCTTATGAAGTGATAAAAGAATGATGAAATGAAGTGAGGTTTGTAAAAGAGAAGACAATTCTAGGGCTCAACACTATGGACCCAAAACCATTACATTAACAATTGAGTTTGATGCTTGCAAGATTGGTGTTTCATATGAGTACCAACTCCAAACTAATGTATGGTTCAAATTAATATATTCGATTTATATTTCATAAGGTCAGGGGTTAAGCCATGTATGGGGCAGGTCATATTTATGAGCGAGAGGTAAGCATTATATAATTAAGTGGGGACCTAATACAGTTTGATGTTATAAAGGTTATAAAACCGCGACCATGCTTATGTTGGGCGCTAAATAAAAGCCATGGTTTACTAATAGTTTTAACGCTTGAGTCGTGGAATATGCATACATGGTGATATATTTATATATTGTGCTAAAGTCGAAACCTATATGAAATGAGGTGTGTGCTGGGCGTACGTTAAAGTGAATACATGGGTCTTCACATTTGGTTGGGGAACATATATATATGCTGATATATATACTACGTTGGTATTTAATATAGTGGGTTTTATAAAGTTCACATATTGGGTTTATTACAAGAGCATATTATGTATTTTATGGGTTTTATAATCGTGAGTATAAGAAGCCTCCATAGTTAATTAAATTGCCAGCCCAAGAGATTAGAACCTTGAGAGTTTTCCTAGATTTAAAATCACCTGCTATATTAAAAGACAGTTATATGTGCAGCGGTTACACAACTGCAACGAAAGAGAGAGACAGCTGTAAAAAAATGTGCAGTAATCCAAAAAGGCTGAAGGGGGTTGATTTGAAAATATATTATATGGATAGAGAGTGTGTAAGGAGGTAGCCCGAGCACAGAGATTGATAATGAACAGACATTGCCAAGATCTATATTTATTTGAGGATAAACTTGAAAAACAACTATATATGCAGTAGGTGCACACAAGTACAGTGAACAGGTGAATAAACACAGGGATGAAAAAGTGGGCCTGACAGAGGTAAACAGAGAATGTAGAAACTAAAAAGGTCACAGGGAATTTTACAGGCATGGTGAACAGAAGTATGCAGAATAGTTACTTAACAGCAGCAGAAAAGAAATGCTAGAAAAGCCAAAATCCAAGGGCTGAGTGAATTTTATGTATTGAAACTGAAAATGTAAATGTTTAATTGTTTTTATATTTTTTGTGATGCAAAGGAAAGTATCCTAAGGAAAAGAAAAATCCCACTGTAACATGGAAATTTTTACATATTGTTATAATTTTAAAATGAGTTGGACAAAGGAATGAGAAGACAAAAGCCAAAGAGTCATGGTTGTTCACTCCAAATTCCTTGTGGAATACAAACAGTCATGTGATGAACTCTATATATAATATCGACTTGATATGCATAGAGGGGTCAGAGAGTGTGAATATAGAAAATGCAGAGTATGAAGAATTAAGGAGAAAAGACAAGAAGAAGGAGGAGCTGAGCAGAGAAGAAGGAGGAGCTGAGCAGAGATGATGCAGGGCTGATATGAGGACTGATGGACAGCAGAAGAGAAGGTACAGAACAGAGCTGATATCCAAGGTAAATCAGCAAGTATTTTTCTTTTGAAAGAGTAAGGAAGTTGGAGCTTCCCTATCAAGTTGTAGCTTGATAGATGTCAGTTGGAGCTGACTGAGGTTGGAGCCTCCTGTAGGTTGGTGCCTGCAGAAAATAGATGGGATTTGGTGCTTCCACACCAATTTGTAGCTTGATAAAATGTCACTTTTAGCTGACTGAGGTTGGAGCCTCTTGTAGGTTGGTGCCTGCAGAAAATTGATGGGAGTTGGAGCTTCCTTGCAAGTTGTAGCTTGCAGAATTGAGGTAGGAGCCTCCTGTAGGTTAGTGCCTACAGAAAATCAGTGGTGAGAGGGAGTTGGAGCTTGCCTTTGCATCACAACAATAATAAGATGTGGTTTTCTCCCTTTATGGGTTTCCACTTATATCTGGTGTCTTTGTGCATGATGTGTATGTGTTGATATGGTTTATCTCATCTGCTTAATACTTGTTGCTCTCATATTAAGTCTATTGTTACATTATCTTAATACTTGCTGCTCACATTCTAAGATTACTCACATATTAAGTTGAACATGAAATGAAGGTGTAAATAATTTTTAATGAAAAGTTTTAAAAGTCCATGAATGTGTTAAATTGATTCACCCCCCCCCCCCCCCTCTCAGTTTAACTAAGGGTTCAACAATTGGTATCAGAGCTGGTTCCTTTGGTGTAAGCTTAATAGCTTGAATGAGATTTGGTTGAGTCATGGACTATCAAAATGTACCTGTGTTGAGTACAACAAACTTTCCTGAATGGAGAGATAAGGTTAAGACAGGATTATTGGCTTATGAACCTAAGGTATGGAAACTTGTATGTGATGGTTACTTCACAGACTCTCCCTCGGTGCAAGAACAACATAGCAATGCCAAAGAAAAATGTGTGATATTCAACAATCTTCATAACAAGGATCTTGAGTTAATAATGGATTTAACCTCTGCAAAATAAATTTGGGACAGATTGCATTTCATGCATGGAGTAGACACTGAGGATTGCATTGTCAAGAAGGAGAAGAAAATTAAGAAGAAGAAAAATTCATGTCAAAAAGAAAATGTTCAATCAAATGAGGTACTTGCTAGTGTGAATGGTAGTAAGAACCATGAAGAAATTGTAGCTGAAGAAAAAGCCAAACTTGACACAGCACTGACTGAAATTAAAAAAAAAATGAAGAATGAAAACAAAGACTTTAAGACATTGGTGCAAATATGTGATGAGAAAGCATATGAACATAAGAAAGAGATTGTTGGCCTGAAGACTCACCTTGAAGAAGCACGGAAAGTAGAAGACACTCTGCTGCAAAAAATGAGAGAGAAAAATCTAGAATGTGAAAAAATGGAAGAAAAAGTAGTAAGCCTGAGAAAGAAATTAGAAAAGGCCCAAAAATACTTATTAATGAATACTCCTCAGATGAAAATCTCTGGACAGTTGGACCAGATTCTAAAGGCTCAAAGATCTCCTCTCATAAAGGCTGGGATAGGATATGAAGGAGAAACCAGTAAGCCCAAGGTAGAAGATAACAGGAAAATCATCTTTGTAAAAGTTGTAAAGGAAGATGAAGCAGCTCAGAAGATTCCCATAGAAGAAGAAGCCAGCAATAACAAGATGTGCAAAGAAACAAACAAAAACAAGTAGCAACATGAAAGAACAGAGAATGAGAGGATGAAACAATCAGCTACTAAATGCTCATATGCTCCTAAGGATGAATTGAATAAATTTGGAAGATGTCAAAGAAGGTTCTTTCCTCCTATGGGAAGTATCACTTATTTTTCCTGCCACAAACCTAGACATACTGCAGCATATTGTAAGACAAAGAAAATCTAGTCCAGCCAACAAAGGATGCAGCAAAAGAGAAGAACCCCTCAAACAAGCAAATGGAAAATACAATCTTCCACCAGGTACACAAACTATTTCCATGGCTACTATTATGCATGCAATAATATTGGACATAAATCTGTTGAATGTAAATTGAATTCAAAAGGGGGAACAAAGTATTGTACATCAACTCAAACATACCTTGGTAGAATAAGATGTTATATATGCCTCAAACTTGGTCACAAAGAAAAAGATTATAAACTGCCATATGCATTAAAAATCTCTAGACAGAGGAAGGAATCAAATCAAATCAAACAAAGTTATGCATCAAAAAGGAGTGCAGACATTATGAAGAACCCCAATAAAGTATGGAAGGAAAATATAAAGTGGGAGCCTATTATCTCAATAACATAATAAATCCCCCATAGTCTCAGGGGGAGCTACTCTAGGAAGCAAAGCAAAAATCCATCCAGTGAAAAATATGAAGCAACATCCCAGGGGAAGAGTAGTTCATATATAGACCCCATGAAAGTTGTCTAAGAAGAGCACCTTAGAATGAGAACAGCTATAAGATCAGGAATGCACAGGACAATTTTCTCCAGCAGAGAACTATAGAGGAAGAAGCACACAATAGCCAATAGGTTGATGGAAGGAGAGAAAACAGCAAAAATCCTTGGGAGTAGAGATAACATCAGCCATGAACAGCTAAGAAGACATCAGCACATTAAGTGATGATCACACTGTGCATCAAACTGTTGGAATTAACAATGAATCACATTAAGGAAAATGAGTAAGAAAAGAATCTATTATCTTTATGTCAGTACATCATTGATCTATGAAAAGTCCCCTTGGAGGAATGAATTCAAATAAGTGACAAATCTCTAAGTAATCAGCCCACGAAGATTCAGAGTATAGAAATTGAAGATGTCCTTCTGAAGATCATCATGTCATAACAGTTGAATTGGTATATAAAGCAATATAAAGCAGTAATGATTCTGGATCTGTCATAGCAAAGAAAATGCAGTGACATTCCTTTGAACAAAATGACAGAATAAGAAAATGGTTAAGATGTCAAGATCAAATTTAGGATAATTATAACTATTGGTGTGAACAGTGGAAAGCTCTATAGTAGAATTTATGAAGGATGTCTTAGTTATGGGTTAATATGCAAGCTGAAGTGAAATCTCTGCGTGGTTTATCAAAGTAGTATCAATTGGCATCTAGGTACAAGCAGCATGCCTATCAGCAGAATATCAAGTGTTATTATGGAGTAGCAGCAGTATGGTATAGGTCCTCAGGATCAAAGGATTATGGAAAAAGTGCATCAAGGTGAAATTCCCAGAGTTATCTGCATTCAGCATGAAAAGGTCAATAATAGAGCTAAAGGATCAGTACTCTGTTTACACTTGAAACATTATATTAAACATTTAAGAAGTATATGTTTCTATATATATAATTTTCATGCCTTCCTGAAGTCAGTCCATATCTATTAGGCCTCTCTCTTGAAATCATTCACAACACCATGTGAAGTTTGTTTACAGAGATATCAATTAAACATCATGAAAATGTTTTGTGAAAGATCATCATGATAGAATAGTTAAAGTATCTGAAGTTTGAAGGACTAGTTGTGATTACCAGTTGAAGCTCAAAAGTCTGTTATTGATTCATCTCAAGCATACTTCAACAGAAAAGATTAGCTGATATTTCACCATTAAAGAGAGATTGATCATTAACATACATAATCTCTTATGAAATAAAGGAAATTACCTGATTGATAAGTGAGACCGACTAATACACTAAATGTATCTAGCCTCAAGGGTTTGTTTTTGAAAATACATTGTACAAGTTGGAAAGTCATTTGGTCTCTAATATTGAAAGATATTGCCTATTCTCACAATAAGCTGTAAGCTCTGGTGTGATTCATTTGTTCACAACAGCAACAAGGACCTGTCAATCTTTTAGAGTAATTTCCCTATCAGCAGTCTAGAACGTATCACCAATAATAGGCAGGAAAGGTGTACCACAGCAATAAAATATATATTGGCTTCATCACAATTGAACAGATGTTTACTGTAGATATGCTTTGCAGAAAAAGTCTTTACTCCATCTTCAACCTTCCTCAATAGATATGCATCGTAGATGAAGATTATAATATAGACAGAAGTATAGGTGAAGCAAGCTTGATATGTCACATGGAACATTCACGATCTTTAAGTTTTGATACAACTATGCATCCCTAATTATACAAGTCTGATTATATATGGTTGTCATCACCTACACTACATACAAGTGCAAGGATTCTATGCCTTGGGATTGTATCAACTTATTGTGTATATTCAAGTTCTAATGATTCTCAAAAGTGTTCTCTCAACAACTATTGTACACCAGTTTAGAGCAGCATGGTACAAAGCCAGAAGAAGAAGGCCTAAACATAACTCAAAGACAGGAAATGAAGAGATAGAATGCACACTAGGAAATGAGCAACCCTTTTCCATTGATGTCAAAGGGGGAGGAAAAGCAAGCAAAAGAAGGCAAGTAGAGGAAGACTGGGAGGAAGCATTAGATTATTGGTGGATGTGTTGCCATCAATGCCAAAGGGGGAGACTGTTGGAAATGTTTTCATTGATGGCAAAGGAGATGGCAAAGGAGGAGCACCTGAAACAACAACAAAGCAAAGAGAGAAGCAAAGTAGCATAGAACAGAGGTGGCAGAAAGGTAGCAGAGGCAGCAAAAAGAGAAGTAAGGAGCAGCATCAGTTAAGTGAGGACAGTAGAAGAGGGCCATTTGGTAGCAGACCTGGAGAGACAGAGTAATGAGGATAGAAAGGCCACTGATCAATATAGAGTAAATACTGTTTAATATAGAGGTTTAGTTTCTGAGTTATGGTGTATTAGTGGAATTGTTAAAATCATTTTAAGCTTTCCAATTGTACTCTGGAGCCATAGGGAAGAGCTGCAGAGGGTGTTGTTCTAAAAAGCCTCGGACGAAATTGTTAGAAAGGCCATCTATTGAAGACCAGGCCAGAGATAAGCCTTATCGGAACTAGTCCTGTGTGAGTATGCCTGAATTCAATAGATATATGATAACCTTTGAAATAGGCTCTGAGATGAAACCCTGCAATTAAAGGAAGAATCGATGTCAATTAAGGTCGATTTTATGTTTTGAATTAAATGTGATAAAGGCTTTTATATGCTATGGTGAAGTTAATTGAATTATTTCCTATATCAAAATTCCATGGGAGGCCGAAGAGAATCACTCTGCTAATTGAGAATAGCAATAGGAAACTCTGTTTATATTAATGCTGCATAAAATTTCATGACAACCGAATCCAGAATATTTGAGTTTTAATTAAAGGGCCGAGAAAGTGTGTGGCCCACGAAGTCGTGGAGGAAGCCTTATTGAAGAGAAACGAAGGAAAGGACCTTTGGTTATACAATGGTGATTTCCATATCAGGTCAGAATGCGATTACACAATTGGAATCTGTTGAAAGTGAAGTGGCACAGCACACTAATTAAGACCAAGTCAACACAATGTTGGAGAGAAGAATTTTACAAACCCCGCAAACGGAGAGCGAGTCTCTAATTGAGGTAACAGTAATTCATTCCTTGAATGATTCCACGAGAAAGGTCAAAGGTAAAAAATTTGCGTTGAAATAAAAGACAGAGGTAGAACTGTGACTAAGAGGAATTGGAACTGTGAGGAACAGTGACAGCAGGTTTGTGAAACCAACCCCACCCATATCGCACCGCCTTTGTACGATAAGCGGTATTTCCAAATCGAACGCGATCATCACCATAGGCTGACACGTGGCCTTAAGCGGTTTGGAGAACCCGCTCTCATCGCGAGTTAAAGCTCGTGCATCTAACTCATACGATTTCCGTAGGATCGGAGGGTTGATGCGCGATAAGCCTACAACTGTAGGATGAGAAGGAGAGTTAACCGTTGGGACCTGCTCCATTGCATGAACTCGGAGAATTAAACAACGGGCAGTTTGGTTGCGCGATTATCATCGGACCATCCCAAAAGAAAGTGATAAGTTCCCCACCGTCGGATGAGAAGGGTGCGTTATGTCGCTGGGGCCCGAATGATAGTTTAAAATCAGCACAGTTATATGTGTTGAACGTTTAATAATATGGACCCAAAACCATTACATCAACAATTGATTTTAATGCTCGCAAGATTGGTGTTTCATATGAGTACCAACTCCAAACTAACGTATGGTTGAAATTAATACAGTTTGATGTTATAAAGGTTATAAAACCATGACCATGATTATGTTGGGCGCTAAATAAAAGCCACGATTTACTAATAGTTTTAACGCTTGAGTCGGGGAATATGCATACATGGTGATATATTTATACATTATGCTAAAGTCGAAATCTATATGAAATGAGGTGCGTGTTGGGTGTACGTTAAAGTGAATACATGGGTCTTCACATTTGGTTGGGGAACATATATATATATGTTGATATATATACTACGTTGGTATTTAATATAGTGGGTTTTATAAAGTTCACAGATTGGGTTTATTACAAGAGCATATTATGTATTTTATGGGTTTTATAATCGTGAGTATAAGAAGCCTCCGTAGTTAATTAAATTGTCAGCCCAAGAGATTATAACCTTGAGAGTTTGCCCATATTTAAAATCAGTTGTTATATTAAAAGACAGTTATATGTGCAGTGGTTACACAACTGCAACGAAAGAGAGGGACAATTGCAGAAAAATGTGCAGTAATCCAAAAAGGCTGAAGGGGGTTGATTTGAAAATATATTATATGGACAGAGAGTGTGTAAGGAGGTAGCCCGAGCACAGAGATCGATAATGAACAGACATTGCCCAGATCTATATTTATTTGGGGATAAACTTGAAAAGTAGCTATATATGCAGTAGGTGCACACAAGTACAGTGAATAGGTGAATAAACACAGGGATGAAAAAGTGGGCCTAATAGAGGTAAACAGAGAATGTAGAAACTGAAAAGGTCACAGGGAATTTTACAGGCATGGTGAACAGAAGTATGCAGAATAGTTACTTAACAGCAACAGAAAATAAATGCCAGCAAAGCCAAAATCCAAGGGCTGAGTGAAGTTTATGTATTGAAACTGAAAATGTAAATGTTTAATTGTTTTTATATTGTTTGTGATGAAAAGGCAAGTATCCTAAGGAAAAGAAAAATCCCACTGTAACATGGAAATTTGTACATATTGTTATAATTTTAAAATAAGTTGGACAAAGGAATGAGAAGACAAAAGCCAAAGAGTCATGGCTGTTCACTCCAAATTCCTTGTGGAATACAAACATTCATGTGATGAACTTTATATATAATATCGACTTGATATGCATAGAGGGGTCAGAGAGTGTGAATATAGAAAATGTAGAGTATGAAGAATTGAGGAGAAAATACAAGAAGAAGGAGGAGCTGAGCAGAGATGATGCAGGGTTGACATGAGGACTGATGGAAAGCATAAGAGAAGGTACAGAATAGAGCTGATATCCAAGGTAAATCAGCAAGTCTTTTTCTTTTGAAAGAGTAAGGAAGTTGGAGCTTCCCTATCAAGTTGTAGCTTGATAGATGTCAGTTGGAGCTGACTGAGGTTGGAGCCTCCTGTAGGTTGGTGCCTACAAAAAATAGATGGGAGTTGGTGCTTCCACATCAAGTTGTAGCTTGATAAAATGTCAGTTGTAGCTGACTAAGGTTGGAGCCTCCTGTAGGTTGGTGCCTGTAGAAAATTTATGGGAGTTGGAGCTTCCTTTCAAGTTGTAGCTTACATAATTGAGGTAGGAGCCTCCTGTAGGTTGGTACCTAGAGAAAATCAGTGGTGAGAGGGAGTTGGAGCTTGCCTTTGCATCACAAAAATAATAAGATGTGGTTTTCTCCCTTTATGGGTTTCCACTTATATCTGGTGTCTTTGTGCATGATGTGTATGTGTTGATATGGTTTATCTCATCTACTTAATACTTGCTGCTCTCATATTAAATCTACTGTTACATTATCTTAATACTTGTTGCTCACATTCTAAGATTACTCACATATTAAGTTGAACATGAAATGAAGGTGTAAGTAAGTTTTAATGAAAAGTTTTAAAATTCCATGAATGTGTTAAACTGATTCACCCCCCCCCTCCCCTCTCAGTTTAACTAAGGTTTCAACAGTGGGTTGTGTGTTTTGCATAGGAACAAATTAGGAAAGCTTCATATTGGTTTGTGCTCTTTGTTGTTTTCTCTCAAAACTGATTTCTCTTTCCCTTTAGTAGCTAAGATTTTCATTGAAAAAGCTAAAGTGAAAATTTTTCTTATCATTTTATTTTGCATTTTAGGAATTTCCATCACATCATCGTGGTGAACCTTGAAAGGAAAATTGATAAACAAGATCAACTTAAAATTTACATCAATTTACCTAAAAAAAAATTGGAACCATAACGATAATATTTAGACGGTCTAGGCTAGAGACGTGTTCCGGCGTCGTAAAACATAGCAGTTGTTGTTAATTTTCTACGATACATTCCAAGTGTGATACCTCATTCCACATACGTAAGTATATCATAGCTCATCCACGTACCTTCGAGTATATCAGACAGTGTTATAGGACGAAAAGTATAAAGGGGTGCTCTCACTGTGCGGTTTTTCATTAGATAGCGCTAATACAAACTGGGCCTCCACGTACCTTAGGGTATATTTGGGAGGACAACTTTAGGTTGCTATCCATCCATAGTGAACCGAGTCGGCCGCCTTGTAAATTGTGATACACCAAACACAACATTCGGGGAGATTGCCTACCCGTACTTCTTGGTTAACTAGGAGGCATTCTGCAGTGTACAATTTCTTGGTAAACCTTTTGCCTAGCATTACCCTTATTTTGCTTATTTATTTTTGGTCATAAAATAAATCAGTCATCATGGAAGAAGAAAATCCCTTTCCCCGTCGTTCGCGTAGACTTGCCTTGAAACCACCTTTACCACCAGAAGTTACTTCTGGTAGGCAAAGCCAACATCGCTCTACCGAAACCAATACCATCAGTACCTATGGTGAAGCATCATCTTCCCATATACCAGAGTTGGCACAAGTTGTTTCTACAAATCCTAGTTTGTCTACTCTTGTCGAGACGGAGTCCTCACAGCTACTCGTGGTCACGATCCATTCAATCAGTGAGACCATACCTCCCGAACCCGACATTGTTCAACTGGAAGTTATCTAGATCCCATCTCTTTTTTTCCAGAACATCTGCATCCCGAAGTCGAACGACCGGAAGTTCTTCCGATATCGGTCGCCCCACAATCTATTGTAGCCTTTGAGTCTCCCATATCACGCAGTCAACCTCCTGAAATATTCTTTGGGCCTGTCAGCGAAATCCTTCCACCTGGTTTAATTTCGATTGAAGAAATCCCACAAGATGAAACGCCTTTAACTCCAACCCATTTTGGTGAGGATCTTTACCTGTACGTGTCTTTTCCTCAATCACCACCCTCTACTTTTATTGATCCTGTTCTGATTCAAATTCCTGTCGATCCAAAAGGGTATACATTTGGTCAAGTAACTTCCTGTCGATCCAAAAGGGTATACATTTGGTCAAGTAACCTTGCCTAATCCAACATCTTCGGTTGGACCATCTATTCCAATCACATCAGCACTTGCTCTCGCTAACCAATCGATGTTCACAACTTCACCAGAGTCATATTTTCATGGTGGCCCTTTGGTCCCATCAGGTTATAAATCTTTATCTGGAATTTTCTCTAGTGCATCTTCAAACCCATGGACTTCACCAATGTCATCGTCTGGTATTCTAAATGGTAAACCTATAATGAGTATTGAATAGCTTGATCCTTTATATCCATCATCAGGGCAATATCAAGCTGGTCCATCTGGGTCTATTCCATCCAGTACCATCTCAACTAGACTCCCTGCATTTGGAGAAAAATATTTTCCATATTATTATCCTCCTCATGCTAGGGGGCAACCTTTAGTCACCCACTTTGATAGTACTCCATTGTTTTTTGGTCAACCTAATGTTGAAATGAGTGTTTGCCAATGGCAGCCCACTCTACCTATCCAGCCACAAATAGTGTACACTCGTATCAACCAGTTCAACCTATTGCACCCACATCATTTCCACTTTTTAATATATTTTTACCCCTGTTATAGACTCAAACTGTTGTACAACAACAGTTTCAAGTGGGTCCTTCAACTCAATACCCTCAAGTATTGGGCCCTCAGACTCCTACTCCTTCAGCTAATTTACAACAATATGTACCCAGAATCATTTATTCATAAGTTGTATTACCATATTATGGGATGTCGCAGCCACAACCAGGTTATACCTATCCTAAACCGAATCTAAGTTATCCTAATTTGGGTTATAACATTGGTGGACAGACCCCTTGGCAACCTCATGTGCAAATGCCACAACCTTCATTTCAACAAGTATCATACCAAGGTTTTTATCAACAGAATCCTAAAGAATTTTCCTATCAAAACAACCCTTATCTAGGTTACCAGCAACAGATTCCTTATGTTTGTGCTCAAAGGCTTTTTTCCCAAGAAATTCCATCATACCCTGGCTATGCTCAACCTAACCTCAATCAAAAATTACCCTTTGTTGGAACTTTAGAGTTACCAAATTTAAATTGACTCACCAACAATCCAATCAACAATGCTCCTTGGTGGCCGATGATACCGCATAAATTACCCTCAAATATTCCTAGTTCAATGGAAACCCTAGGGAAGACCTATTGACTCATGTTATGAATTATCATTTGTGGTGTTCATTAAACTCCCTAAATGATGACTATGTTTGACTACGTCTTTTCCAGCACACGCTTTCTGGTCCGGCAGTAAAATGGTACATTGAGTTACTTAGAGCTTATTTTGATCATTTTACTACCCTAGCTACTGTCTTTTTTAATCAATTCCAGTTACCCATACGATATGAAACTGGAATGGAACTCTTGACTAATTTTAAACAAACTAATGCTACTCACCTTTTTGATCATATTCATGAGTGGCATCGTCGTCGTAGAATAGTTAAGACATTTGTTCCAGATCAACTCCTTGTTGAGTGGTTCATTAAGTCCCTGTTACCATCTATAACTGAGGATGTGGCTAAGGGTGGTGTGGTCACTGAAGAGCAGGTCATTTCTCGTGCCCAATATTTAGACTTTATTTATAATCAGTCTGGAAATCTCTACAAGAAAAATCCTAATGCGTCGCGATCTAATTTTATTGTTCCTCCTCCATCAAAGGACTCTCATGTCGGATATGGTATGATCGGTACTACAAGCACACATCATACTACTGCATCTAATCCTGCGCCCTATTTTGAAATCAATGTCATATCATTTGACAAAGGCAAAAGTGACAAGCAACCCAGATGTAAGAAAAAATGGAAATCAAAGAAAAATAAAACTTCTAACCTGCAGGAAAGATCATCTGATCAATATTATGGAAATAGGAAACCTCGTTATCCATTCATAATCTGTAATTAGGAACACTTTTTTCAGGATTTTCTACACTACGCTGAAGTCTAAAAAATGGTTAAGACTTCACATGCGTTAGGTGTGTTGACAGATCTGTTTCTGAATCCGGACACAAATTTGGTTGCTACGGATCTGGCTTCTAGTTCCCAAGTGATTATGCTATCTATCACAAAGCCATCAACAGATATTTTGGTGTCAACACGTAATAAATATTATTGTAGTCATGCCACTGATCAACCTACTACCTTGACCACAAATCCGTCTACAGAATTGGTACCACCACCTGCTATTCGTGAATTGACAATCAAGCCACCGAAGGTAATTGTTCATAAATCAACATATAATCATCAAGCAAGAGCTACTCAAAATTATAATATAGTTTAAGATTTGGCTCAATCCCCTTTAGCTATGTCAGCTCTTGAGGTATTACAAAATTTCCCCTCCCAGAAACAGGTTTTATTATCGGCTATTGGTGGAAATGACCCAATTGATTCTAATCTTATATTCTTTAATCATACAGGATATGTGCCACAATTACCAAAAAAATTGGCATTCTCCATCCAAGTAAATGTTCTCAATCACCTTGTGCATCGTACTATTATTGATGAGGGAGAATCTACGTGCATTATGTCTCTAAACTGTTGGAACTCACTTGACTCACCACGCTTATCTCAATCATCAATGATGTTGAAGGCCTTTGACGGACGTACATATAAGCCTTGTGGTATTATTAATAACCTGGATGTTGAAATAGGGGGAAAAATAGTGAATGTTAATGTTAAGGTCATTGACAGACCCCTTGACTACAATATTCTACTGTGAAGGCCATGGGTAAATGCAATGACTGAAATTGTTTCTACATATTTTAGAATGATCTCCTTTCCATATAAAGGTGTTATCATAGTCAACAATCAGCTATCCTTATTTGCCTCCACTTCACAAGTAACTGGAAGTGTTTTGTTTGTTCATGCACCCCAACTTGCACTTCAGAACATTGGTGTACGACTCTTAAATGATTCCACTCTCATGGGAACCTTTGCATTACCACGGCCTGCAACGTCGGCAGAAATTGTAAGCATAGAGACCTGCTACATGATCTCTTCTACCCCATCTAGTTTAAGGAAGAGTATGGGTGATTCTAAAGTTGTTACGTTGGATGCGTTTCTGCCACTCAGCTATATTGAGCTGGCATAGGAATCAGTCTATCTGGCTTGGGCGGTGAATCTGAAATCAGCGTCACCAGTTATTTGGGTTGATCGTTGTTATGAAGGTAAATCCTCTCTGCGGACAGAAATGATCACTCTAGCCATAGGGTGGGTCTAGTAACAAAAAGACACGCTAAAGTGTTGCTTCCTAGTTAATGAATGAACAAAAACATGGTAGATTTTCCTACCTTGAATCCAACATCGTCGTTGTAGAAAGAGTAGTGGCCTCTCGCTCCTACCTTGACAAATCACAGTCCGTTTTACTTTACACTCAGATACCTGCACATAAGACAAAGAACAAGAACAACATATGAAAGAATATATTCACTCATAACTATTAGCCAGTCAAAGAGGGCTAAACATATTGCATCAAATAAACAGCATAACGCAATAGTGGAACCAAACAGTAGTCATGTATATAAATTAATTGAAGAGTACAACCGATGCTTTGACGTCGCACTCTCCTCCAGCGGGGTTCAAGCGAAGCGCGTCTCAAATGTTGGTCATGGAATTTAGACAGGACTTAAGCTCTCTTAGAAGTCATCAACTCAAGATTTCCTCAAAGTAATTCCTTCTTATTCTATCTTCTCTGGCAGCTCAGTTATAGTATGTATAATTCGCCCAATTCATCTAGCTTCTACTAAAAGAGATAGTTTCTTTTATAGAGGAAAAGGAGGAGCTTGGGATCCCTAAAAAGGTGGGAGAGAGTTTTATCCTTTAGGAGAGTTCCAAGGGAGGTGGAAACTACTAGCTAAAGGAAGGAGTCCATGGTTGTTTCAATTCAACCACTCCCAATGACTCATCCTCGAGGTGGTTGGAATGGAACCTCCACCTCTATTTTTTAAAAGCATTCCATAAACAGCTTGGTGTGGGTGTCTAACTGGCGCAGGCCCAGTGTTAAATTTCCCTTTCGACGCGAGGGTGTAACTGGCTACTCGCGCCAAGGCAAAAATAGGGATTTTTACAACTCTACTTAGGGAATTGTCAACAATAAGAATGTTTCTTTCATCTAAATGGATGTAAGAATGGTATTTTTAAAGCATGAAACTGCTCATCGGTCACAGAAATGAACCTCTAATGTGCGAGTTGGGTATTGCAGGGACAGTGAAAAAATGTTGTGTAACAGATGCCCCCTAAAGCATGAAGTCCGAGAGGAAGGGAGGGGTGAAATGCTTTATGAGAACGCGTTCGAACCAAACACTATTATTGGAAGACCTGCAATTACAAATATAACTGATATTTGTGATACATGAATCATGTGTCATGGGCACATCCATCCATAATAGAGTATATAAAAATTGAGATCCGAGGTATGCACACAGCCATCCAGCAGGAAGGATCAATAAATAGACTCAGGTATGATCGCAGCCATCCAATCAAGAGAGTCATGCAATAAGTCATAATAATCCAGAAAATTCACAGCCTGGAGTTTATCAGAAAAAACCCAAGGTCTTGCGCTCCACCTTGACCCGAACAAGTACAATCTCGAGCATGTGAATATATGAGCTGAAGTCGAACATGTAGGAAAATCGTCTGATTGCCAGCAAATGATGAAAGTCGTTAACAGACGCGAGAGAAACCACCAATGATGACGATGGTCCTCAAGGTACAAAAGGTACAATCTATGAAATGTGAACAATGATCTGACGTCGAAAATCTGCATAATCACTCGATCGAAGGTCAATGATGTGAACCTTGCGTCGAATGCGAAAAACCTGCCATTGAGGCATGCAGGCTCCAAGGTACCAAAAGGGAGTTTCTAGATCAAAATTCTTGGATAATGAGCTGAAGTCGACAGGAAGTGACCTGGTCGAAGGAGGGCCATAATATTTCCCACATCATCGACACGAGACAGAGGAACATGATGAAAGTGGATCAGGACCAACAGAAGATAAGAGTAAGGTTGACAACTGCAGAGGCAAACTACTCTTGAACATATCAACAACATGACATTGGATTTGGTGGTATTTGACATCAAAGGATTTGAGGTCATGATGACATGGAAAAGAGAAGATGAGAGGTCAAAAGAGATTACCCAAACCCGTGGAGGAAAAAATGACGAAATGAGATGTCCCTAACCCGACACAAATGCAGACAAGTGCCATGTTCAAGAGCGACATACGGCCAACATAACTAAAACTTGGTTCTATTTCCCCCCACCATTTCTAGCGAGTACCCCAATTATTTTTTAAAACAAGCTTGAAGGGGATAGCATATGCTTACACTGTAAGTTTGTCCTTCGGACAAATCCAACCTAGTACATTTTACAAGCCCTAGGAAGGAGGAACTCACATAATGTCATGGTGACGAAGTCCGATGTCATCAGGGTTTAACGAGTCTAACAAAGGAAGAACTCAACATATTTTCATGTTTAGAGAGTTTGAAAAGAAGGCAAAAAAGAAAACTCTAGCAATCCCTTTACGTAGGTAGTCTCACAGGTCTGAAAAGGTAGAAAACTGTGTCTGAGAGAACCTCTTAGTCGCGATAGACTAAGTTATTCCTTTCTCGTAAATAATCCATCCCAGCCCGAAAAAGGGTTAAACGTATACTGGGTGGATATCGTTTTACAGCCATTTAATGAGTTCAAAACGACAAGAATCTCGACAATATTTTCAATTTTAGAGAGTCAGAAAAGAGCTAAAAGATGACTCTAGTAGGGACTTTTTTGTGTTTTTACCGAGTCCAAAAAAGTTTAAAATATAACTCGTTACTTCATCATTGTCGCATGAAAAACCTGTTGTTGCACAAGAGACATGTGTAAAACCCATTTCCTGAAAATAATATAATAAAATAATAATAATAAAAAGTCTTAAAACCTAATTAGGGTTGTGAAAAAGTTATAAAATGCCAAAAATGGTAAAAATAATTACTTTTCACTTTTTATCTCTTGTGGAGCAATAGTTACCCATTTCACTGTGCAATCTTGCAGTGATGATAGCTGTCGATCCAGCAGACCAATCGCAAATCCGTCAACTCCAAGTAAGAACCAAGATCCCTCTCATCATTTTAAGTCTTTTCTTACTATCTGCAATTTTCAATTTCAAATTTTGGGGGGGGGGGGGGGGTGATGGGGCTCGGGGGGGGCGGGTTTCCCGAGGGCATGGAGTCGCGCCAACCGCACGATTTTTTACACTAGAGCGTGCCCATTGGCGTGACTGTTTGGGAAACATTCATGCCAACGGCGGAAACCATTTTTAGGTAAAATGCTGATCAAATACCCCAATTATTCACAAATTTAAGGTTCAAAATTTACTAATACCACTCATATGAATGTGTTTGCAGGCAGAAAGAAGAAAAATGGTCATTGAATGAAAAGAACGGGAACATAGCGAAGAAGACGAGCTGGCCATGGAAAATGAGGGAGTCATGGAAGCTCTCAAAAACTGTGGTCTAAGAAAATTCTTCCTAACGCCATGTCTCCAAGCCCAACCAGAGTTATTATAATATCTGGTCAGCATATGGGACGAAAATCAAGATAATTTCGTCCTTCGGGATCAAGAACTTGAGATTGAAGTCTCAAATGTGTATTTCATCACAGTATTATCATAGAGAGGAGCAGCACCAATCCTAACCGGCACCTGGCCTTGCATGGAAAACATGACCATGGTGATAGACAGGGTATGTCCAGGAGCACAGAAGGGATCAGGTAGTGGGAAAGTTGATATTCAAACTATCCCAGATTTGACACTACGATTGGTACTACATACAATCACACGAGTTGCAGGATCACAAGCACCGCACGAAGCAAAAAAGACACAGTTGCTTCTTGTTGTAGAATCCTTGGCACCGACCATCTACAATTGGGCAGAGGCCGTGATAATAAACATGAAGTGCCAGTTAAAAAAATGCAAGAAGTCCAAATTGAAACAATTTGGTTATGGATCTATTCTGGTATCGTTCTTCTTGGAACGATTACCCATTTTTCAGCGACAGGAGGTCATAGTCCCGACACCACTAGCGAGAGAACCACGGATGGCTCGAGGGGAAACTCTGATGCCAAGGGCAGTGAGCGGTCAACAGATGTCCTGGAGACCAAAAATTTTTTATTGGCTCCACCGAAAACTGATTGTCATGGAGGACTGGCCCTACTCTGGTAAAAATTTCACTGATGATCCGGATCTCCCACTCTCGGAGGGAGAATATTGGGATGAAGATTTGGGTGAGACTCATTTTTTAAGTTTTATGATTATTATAATTTTTTTATTTATGCATGTTCTGACATTATATCTATGTAATGCAGACGTTGGTCCAAAGAGACTTGCCGAAATGTCACCGATAGTGAGGCGAATTCCTCGCGATTTCGACCCTCAAGGTGAGGGCGGCGAGGAAGATGAGATAGTGTGCAACCTGGAGGGGATCACCCGAGGGGTCCCAGGTTATGCACGTTTTGAAGATGTTCCTCATGCCTACCAGAGACATACCGTAGGGGTGCCCAGCCGAATTCACCGCTTGCTGAGGTGGCTAGTACAGGTAGTGACATGTTATCACGAGCACCATGCTGATTAGACTCCTAGGTTTTATTTTATTTGCATATTTGAGAGACATGATGTCTCGAGATGTAACAGAAACAAAAATCTATTTTTTGAAGTTATGATGCACATGGTTGCAAACATGTGATATATATATATATATATATATATATATATATATATATATATATATATATATATATATATACATCTATTTCCCTACAAGGATCTTTTACATATGATGATGCTTTTACAAATTACACAAATGTCTATCTAATACAAAGTTAGCCACTGTATTAGTTAATGTTTTCATTCGTCTAGGAATATGTTGACATGTAATAAAACCAAAATGCCTTTCCAACAAACGAATACGTAAATACAATCTCAGAATGTGCGGATTTCTAACCTGAATAATGATTATTGAGTTGCAGAATGACAAGCTGTGAATCTAGATTTACAAGCAATGCACGTATTCCTAGGTCAATTGCCTCGGTTAATAGCTCAATGATAGTGCTATATTCAACGACATTGTTTCTAGTTTTTCCTAGAAAAATACCTTGCAGGTCTACCAACTCACTAGCAGGATCATAAATTACCCAGGCTGATGAAGAAAAATTCCTGGAACTACGGGAAGCACCATCCGCGAAACCAACATAAGGGGTAATAGACATCTGCACAATAATCAAGACCCAACAAGCAGGAAAACGCTCACAAGGCACACCAAACCAAACACATGTACAAAAATGAAAACAACACCTATTATGCATGAATGATTCACGCATAATATTTTTTGAGATACAACCCATTTCTGGGTTGTTCAAGAGGATGACCTTCGTAGTCAATTAGCTCATAGGCCCCATTTTGTAACACACGTTTAACGATGTAGGGCCCATGCCACGTAGGTTGAAATTTTCCTGCCCCTAGCTTATCATGAGATTGGTCATACAGGAGGATGAGATATCCTTCAACGAAAGAACGAGGGGAAACTGACTGATCAAAATGAGCTTTGACTCGCTTTTTCTGTGCTTCAATAATGAGAGTAGCAAAGTGGTGGGTTTCATCAAACCTTTCTAAATAAAGGAGATGCTCTACTTCTGGTGAAGTATTCGACAGTAATTCAATAGGAAACTTGAGCGAAGGTATTTCACATTCAATCGGGAGAGTAGCTTCCAGGCCATAAACCAACTGGAAAGGAGTGAACCTGGTTGTGTTCTTAACTGTGGTTTGGTACGCCCAAAGAGCCTAAAATAACATGAGATGCCAATTTTATTTGTGGATCCCAATCATACGTTGAAGCATCGTGACAAGAACTTTGTTCACAGCTTCAACCTGGCCATTGGCTTGAGGGTAGTATGGCGTTGAGCTGTCGTGACGCGGACCCAACTCAGAAGTCAACTCCACCACCATATAATGCCGAAAATGGGAACCATGACCAGTAATGATGGCTTGAGGGACACCAAGCCTAGCAATAATGTGATTGAGTATGAACTGAGCAGTTGTCTTACCGTCAGCGGCAAGCGTAGGCATTACTTCGGCCCATTTGGTGAAGTAGTCCATGGCTACAATAATATATGCATGCCCCTCGGCCGAGTGAGGGGTAAACGTCATAAAATCGATGCCCCACTTCGCAAAGGGACTGACGGTAATGACAGGATGAAGAGGAATGGGTGGCACACGCAACTTGCGTTGATAAATCTAGCAATCATGGCATTTACGAACTGCGACAATATATTCTTTGAAAATAGAAGGAAAAAAATAACCAACACGAAGAATCTTCTGTGCAGTAGCATAAACATACATCTGACCGCCATAGGTGCCACTGTGACAATCATTCAGAGCTTTCTCAGCTTCCTCGAGAGTCAAACATCGTCGAAGTATGGAATCAACTCCAACACGATAGAGAGTATCTCCAACTATACAATAAGGTTGCGATTGATGGCAGATGCGTTAGCGGGCATCCTTCATCAACTCAGATCTAAAAGATGAAGTATGGAGATAGATGATGATATCGCCGTACCAAGGATCGAGGGTGCTAATCAAGAAAATCGAATCGTCTGGAATGGATTCCTCAGAACGAGAAGGAGCAGAGTCAGAAGGGAGAGAACAGAGTAAATCAGCAAAGACCAATGATTTCTTAGACTTGGAAGCAGTAAATTCAAAATCAAACTCTTATAGAATAACAATCCACTTTAATTATTTTCCCCCCAACAATTGTCGAGACAATATGTAGGTCATGGGGTTGCATTCAGAAACCACCGTCAATGTAAGCAAAAGAATATAATGATGAAAACATTGAACGGCTTGAATAGCAGCCAATGCTAACTTCTCGACGTGGGAATAACACGTTTCAGGGTCGAGAAGGTTATAAGATAAGTAATAAATAACATGCTTATGACCGTCATCATCGTCTTGTACCAAAACCATGGAAATTGTGCTAAAAGTGGCAGCTAAATAAAGGGAAAAATCACGATGATAATTTGGAGGGCGGATGAGAGGAGAATTGACCAACAATGTTCTCAATGCATCAAAATATTTATGAGTGATCTCATCCCAATAAAAATGAACACTCTGCTTTAACAATTGTGTTAATTCTTTTGCTACTTCGATATAGTTAGGTATAAAATGGTGTAGAAAATTAGCTTTCCCTTGTAAACTCGGCAACTGATGCAATGAGGAAGGAAAGGGGAGATTGATAATAGCCTCAACCTTTAGAGGATCCAGGTGAATCCCATCTTTGGAAATAATAAACCCTAAGAGTCTATCGGAATCGACACATAAGACACACTTTTGCAAATTAAGCCGAATGTTATAGTGTCTACAACGAAGAAAAATCTGATGGAGATGGTCAGGATGGTCCCTACGCTTAGCTGAATGAGCCAGAAGGTCATCCAGATAAGGCTAAACGATGTGGCGAATATCATGAAAGGCATAAGACATCGCGCGCTGAAATGTGGCCCCGGCATTCTTTGAACCAAAAAGAAGCTTCTTATATGCAAAGGTTCCCCAAGGACAGATGAAGGCAGTATTGTATTTATCAGTCGGGAGAAGTCTTGTGTTGATCAGTCAGGAGAATGTTGATTTGATTATAACCCAAAAAACCATCCATAAGGGAAAAAATCTCGCTCCCAGCACAATCTTCAATGATTTTATCGATGAAGGGAGTAGGATAATTATCCTTAGGACAAGCTCGATTGATATCACGATAGTCAACATAGAGATGAATAGTTCCCTGTTTCTTGTCTACATGAACAATATTAGAGACCCATTCTGTCAATGGAATCGAATAAATGAAACCATCTTTGAGAATCTTTTCCACTTCGGCCTTAATGGCAACAGATTTCCTAGGATGCACCAGACGAAGACGCTGACGAACAAGTTTCGAACCAGGGTAAGTAGGAATTTCATGTACCACGATGCTAGGATAAATTCCGAGAATTTCTTCGTAAGGCCATGCAAAGACATCACGGAATTCGCAAAAAAGGCTAGTATAGACTTGTACTTCATCAGAAGAACAAGTAACCCCAATATGGATGTTTTCGACAATTCTCGATTTAATGGAAATGTCGATAGGCATCGTTTGAGTAATGTTACTCAAGTTACCTTTCGAGAAAAATTCATGGATCTGAACAGGTGTTTGAAGCGGAGGAGAAGGTACCTGAGAAGAAAAATTCTCAAGACAGGTAGACATGGCCCTGAGACTTGGTAGAAACGAGGAACGATGATGACCATCGTCCCACAATGGATCGTCGAGAGACAGGGTTTCCACGATAGCGTCATCAGAAGGAAACACTTGTTTCAAAAGATCTGGTGAATCAAAATCACCAAGCCAAGGGGATTGAGAATAGATGTCAAGATTCATGCTCGAAGGAGTAGAATTAGAGGATGGAGTGTTCGATGCAACAATGAGTTCACACTAATCAATTTCAATCGGACTCAACGGCATCAAATCTCCGAATGACTCGATCTGTTCAGGAGAAGGGATAACCTCAGGGTCATCGGTTCAAGAAATCATGTTGACCTAAATAGTATGTGGTGGTGGAAGAGGGAAAACACCCATGAGGGTAGGATCCTTGAAAAGTCATAGCCCTACGCCCTCATAGGGAGTAGGAATCTTATCCACATACGGAACGTTTTTCTCGGAAGAAGAAGTGAAAAAATACAATTGATCAACAGTAATAATATTTCCTTCATGCAGGAATTTCAAAACACAAAAGAGAGTGGACAGAACACATAACATTGCGTGAGTCCAACTGTGACCAAGGATAAGATTATAATTGAGTTTAGCATCAACGACTTCGACCTCGACATTGACTGTCTTCCCTTCCAATGTGATCGGTAAACTAGCGAGAACACCAAGAGGTTTAGATTATCTTCCATCAAATGATTCAAGGGAATTGGGTGATGAGGTGAGAGCTAGAGAACCAATGGCTTTCCAACAAGAGATGACATAACACAGGTAGATTCACCCTCATCCATGACGGCCCGATGAATATTCAAACCATTTATACCAACTTGAATGATGAGTGCAATTTGATGTGGGAGTTGCGAGATGAAATTCTATAAATCAAAAGCAAGAAGGCTAGTGTTGGCAGGATCGACCCCACCTATCGCAGATAGCAAAGCCTTCTATTGCGACGAACAACTCTGAAGTACTTCTAACGCAAACATCGTAGACGGCGCCTGAGCCAAATCCTCAACAATGCTGTAATGCAGAGCAGCACGGTCGATAGGATTGTATGAAGACTTACGGAGTACGCCTTTGGAAGGCAGCCGAATAACGAATTCGGTGATAGGTCGTTCAATCTCAAGAGAGCCAGAAATAGGTGGAGGAGGAGCACCATCAGTGATCTCTTTCCCCGCTACCTAACATAAACCAGAATAATATTTCGGTCGAGTAGCAATATAAATGGATGTAGAACCGCTCATCATGAACACTTTTGAACTAGATGGGGTAGAGGAATGAGGGTGCTCTACCATCTGGGTCTGCTGAGGGAAAGGTTCTTTAAGAACTTCTGGAGCTCCTTGGGTGCCTTTGAGTAATCGACTCAATTCAGACTATCGAGGACAGTCCTTGGTGATGTGCTCATCATCACAAATGAAACAAGGATACTTCGGTTTACATTGAGAACTACCAGCAAAACGAGGTTTTGGAGAATCATGTTTTGAGGTATTGGCTTTGGCCTTACCTTTACCCTTCTTCTTATCTTTGGAAGTGTTATCTATAGGATTGGCCTGAATAGAATTCACTTCTACGGGTTTTCCAGAATTTGAAGTTGACTAAGAAGCGAAATTATTAGAAGAAGTAGACTTCTGCTTCCCAGAGTTATATGCAGGAGACTTCTGAGAAGTCTGCGATATGAAACCAATAATACCATCAACAGATGGATTCGCTGGTGGTTTAGAAGTTCCAGGTCAAGGAGCATTAGGCAAGATATCATATAATGCATCAAACTAAGATTACATGAGATCAAGGTACTGGGCATAAGCAATGGCTTGTTCCTTGGTTACACATGCCCCCATAGCTATGTCTTTGGAAATCTAATTGACAAAGGAGGTAGTGAACCAATGAGTCAAAATTTGATCAGGTATCTCAAATTTGATCATGCGACGATGACGCCGCCACTCATGAATATGATCTGAGATATGAGTAGCTCGGTCCTATTTCAAAGAAGTGAGGAGATGCATCTCGGTCTCATAGCGGATCGGTAACTGAAAATGGGTAAGGAATGCCATGGCCAAAGAATTGAAATCTTGGAAAACTCCACGAGACAGCTCAATGTACCACTTTGCAGCGGCGCCAATAAGAGTTCGCTGGAAAAGACGGAGACGAATAGAATCGTCAACCAAAGAGTTAGAAGAACACCACAAGTGGTAAGTCATAACATGCATTTGGGGGTCTTCACCAGGTTTACCCTCAAATTTAGGAAAATCACCAGGAATCTTGGGCGGAACCAGAGTCCAATATGGATTATGAAGAATAGGATCATTTGTCAAATTTGACACATCGGGTAATTCCAACATAGCAAGAAATGGTAATTGAGTATTAAAAGTCATCGGAGGTCTTTGATAAGGACCTGTGTGTACATTCCACCCAGTCCGAGCAGGATACTATCCCCATACATTCTGTCCCGAAGGATTCGGATCATAGGGATTAGAAACAGGATAATTCGGTTGATACTGGGGTTGAAGACCAGGATATTGAGTCGAAGTAGACCACTTAGGTCCTTGCTGAGTAGCATAAGGATTCTTCTGCGGAATGTAAGTATGACTTTGAGGTTGTTGATACACAGGTTTATTTTGAGGGTATGGAATCTGAGGTGCACAATATACCGGTTGATTTTGAGGGTACGGAATCTGAGGTGCGCTATATACCGGTTGATATGAAGCTTGAGGGTAATAAGTGCCTTTTGGTTGCAAAGGTTAACCTTGCAGAGCAGGTTGAGCAGGCTGCTGAGTAGGGTAAATAGGTAAAGCCAGCTGCGAAAATGAAGGAATCTGTTGGTGGGCAGGTTTGCAACGGCTGCTGAGATGGTTGAACCAGCTGTTGAAATGGTTGTTAAGGGCCACCAGGTTGACCTTGTGGGAAAGTTTGGCCTGATGATTGTGACGGCCCAAGTTGTCCCTGATGACCAGGTTAACCCGGAGAAGGACCGTAAGATTTTCCTGGGTGCACAACATTTTGACCATACAGAACGTGTGGTTGTGATTAAGGTGCAACAGCTTGTCCTTGTGATGGATAAACTTGCCCCCCAGGACCAAAAGATGATCCCGGTTGATTCAGAGGTTGACCTGAGAGACTAGAGGGTTTTCCATGTTGGACCAAAGGTTTTCCTTATAAAGGTTGGCCTTGTGGACCGTATGGTTGTCCCTGTGGACCAAAAGCAGGGCCCTGGCGAGCTAACGGTTGTCCCTGAGAGGGTTGTCCTTGTAAGCCAGAGGGTTGCACAGGAAGAGTAGGTCCCAGATGAGTAACATTCTGATAAGGATCATAAACAGCCTAATAAGGATCAATAAGAGAAAAATAGACCTGATTACCATACACATCATAATGGTGTGGATAGATATATACGAGATTACCAATAGCATCATAGTGATGGAATCGAGGATTAGTAGGAGCCTAAGACTGCTGAGAACTCTGTTGCTGAACAACCAACAGATATTCTTCAAAAGTAAGACCACCAGGAATCACAGGAGTAGTGGAAACTGAACTAGAAGCCACACAAACTGTTGGTTGAACTGGAATAGAGGTGACAGTAACTGATGAACCAGGAGTCGAAGGTGATAGCCCCAATGAAGGTAGGACTGAACTTGGCAAAGGAGTTACTATACTAGATTGCGCAATGGAGGAAACACCCGATATTATCTGACTCAAGGATCTATATCCAAGAAGAAGTGATACCGACGGTGGTGAAGATTGGGTGGAGGCACGAGAGAGATCTTCAGGAAAGAGTTGATATTCTTCTGCGGAAACAGGCATTCCTTCACTTCCAATATAACTGGAGGAATCCATATCTGAGTCTGTCGTAAGATCTTCAAAAAGACTATGGGGACTAGGAGGTACCATAGCAGCAACAAAAGGTGAGCCAGACGTAAGAGGATGAAATTCTCCTTCTTCCCAAAAACCAGACCAAGCGCTTAAAGGAGGCCAATTGAACTCAACCGTCTCGTCAAGTGGAGATCAAGTAGCAAGGGGATGGATAGATGGTAAAATCAGCTGTGAAAACTCAGCAGAGCTAGTGGACTGAGGGGTTTCTAAAGAAACGTCCGGAAAAGAACCACCACTAGGAGGCAGTGAAGACAACGAAACTAGATGTTATGCCCCTTTGACTGTATATCAGAACAGGAAGGAAAAGCGGTAACCAATCGAAGGTGCCAAAATAGGAACCAAAGAAATCAATTAAGCCAAGCATGAAACTTTAAATGGGCGTGTGATCGTATGTGATTAATATTATAACACTGAAACCAAAATCTGTTGTTTCATATTTTAAGAGTCGAGAAACAGACAAAAGATGACTCTAGTCATTTTCAATTTGAAACGAGTGTGAAAGGATAAGTGCTCGATGATCTCTTCTCTTATTTAAAGAGTCACAAAAAGATCGAAATGACTACTCGGGTATTCTAAGAAAGAGGGTATACCAGGTTTCCGTGAACTGCCATATACACCTTGGTGATCAAATGAAACAAAAATGACCAAGGACTTGACGTACGTGCAGGTAGTCTCCCAGAATGTTGTGTTCGGTGTGTCATGGTTACAAGGCAGCAAACTCGGCTTCCTATGGATAAAGGATTTCAACCTAAAGGGGTCTCCCTTTATATACACAACAGTACGGGGAGCACAAGTCCATACTAGCGTTGTCTGAAGCCAAAAGGCGAATGACAGCTACTAGGTTTTAAGATGCCGGAACACATCTCTAGCCTAGAACACTAGAAATGTTTCGCTAGGTTTTAATGTTGCCTTAGGTTCATTGAGTAAATTCTAAATTTAATCTTGAATTATGTTTTAATTTCTAGGCCCTATTGAATTTGGAGCTCAACTTCCTAAATGCAAGCTATATGCAAATGAACATCATTTCAATTTGATAAATGCTAGTTATAAGAACGATAGAAATCTTTCAAACAAGAAAGCAAGGAAAATATGCGAAGAAACTTCTAATGCCCTTAATGCAATCAATCGAAAACGAAATTCCTTCCTAGATTGACAAATGCTAGTTATGTAAAGGAACGTTTCACTTTCGATGCAACAAAAGAATGCAAAGATATTTTTTGATTTTTCAATTAAATAAGGCACACAACGTACTAATTCAATGGAAAACAAAATAAACACTAGTTTGAGTTTTGCGAATGTAGGGTTTTGAAATTGAATGACTCAACCAAAGAGAAACATACATAAAAACATACAAGCTAATGGAGAAAACTTTCAATTGAAAAATATATTTTCCCAAAGTGACCTAAACAAGAAAAATAATAAATTCTCAAAGTATTGAAGAAGAAGGACTAATCGAAAAAACGAAAAGACCATTCAATCATAAAAACAAAAGGATCAAGAAAAACTCAGTCTAATGACCCGAAATGAGACCGATAACCATTAAAGAGACTTGTTTGCGAACAGAAGGCTCGGTGTGCAAGAACACTTAGAAACCCTAAGGTCTTAAATGACACTGACAAGAAAATGGACAAACAACTGAAAATGAGTCTACGGTAGTCAACACAGTCTCAAAGGCTTAATCACACTTCAAAAATAACCCAAAAGCAAGAAAAAAAAACCAAAACACTCATTAAAGAGGTCAAACCAAAACCTACAGGGGTTGGCACGACTGTAAGGCTGTAATCCGCGCCATACAGGGGTTGACGTGAATGCTAAAATAGCAACATGCGCCAATCGGCACGACTGTCCAAAAAAAAACCACGCCAAGCTGGATACCTATGGGAAAAATATGAAAAACCATAACGTAATGATCAGAGGTCAACCTTGACACTTTGGAGCTAAACAGAGGATGGAAACTCAGCTAGCAAACCAAAAAAAAACAGATAACTAAACCAATAATCAAAACGGACCCAACAGGATGACACGACAAACTCGCACTGATCCCCAATGGAGTCACCAATTTGTTATGAAGGTAAATCCTCTCTGCGGACAGAGACGATCCCTCTAGCCCTAGGGTGGGTCTAGTAACAAAAGGACATGCTAAAGTGTTGCTTCCTAGTTAATGAATGAACAAAAACACGGTAGATTGACCTACCTTGAATCCAACGTCGTCATTGTAGAAAGAGTAGTGGCCTCTCGCTCCTGCCTTGGAAAATCACAAACCGTTTGTTGTTACACTTAGATACCTACATATAAGACAAAGAACAAGAACAACATATGAAAGAATAGATTCACTCATAACTATTAGCCAGTCAAAGAGGGCTAAACATATTGCATCAAATAAACATCATAACACAATAGTGGAACCAAACAGTAGTCATGTATGTAAATGAATAGAAGGAAGAGTACAACCGAGCTTTGATGTCGCAGCCTCCTCCAGCGGGGTTCAGGAAAAGCGCGTCTCAAATTTTGGTTAGGGAATTCATACAGGACTTAAGCTCTCTTAGAAGTCATCGACTCAAGCTTTCCTCAAAGGAATTCCTTCTTATTCTATCTTCTCTAGCAGCTCAGTTATAGTATGTATAATTCTCTCAGTTCAGCTAGCTTCTACTAAAAGAGATAGTTTCTTTTATAGAGGAAAAGGAGGAGGTTGGGATCCCTACAAAGTTGGGAGAGAGTCCTAACCTTTAGGAGAGTTCCAAGGGAGGTGGAAACTACTAGCTAAAGGAAGGAGACCATGGTTGTTTCAGTTCAACCACTCCCAATGACTCATCCTCGAGGTGGTTGGAATGGAACCTCCACCTCTATTTTTAAAAAACATTCCATAAATAGCTTAGCGTGGGTGTCTAAATGGCACAGAGCGCCAACTGGCATGGGCCCAGTGTTAAATTTCTCTGTCGGCACGAGGGTGTAATTGGCTACTGTACCAAGCCAAAAATAGGGATTTTTACAGCTCTGCTTAGGGAATTGTCAACAAGAAGAATGTTGCTTTCATCAAAAGGGATGCAAGGATGGTATTTGCAAAGCATGACACTACTCATCAGTCATAGAAACGAACCTCCAATGTGCGAGTTAGGGATTGCAGGGACAGTGACAAAATTTTGTGTAGCAATCGTTCCTTAGATGGTACTCAATCTGATCCTTTTTCCTCAACTTTCTTAACAGATGAGAATATTTTGGAAACCATGATGTCGAAAGGAGAACCATGGAAATATTATCATCATCATTCCCATCTTCCTGATTATGAAGAAAATAATCTTAGTGAACTATATCACCCATCGATCAAAAATTTCTTTTCAAATTATTTTCCTATTAATGCAATCAATTCCGAGCAAAACTTGTCAAATATTGAAGAAACCATTTCTATCGATATTTCGACCAAACTTGGCATTGTACAAAATATTCATATCGGCGTATCTTGTTCTCCATCAGAACTCGAAACATATCGCTCTCTCTTTCGTGAATTCTGTGATGTATTTGCTTGGTCTTACATGGAAATGCCAGGCATAGATACTAGTATCGTTGAACACACTATTAATATGTACCCTGATGTCAATTCGGTACGTCAACATCTTTGTCCTGTTCATCCGAAGAAGGCCATTTCCATTAAAGAAGAATTTGAAAAACTTTTGCGTGCTAGATTGATTTACCCCATTACACTGACTGAGTGGGTTTCCAACATCATTTCTATTATGAAAAAACAAGGAACCATCAAAGTGTGCATCGATTATCGGGATGTCAATATTGCTTGTCCAAAAGACAACTATCCTACTCCCTTTATCGACCAGATTATTAACAAATGTGTTGGATACGAAATATTTTCGTTCATGGATGGATTTTTCGGCTGCAGTCAAATCAATATTCACCTAGAGGACCAATATAAGACAACATTCATTTGTCCCTGGGGCACATTCGCTTATTGGAAACTACTGTTTGGTTTAAAGAACATTAGGGCCACTTTTTAGAGAGAAATGGATTATACTTTCAATGACATAAAACACATTGTTCAACCCTATCTAGACGATTTACCCGCGCATTCATGAAATTGGATTGATCACCCGATGCATTTGAGAGCCATATTTTTACGCTGCCGACACTACAAAATATGCCTCAATCCACATAAATGTGTGTTTTGTGTTGGTTATGGTCGTTTTCTTGGATTCATAATCTCAAAAGAATGAATTCAAATCGACCCACTGAAGGTCCATGCCATTCTTGATTTTCCTGCACCATCAAATTTACTTCAGATACAGAAACTTCAAGGAAAGGCTAACTTCCTAAGGAGGTTCATACCCAACTACGCTGAAATGGCTAAAGGATTTACTTGACTCTTGAAAAATGGGATTCCCTTCCATTTGCACCAAGTTTCCCAAGCTTCTTTTGATGTTGTCAAGGATACTCTTGTCCAGGCGTCATTAATGTATCCCCCCAATTATCAGAGTGATTATTTCTTATGTATCGTCGTGTTTGATACGACCATTTCTATCGTATTGGTCCAAGTAGAAAATGGGATAGAAAATATGATCTATTATTTGAGTCATAATCTCAATGATACGGAAGTGAAGTATTTGTACGTAGAAAATATTTCCTTGGCAGTTGTTCAAGTTGTCCAAATATTTCTCCACTATATCCTGTTCCAGAAGACCGTTATCATTTTGGATTGCAAACCCATGACTTATATCTTATCACGTCAATTTCTGGGGGTAAAGTATTCAAAATGGATTGTCATTTTGAAGGAATTTGATTTGGAATTCATCAAATCCAAGTCAAAGAAGTCTTTAGTTTTGGATGAGCTTCTCTGTGACCTTCCCTCTGATAGTACTAATACTATGTGGGAACTGTATATTCCTGATGAGTCTTTTTTTTATCGGATCATCTGATCCTTGGTATGGAGATTTTATCATTTATCTCCAAACCCAGAATTTTTGGCCTGATACCTCTCGCTCTGACCAGCGACGTATTCGATACCAAGACAAATATTATTTGATCATCAGTGAGACACTTTATCGTTGTGGTGTCGATACAATTTTAAGAAGGTGACTCACTCATGAGGAGGCCGAAAAGGTTTTAAATGATTGTCATGTTGGGGCTTGTGCTGGAAACTTTTCTGGATACGCTACCACGCAGAAGATAGTCTGCGCTGGTTACTTTTGGCTTGCCATATTTCGAGACTGCATTCTCGCGGTCAGAATTTGTCATGCATGCCAGATATTTGATCATAAAATCCGCAAACCAACAACGCCAATGCATCATGTTGTCTCTGTAGGACCATTTTTGAAATGGGGCATTGACTTCATGACCTCTAACCCTCGTTTGTCCCGAGGACATCATTATATTATTATCGCAGTAGACTACTTTCCCAAGTCGGACGAAGCGATGCCTACATTCAACAATGTGGGACAAACATCTGTATTGTTTCTCTTTAATCATGTCATTGCATGGTTTGGGGTCCCACAGGCTAGAGTAACGGATCATGGGAAGCATTTTTGCAACCACATGATAACCGAATTGGCTGCCATTGTCACATGATTATTCTACTCCTTATTATCCACAATAAAATGGACAAGTTGAGGCTATCAACAAGATTCTTAAATGTATGCTTCAACGGATGATAGGAGTTCGTAAAAGAAACTGGAATTTGATCCTGTACTCAGCCTTGTGAGCGTATCGAACCTCGGTCAGAAACGCAATCGGATTTACTCCCTTTCAATTGGTGTATGGTATGGAAGCTATCTTGCTAATCCAATGTGAATACTTTCATTAAAACTCGCAATCAACTTGTTACCTGACACCTCAGAAGAAGAAGTGCATCTTTTTAACCTCATCCATCTTGATGAAACGCGTCATGAAGCCCAATTGGCCAACAAAGCACATAAGAGACATATAAAGGCGCAATACGACAAAAATGTCTAGCCTCGCATTTTCTCAGAGGACGACTTGGTTCTTCTTTATAATCAAGAAGCTAATGTAATAGGTATAGGGAAATTTGAACCATTATGGCACGGCCCCTATATTATCAAAAGAGTTCTTGCTAAGGGTGCCTACAAGTTGGTTGATTACGATGGAATTTCGTTGGCGCAACCCCAAAATGGTTTGTATTTGAAATGTTACTATGCTTAATCATGAGCATATTAATTTTTTATATTATATTACATATATATATCTATATATATGTTGTTGATTTTCATTCACTGTCTTAGTTTTTTTTTTAGATTTTTCTTGACGTTAGTAATCCGGTTTACATTTCATCACAAATGTTTGAATATTTGGAACCATTTGTTCGATATGTTGGTGGTGCCAGTCCTAGCATGCTGAATCTATCCTCTGCAGTGTAAGCCATTTTCGCTCCGAACAGCGAGTTAGTCAGTTTTCAAGGGATTTGTACCGGTAGATCGACAAAGAATATCATTGAGTAAAGCGCATTGATAAAACTTCTCTCTGATGCCATTTCATTTGGTATTAACCGCATCATCATAATGTTATACTCACAACTTGTGATATTACAACTTACTAGTGTTTATACTGTTAGAAATCCAACACTGCATCATTTTTTCCTAAGAGTTTGACTTTTGGAAAGGAACTTTCATTTTATTCAATATCAACACATTTCCAGAAACTTGAACACATTGACTGATTCTTTAGCTAATCATGTTTTAGACATACATTTGCAACACATGTAAAGATACACTCACATAATTGAATAGGATTATGCAATAAACATAGGAAAACACTGAAATCAAATAGATAGATAGTTATAGTTTTTTACAAAAATTTGTGCCCAAGACACATTGGTCATCTGACCTCAAAATGTATGCAACATGTCAAAAGTAAACTAGTGATTCTCATGGTAACATGCTATAGATATAGCTATCCTATGTAATAGCCGCATCCAGCGGTTAGGAATGCCTATAGTGTGGCACTGCAGTCACATGGGTAACTCTTCGATCTGGAAATCTGGAATCCCAAAGGTCAACCCCTCTATGTGCTACCAAAGCTCAAACAGAGTCTTATCCATGTCTAAATCCTGAAGCACTACTCTCCCGAAAGCCCTCTCTATTGGCTCATCTGCTCCATGCTCTAGTTCCTCCATCGGTTTAACTCGACCAACATATGCATTGGTATTAAAACTTTAGTTTAGTCTTGGGAAAACATCAAAATAAAAAATAAAAAAATTGTATAAACCTTATAAAAATCAAAAAACATGGTCAAAACATTCTTACCTATTGCACCCACTGAGCACCTTCTGGTAAAGCTAAGTCTAGATCTCCTCAGAAATCGACGCCTACCTATGCGAACTCATCGATGGCAATAACATGTCACCTGAACCAGGTGAAGAATGCAGTCGACAACACGATGGATGATTGGCCTACATGCCTAGACATCATTTCTACCCATCTTTACATCCTTGGATCTCTAGGGTTCGACACACCCAGTGTCACATGCTGAGGCTGCATCAGTGGAATCCGCTCTAAGGAAAATGAAATGAGGATCGAACCATAACTGAAGTTTTTCTTCCTTTCTCCCTTTTCCTTGTTCAGTTGTTCTTTTATTTGAGAAATTATAGCTTCAGACCAATTGAAAACTGTTGGCTCCATGCACTCTAGCGCATACTGCATATAAGATCTATTCGCTACATGTAGTGTAACGGTGCCGGCAAGCTTTGCGATCGTGAAAATAATGGTTCTCATGTTGGCAATATGATGCAATATGTTGTCCTTGATGACAACCTACTTGATGAATTTTTCCTTGATGAGTTTGCTTTTGATAGCAACCTATTTGTTAAAGATGTAAAAATGATGTTTCTACAGGTCAGTTTAGATGTGACAGAAAAAGGAATTCCAGTAAGTGCCAGAGAAATGAAACAGGAATTATTTCTCAATGTATATGTAGGTTTGATGAAGGCAACCCACGTATGGAGGCAATGTATATGCTACTTTTATGAAGGCAACCTGCGTATACATCCAGAAATAGTATATACGCAGTTTTTATGAAGAGAAGTCACGTATACACACGGGGAAGAAGAAGCAAAGTTGCATATGCATTTTCTGCTCTAAAATTATGATACCAAGGGGCATTACCATGGTATTAGCCCATAGTATTGAGCGTTGTATTGTCTATTTGATTCCATCCAAGAATATCATCGATACTTGTGTGGTTTTGGCTCATGGTGTTGGTAAAGGCTAAAACTATATAAGGAGGAGAAGGTCATAGTGCATGGTGTGCATGTGTCTGGGGATTGAATGAATACTTCACTTTGAAGTATATCTACCTGGAATGGGTTACATTTTATTGATAGATTTGAAAATAATTCACCTATGAATACAATGATGGATCAGGATCTGTAGACCTGAAATGACTATGTTTTCCAGATTTGTTTATGGAATGTTTAGATCTGTGATCTGGCAAATGATTGCTGAAGAAAAGGGTAAGATCTAAGCTGCTTATTTATTCTGAAGAATTGAGCAATCCTGAAATAGTTGCAGATCTATACGTAGGTTCATCTCTGTAAAAGCATGTATATACGCGGTTTTAGTTAAGAAAAATCACGTATGGGATCTAGGGTTTTGCTGAAGTATGAGGAAGGAAATTTCTAATCTGTTTTGTTGTATTACTGTTGTTTGTCACTGATGTCTTCATACAAATCTAGGTTGTTTCAATATTGATTATGCTGCTAGTTGATTATGATTAAATATTAGTGTTTGGTTGGTTGATTGATGATTCAATGAATGAATTGATGGGGTTATAAGTTTTAGTTTGATGTATGTTCTTTGAGATTAAATGTGTGGAGTAGGTCCAGTCTGAAAATCTGATGAAAAGAGGCCTACAAGTTGTGTTGTGTTGAAGTTGTTTGGATCCAGTGTGAAAATTGATGAAACGTGGTCCACGGTGGTGCTCAGGGTCGAAGCCTTTAGTAAGGGGGTCATAGCTCCCTTCCAATGGTTGCTGGTAAACGAGATCAGGGGGTATTATCTCCCTTCTAGAAGTGGCTGGTAAACGAGAGCAAGGGGTCATAGCTCCCTTCCAGTAGTGGCTGGTAAACGAGATCAGGGGGTTGTAGCTCCCTTACAGTAGAAGCTGGAGAACGAGAGAAGGTTGCAGCCTTCTACAGGTAGATGCCTATGTACTGATATGAGTCTGCATCAGTACAATATTGTAAGCAATTTTCCATATAATAAATATTGAAGACAGAGATGACAGCAGTGGTGGTTTTCTCCCGACTTGGGTTTCCACATTAAATCCTAGTGTTCATGTGTGTTGCTTATGTGTGATGATTTATTATGTTCTTATTGCACATGCTTACCACTTACTAAACATCTAATGAATGAATGATGCACTGATCTAAGTAAAGAATTATTTGCACAATAATATCTCTTGACATACGCAAGTTTTCTTAAATATATCCACATGTATACGCTGGTTGGGTTCATTAAAGTCGCGTATAGAAATCAGTAAAGAAAAAGTAAAAGTTAACAGATTGTTATAAATATTGATTCACCCCCCTCCCCCCTCTCAGTATTTTTCCCAACAATTGGTATCGGAGCCAGGTCCTTCTGAAGAATCTTGATTGCTTGAAGGAGATCCGTCACAATGGGAAGGAAGCAAAAGAAGAAGCTACTCAAAGAAAGAATATATCTCAAAAAACATGTACATCAGAAAATGAAGAAGATGAAATAGGTATTGATTGTTGTTCTTGTGATTCACTTCCTTGTGCATGCAATGTTGAAGATAGTGAATATGAAAGTGAAAGTAATGTTATGGATCTACAAGCAGTAATTGCAAATCTCAAGATTAAAGTTGAAGATCAACAGAGTTTATTTAATGAGAGGGGATCTATCTACAAAGATATGATATCTAGATTGAATGGACAGATAGACAAGTATCAAAGGTTGCAGGATGAAGTAACCAATCACAGTAAAGGACTTGAAGCAAAAACCATCTCTCTCAAAACAGATTTGGAAAATTCAAATAAGAAGAATGAAGAACTTCTACAAACATTTGAAGAACAAGAAAATGAGTTTAAAGAAGAAATTATATCTTTGAATAATCAAGTAGAAGAAGGAAGAAGTAGTGCCAAAAATTGGAGGTTGAGGTAAACATTTTTAAAGGAAAATTAGAAGAAAAGGATAAACACTTGAGGTTTCAAGATAGTACTAAGATTCTGGATAATATTCTTAGTAGTCAAAGGTCTCCTTCTATTAAATTTGGTCTTGGTTTTCATGAAACTATTAAAGTAGAATCTAGTTCGCACGACAATGCTAAAGATTCAAAGGATATCAACGCAAAACCTGGAGTGTTTAAAGAGACAAAAATTCAATCGACAATCATGAATTCTCAAAGGAAATCATTCGTTCCTAAATATAGAAGTGTCAATTGATTCTCTCCTTTGATCAATAATGTTGAATGCTTTATATGTCATAATTATGGACATGTTGCAGCCAAGTGCAGAAGAAAATTGTTTCGTCAGAGACAGATAGACACTACACTGAAATACTATCATCTCCCAGGTACTCAGGTTTCTTTAAGGGATATTTTTTTTCATGCAGTAATTTTGGTCATAAAGTAGTTGATTGCAATAGAAGAAAGATTAGAAAAACATATTATGACCCCCATGCTCCCTTTTCTGGTCACATAAGATGTTATGCTTGTAACAAGTATGGGCATGTAGAAAAAGAATGTAGATTAAGTATGATGAACAGATCTGAGAAATTGGAGAATTTCCAACACACAATAATAAATTTCAAGCAAAGCTAGAAGAAGAAGAAACATCGGTCAAAAATGTAGGAAATATTGACCCTACTACAGTCATCCACTTCTAAATTTTACTTCTCATAATGACTGCAGGAGTGATGTGAGATACATTATAGGAATCAGTAATGTGTCATCATAGGGGGGGAAATATATGGTGATTCCCATGGTTGGTTTGGTAATTCTGGTTGTGTTTATATTTCTGACAGTGCATCTGATGTGACAAGAGAAGACAGGTACAGGTGGTATAAGTTTAAGGGGAGATGGAGTTGTGAAATTTTATGTATTTCATTTTGAATACATGGGGTTTCATGAACTAAAGCCATGTATACACATGAGTTACAATGGTTACAATTTCATATGTTTTTCTCTTATAAGAAAAACAGTGAGGCAGACTCAAGAACAGTTTCTGATATGCTGCTAACAGTAATAAATTTCTTGATCTGATGTTGATGATTATATCTGCTGATATGATATTAAGTTTTGATTATCTACTTGATGAATATGCTTTGATTAATTGGTTGGTGAAGGTGTTCAGGATGCTCAGGCTTAGGGGGAGCATTATCCTTGCTATGAATAATGCATTGTTGGCATTATGATGGTTCTGAAATATGATCTCTCTCTTGAGATCTTTGGTCTTGGTTATAAAAATTCATATCTGTAATTTGATGAAAAGGTCATGTTGAGAGCTATGATGTAAAAATGTTATATTCAGTCATGAAAGGACCTGTTCAATATTTGTAAACCCACTTGGGTGGGTAGTTGAGTCAAAATTTGTAATCCCACTTGGTTGGGTAGTTCAGTCAAATATGTAAATCCACTTGGTTGGATCATTGATGTAAGTATGAGTCCTTGGTGATAGGAAAGGGGGAGAGGATTTTGGGTGTTTGAATAATGGGTATGTTTAATGAATCTATCTGTTGTGGTGATCAAACACCATCATGGTTTCCATCAAGTCAAAAGGGGGAGATCGTTCACAATATGATGCAATATGTGTCCTTGACGGCAACCTACTTGATGAAGTTGTCCTTGATGGAAACCTACTTGATGAGTTTCCTTTTGATATCAACCTATTTGTTAAATATGTAAAAATGACGTTTCTACAGGTCAGTTCAGATGTGACAGAGAAAGGAATTCCAGTAAGTGCCAGAGAAATGAAATAGGAAATATTTCTCAATGTATACACAGATTTGATGAAGGAAACCCACGTATGGAGGCAATGTATACACTACTTTTATGAATGCAACCTGCATATACATCCAGAATTTGTATATACGTAGTTTTTATGAAGAGAAGTTGCCTATATACGCGGGGACAAAGAAGAAAAGTTGTGTATGCCTTTTGTGCTCTAAAATTATGATACCAAGGGGCATTACCATGGTATTAGCCCACAGTATTGAGTGATGTATTTTCTATTTGATTCTATCCAAGAATATCATCGACACTTGTGTGGTTTTGGCTCATGGTGTTGGTAAAGGCTAAAACTATATAAGGAGGAGAAGATCATACTGCATGGTGTGCATGTGTCTGGGATTGAATGAATACTTCACTCTGAAGTATATCTGCATGGAATGGGTTATAGTTTTTTAATAGATCTGAAATAATAATGCACCTATGAATACAATGATGGATCAGGATCTCTAGACCTGAAATGACTATGTTTTCTAGATATGTTTATGGAATGTTTAGATCTGTGATCTGGTGAATGATTGTTGAAGAAAAGGGTAAGATCTGAGCTGATTATTTATTCTGAAGAATTGCGCAGTCTTGAAATAGTTGCAGATCTATACGCAAGTTCGTCTCTATAAAAGCACGTATATATGCAGGTGCAGTTAAGCAAAAGCGTGTATGGGATCTAGGTTTTTGCTGAAGTATGCAGAATGAAATTTTTGATCTGTTTTGCTGTATTATTGTTGTCTTTCAATGATGTCTTCATATAGATATGGGTTGTTTGAATACTGATTATGTTACTAGTTGATTATGATTAAAGATCAGTGGTTGGTTGGTTGATTGATGATTCAATGAATGAATTGATGGGGTTATAAGTTTTAGTTTGATGTATGTTCTTTGAGCGTAAATGTGTGGAGTGGGTCCAGTCTGAAAATCTAATGAAAAGAGGCCTACAATTTGTGTTGTGTTGAATTTGTTTGGATCCAGTGTGAAAATTGATGAAACGTGGTCCACGGTGGTGCTGAGGGTTGAAGCCTTTAGTAAGGGGGTTGTAGCTCCCTTCCATTGGTTGTTGGTAAATGAGATCAGGGGGTAGTAGCTCCCTTCTAGGAGTGGCTAGTAAATGAGAGCAGGGGGTCGTAACTCCCTTCTAATAGTGGCTGGTACACAAGATTAGGGGGTTGTAGCTCCCTTCCAGTAGAATTTGGAGAACGAAAGAAGGTTACAGCCTTCTGTAGGTAGATGCCTGCGTACTGATATGAGTCTACATCAGTAAAATATTGTAATTAGTTTTCCATATAATAAATATTGAAGACAGAGACGACAGCAGCAGTGGTTTTCTCCTGACTTGGATTTCCACCTTAAATCCTGGTGTTCATGTGTGTTGCACTTGTGTGATGGTTTATTCTGTTCTTACTGCACATGCTTACTGGTTACTAAACATCTGATGAATGAATGATGCACTGATCTAAGTAAATAATTATCTGCATAATAAGATCTCTGGACATATGCAATTTTGCTTAAAGATAGCCACGTGTATACGCTATTTGGGTTCATTAAAGTCGCATATAGAAATCAGTAAAGAAAAAGTAAAAGTTAACAGTGTGTTATAAATATTGATTCACCCCCCCCTCTCAGTATTTTTCCCAACATCTCAAATGAAAATCATGAACATCACGAATGTTTATTTTCCCATCCTTGCTTGACTCTGCCCCTAGATAGCCATACTACAAAACATAATCTCTCACCGTCTCTCCTCCGAGAGAAGACCCCGAGAGGGAAATAGGCAAGCCTCTCCTTGACAATCCTGTCAGAAAATATACGTCATTCACTGTAATAGGAACCACTTTGTTCCTAATGTGAAATGTCTCAATAGTCGAATCCCATGCTCGAACTAGGAACTCCAAGAGTTCTATTTTTTGCCTCATCCCTGACAAGCAGAAGTACTTTAATAACCCATAATATCTTAGGGCTCTTACTATACCCAGATCATTTAGGGAAATCATATTTTGTTCTTCATGCTCTCTTTCTCTCCAAGTAACTGTCATTCTAGTCCAATGAAATCCTGAAACATAACCATAAGACTCATTAGACTCCTTTCATGCAAAAAATTAGGCAAATTTTGGGTACAATGCAAGAATCAAGAATGTGAATTGCACCCAACGCAGCCTTTAACAAGGGACATAGTGTTGCATATGCACCTAGGCTTCAATTTAGGTGCTCCAAAATGTTGTTTTCGATGATCAAGAGTGTGTTTCCCTCTTTGGAAAAATAATTTACCCTAAAGGGCCCAAATCCCTACAAAATTGAAATTAAAGGAAATGAATTGACTACTGAAGGAAAGAGAGGGTTTATGGCACCAACTTGGATCAAACGATGATGAAATATGTGTTGGAAATGTTTTCATTGATGGAAATAGAGGCAGAAAAGACAGATATAGACAAAGGAGGCAGCAGATGCAGAGACAGGCAAAGAACAGCAGCAAAAGACAGCATGTAATATTTATAGAAAGCAGTTGAGGTAGAGGTCGAGTGGTAGAGGCAGAGGCAGCAAATACAGAGGAAGAGATGAAATGGTCATGCATTAGAGGCAGAGTTCGAGCAGCAGAGGTACAGCGAAAGCAGAGGTAGAAGCAGCGAAGGCAGAAGTATAAAGGCAAAGGCAGAGGCAGAGGCAAAGCCGTTATTCCGAGAATCACTACCCCAGCTGGTAGATACACTACAAATAAATTCCAGGAATCCTTACCATAGCTAGAGGATACATAAACCTTATTCTGAGAATCATAACCCACGCTGGAGGATACACTAAAGCTGAAACATAAAGCTTATATATATGCAGTGCCTCATTTACGTTGTGCCTTATATGTAAAGGTCCAAACCATATATATTTATATGGTGCGCAATATATAAAGGCAAGGTGCAATGCATCGTGGGCCCGACGAGCAATGTTAGTTTTAAACCATTGGCAAAGTATACATATATATCAAACAAAGGGTAGCGTCTTTTAAACAAAGGGTCCAATACATGGTCTGACTTTTGATCTATGTGAAGTATATATATATATGTGTTGGTCTATAATATATTGATATATATATATATAAAGATCAAATCTTATATAATGCATTTGTATGTGGGTTTAGATGTTCAAAGGGTGCTGACATTTGAATGAATTACAGGTGTAAAATTTATCAAATATATGCGGGCCTGTGAATTGAATACATCATAAAATCTCGTGCTAATGGTTAAAGTACAAGGCGTATATATATATTATAGTTATGGATGCGAAATTAAGAATACAAAAGGTTTGTTCAGATTTAAATCAAACAAAAGTTTATGCTGTGGGACCCTCACCCAATCGCATCGGAGAAAAGCTGGCAGCGGAACTTGTTATCAAAATATTGCGATTGTGATTGAGTTCTGGACCCGATTCATTATACACGGTGACTCGTGTGTGTTTGAAGTCCGGCTTAAAGGTATGCCATCGCATCGAAGAATCTAAGGGCAGCGAAACATGTTGACAAGAGTTCCGATTGAAATGCGGACCTGATGGATCAATAAGTCATGATTCATATGTTTTTTTGAGTTCCGGACCCGTACATTGCATCGGCAGAACAGTGATTCATCGCATCAGTAAAATACAGTGAACAATGATTCATCGCATCGGCAAAATACAGTGAACAGTGGTCAATCGCATCGGACAAAAGCAGAACATCGAAGCAATATATTAAAATATTGCGATTGCGATGAAAGACCGGACCCGATGGGCTTTATAAACTATGATTCATATATGGTTGAGTTCCGGTAAATAGTGAATCATCGAAATCGGAGCATCGGAGCACTGGAATGTCGATGCATTCAAACGGAAATTGCGATTGCGATCAATCGCAATCGGAAGAAGTTGAGGAGTAATATATCATATCGGAAAGCATGGCAAGTAGGCCGGAAAGGGCATTTGTTATGTATTAACATGATTCTTTATTTTTATAGTGGACGTGGTAGTTTGTTTACTAAAGCTCTGTATAAGTATGCCGAGAGTTGAAATTACATTATATATATATATATATATATATAGAAAGCGCTAATATAAAAATCACAGTTACAAATGTATGGAATATGGCCGTTACCCTGTGATAGTGAATAAGGAAACAAACAGAGCCGAAAGGGACAAAGACACAGTCAAAGAAAAGACAAATGCGCAGCCAGCCAAGAGGCTGAATGAGTGAGTTGTAGTCCTCATTGTAATTGAATGTAAACGATTCTAATTTATATTGTTGTGATGCATTGGCAAGTCTCCGGAAGAGAACAAATATCCCACTGTAATGATAAATTGGTACCTACAGTTATATTTTCTGAATGAGTGGATAAAAGAGATGAGAAGGCAGAAGACAAAGAGACATGACTGTCCATTTCGAATTCCGAGTAGAATACAAACAGCCATGAAGCTATTTTGTATAAAACAGGGTAATATACAAGGGAAGGGGTTGACGAATAGAGAATGAGAGAAGAAGAGAGTGTGCAGCAGAATTGAAGAGAGTTGAAGAAAATAAGAAAGTTGCAAGAGGTGAGAGAGAGTAAGAAGAGAGAATGCAGAGTTTGGAAAATTAAGACAGAAAATATTAGGAAAAGAGGAGTAGAAAGAGATGCTACAGAACAGAGTTGATATCTGAGGTAAATCAGCAAACATTCCAGTTGATAAATTGAGGAAGTTGGAGCTTCCCTATCAAGTTGAAGCTTGATAACTGTCATTTGTAGCTGACTGAGATTGGAGCCTCTTTTAGGTTGGTGCCTGTAGAAAATTGAAGGGATTTGGAGCTTCCTTGCAAGTTGTAGCTTGCAGAATTGAGGTAGGAGCCTCCTATAGGTTGGTGCCTACAGAAAATCAGTGGTGAGAGGGAGTTGGAGCTTGCCTTCACATCACAACAATAATAAAATGTGGTTTTCTCCCTTTATGGGTTTCCACTTATATCTGGTGTCTCTTTGCATGATGTCTATGTGTTGATGTGGTTTATCTAATCTGCTTAATACTTTTTGCTCTCATATTAAGACTGTTGTTACATTAAAAAATTTGTTTGATACTTGCTGCTCACTAATAAAGATTGCTCACATATTAAGTTGATCATGAAGTGAAGGTGTAAATAAGTTTTAAGAGAAAAGTTTTAAAAGTCTAAGTATGTGTTAAACTGATTCACCCCCCCCCCCCTCTTAGTTTAACTAAGAATTCAACAATCTGTCCACAGAATCGATCGTAATCAACAATTGAAGTTCACGGACAAAAACAGGTTCAGAGCTCCAAAATGAAAATGGTAACGTTCAAATGGTAAAACTGAATAGTAAAACTCTTTTAATTAGTCATTTGATTATTTGAAAATCATATTTATTGTTGTGACTATGGTTTTATTCTATTTTTATCATGAAACGGGTATTTTTAATCCATTTGATTTTGTTCTGAACAGGTTTTACAACTGATGAACAGAATAGTCGTGCAGATTTATTTCAAGAATGATTTGACCACAAAGCATACTTTTATCCTTATTTTTTGAGCTTTGTTAAAAATGAAAAAGGACTTGAAGCACACTTTTATCTCTTTTTCAAGCTTCAATAACAGTGAAAAGGGAACCTCTGGAGTCTTCTTTTAGCTCTTTTCAGACTCCGATAATGTGAAAATATTGTCGAGCACTTGTCTTTTCGAGCTCGTAAAAGTAAATGAATATTTATCTACTCAGTATAAGTTTAACCCTTTTCCGGACTGAGATAGATTATTTACGAAAAAGGAAGGACTTAGTCGAACATGGCTAGGATGTTCTCTCAGATATTATTTTACACTTTTTCGGATCTAAGCGACAATTTTATGAAAAATTACTTATGGAGTTTTCTTTCGTCCTCTTTTTCAAACTCTCTAAATATGAAAAAGGATCAGGTTTTCACTTTCGTTAGGATCGTTAAAACATAAAATAGCGACAGGCTTGTTGATCATGGCAAGAATCGAGTTTCCTTCATCGCTAGACTCGTTAAATTATTAAATAGCGATGCATTATTCGCCCGAAGGGTTGAATTATAGATCAAGCATATGTTTTCCTCCTCAAGCTTGTTTAAAAAATAAAGTGCTATTGGTCGACAAATGACTGGGGAAAATTTGGGAAATTGAACAGAACTTTTTATGGTAGCAGGTCGCTCTTGAACATGACACTTCACTCCATCACTGTGACTGTTTGGGTTGGGTAATATTCTTGACGGTTCATTCATACCTATGTTTCATCATACCTTCACTTTGGTTTTGGGTCAATGCTGCCAACTCATCTCAGTGTCGCTGATATGTCTAAGAGAAGTCATCCAGTGCATACTCATCCTTCTGCAATACTCATAAACCTTCATTCTCATGATAGTCATCCCTGAAAATTTCTATGTCAAGTCACATTTTGTTTCCAAAATCAGTAACTCCCGTTTCGCAATAAAGTGGCTTCCTATCGACGTCAAATCATCATCCAGGAATTTCACTTAGAAACATCATCTTCTAGTACCATGAAGCTTGTTACAGCATCGACAAGGTCCTCGCTTCTGGACTTTTGACCGAAATATTTTGTTTGGCATTCGACATAAAATCATCTATTCACGCCTTACGAAATGTACTGCACTACCTTGAGAGCCATTAACATTAATGGTGGTTCTCTCGTGTTTGTTAACAGCTTACATCATTGGCTAGTAATCAAATGATGTCTTACCATGTTCGACTACAAATCATATATTCGCATGGCTAGACTTGTACCCGTACAATTGAGTGAGCGAGATAAGAAGACCCCGGATCTAGTTTCAGCCATCCGAGCTGCGATTTTAAGATTTTTTTACACATCATCTGTATGGTGACCTTACATACAGATCGTCATCCGAACATGGGCCTATATTTGTAGGCATGTCTGTATTGGGCAAGATTCCAATGTATATGACTTTCTACACTATGTACATGTTATTAGATAGTTTATGTGTTGAGCATGGGAATGCCTTCCCTCAGCAATTCGCGATCAAGAGGATATATCATGATGTAATGTATTGTAAGATTGATGCAGGTCGCCACTCCACTTCAGCTCCAGCCCATCACCGTGTAAATCATCTCTTTCAAAATATATTGTTATTATTATTCTAAATTCATGCTTTATGGGGCAGTTGTTATAGTTCAATTTGGGCACCATTCCCAATGACCTGGTTAAACTGGACATCATCCACAGAACCAATGAAATATATGGGTGTATGATACTTTTATTAAGCAATTCTTGCATTTTATTCTTTATTTCCAAACTTTCCATAATTGACATGCGATACATACCAATATTTGGAAGTGGAACATCCTGGTGTAGCTTAATCTCATGTTAAATTCCCCTCTTGGGTGGTAACCCCTTTGGTTCTTGAAACGTCTCCCCATGCTGACTTACCACATCAAACAAAACAAATTTAAATTTTTCATCACATCCATCAAAATATTCAAAGTCAACATATTCTTTTTTATTGATCATGAGAAGCACAAAATTTTTACTTGCATTTACTAGCCTCTTCATTTGCCCTGCATTAACTAAAGAGATATTCAGTTTCTTGCGATGATCTCTCACAATATACTCCAGTTTCTTTGATCAAATGATATTTGTTCTCATGATGGTAAAATACCACTTTCCTGTCATACAAATATGGACTACCCAAGATAATCCCTGAAATGTCAAGTGGAACCACATCTAACTCAACTTCATCGACAAAGTTTGCAGTAATAGAAAATCTGAAAATACATCTCCTTGTCACTTGTAAATTTGCATTGTTAACTATCCAACCCAAAGGGTATGGCTTATGATGAGGTACAATTTCAAGGTTTAGTTTTTCTAACTAAGTCTTCTCAAATCAAGTTTGCTTGTGACCCTGTATCAAACAATGCATCAATCTTTGTATGATTAGAAATTACTCTAACATGGAATAATTATATCCGTGTATCTTAATTTGGAGTGTTTTTATGACTGTTTGAGGAACTAGAACTTTCTATAGCTTCCTTTCCTTTGTTAACCATGGCAACTATCTTGGTTTCATCTCCTGAATCAGATCCAAGATCTTTTTGTGTGATGTCAGTTTTCTTATGTTTCCCTTTGTGATTTGCTTTCTTTGGTCTTAATTCGGGATGGAGTTTCCAACATTGGGCTTCATCATGCCCCTCTTTGGAATAATTTTTTCATGTATTCTTTCTTAACACTTGCATTCTTCTTTCCCTTCCATTTTCCTTTAGGAAGATCCTGCTCAAAGAATGAGCTACAGCAACATCTGAACTTTAATAATGAACAACAGTGAAATAATACATCATAGTGCATAAGAAGAGTACATGGCTGATATATAAAGTAGCAACAACAAGTAATATACAAATCTTGAGGAAGAAACCTCTCAAGATAGCCTTAATCAAGAATATACATTAATGCTCAAGACTACCCTGCTACAAGTTGCTACCCTAGCCATGACTACGCAGTTACATGAGGAGACTACAAAACATAATATGGAAATATGATGATATATCATTATATGCTCAATAAATGAGGGGTAGAAGGCTCTCAACCCCTGAAAATAACTAACTAACAATCCTTAGAAGGATTGGTTGCAATACATGTACAAAATGATAAAATACAAAAATGTCGGAGTTGCAGTGTAGCTATTGCAACTCAATAATAATAAATGAATGGAGAAGGGAAAGAATTATGCAAACAATATAGCAACCTCCTCCAATGATCTTCTAAGTGAAAGGTTGCCCCTTTCACTGAATATTACACTCTCCAATCCCCATGATGAATCCTCCTGCAAAACCCTCTCTGGAAATAACGTTGTAAGAGGGAGTGACTACACTGGGGCTGAGATGAAACACTTGGCCCAATGCCAAAATTTGAAATATAGCTCCGGAAATCTCCTTTACTAATCTCCTAGAGAAAGAGAGGGCTCCTCCTCTACAAAACAAGCTCCGGAAATGGGTGATGGTGAATCCTCACTACTACCTCTAGCAACTCCAATGAATCTGCCCAAAAGAAACGTTGTAGCTGAAAGAGATGGCTTTAGCCTCAAGCCTGTATGTGAGGAAGATTAATAACAACTCCACTAAGGCCTCCCAAGGAAGAGAAGGAAACTCCTAAATAGGAATTCCCCTTGTGCTGAGCAGCACAAGCTATCTCAGTTGAACAACTGAAGAGAGCAAATCGAAATCCTCAAGCATAATGAAAAATGGCTCTCCTTCACCTTTTTATGAAAGGAATGCTTCCTGTCCATGGACCCCACCCATTAGGGTTTCTCTCATCCTCTAATTTTCCCTCCATTCAAACTGCGCAGTCTTCTTGAGCAAGCTTCTCCTCTTAACCATGTTGCTGAATTGGTCAACCATGGTCTAGTGTACTTGCTTTTAGCCCTTTTCACACTAGGGACTGCCAAATTTAGCCACTTAAGTGACTCTTTGCAACTTAGGAGAGTTTATTTTGTTGCTACATGGGCTCCCTTACCCATTTTATTCCTTTTATTATCATAAAATCAAAATTAATGTTCCAATTACCTTATTGAAAAATTTGGAACATTACAATGTGACCTTCAGATCCTTACCAAGAGCGGAGCACAATCCATTCATCAAAAACTATGAATGCAAACAATATTTGAATAGCCTTTTGAGATCATTCAACGTAGACCCACTTGTTTGAAATAGAGCAATGAATTGGATAATGCCTAAATAATCGACTACGATTTATTAGTGTTTTTTTTTTGCACTACAACTTCAACTTCACAGCGACGCAACACTCCATATCCTAACGCAGTACACAGGTTCCTTTTTCACCGACCTCACGTGATCCCATCTTTCTTTTCTTCACGCAAATATCAATCTTTCATCAACGCATTCCAAAATAAAACATGTTGTACACTGGATATACTTTTGAAGGATCACATTTTTATTGACATCGATCCATTCCTCTGCGTCAGCTTTCATCTACGCTCCACACTACCATACGTCCAAATCAAATGATATTTGAAACTGGAGCAGCTTCCGATGTGTAGCTTACTGGGGTCGACTTTTCCGATCAATATTACTTCAATCACTCCTCGGTTCTCATGGCTCCTCCTCTGCATCTACATGTATATCCACATCACACAACGCACAATGCACTCATCTCTCATCCACGGCTGAACGGATTAATTAGATCTTTGGGCTCTGATACCAAATGATGCAAAAATTCTGCACAAAACATATACTTTCCCACAATATAGTGTGTATCCTCTTTATTTACAAATTCCTTATTAAAATATTCATTAAACCATTTAGAATCAACTGAAAATATATATGAAGAGAGAGACAAACAATAAACAAAATACATGCATCAAATACAACAAGAAATTACAAATTCAAACCCTTCTTTGGCCGAATATACATTTGTTGCCTTCTTGGCCCTCACCATTATCACTCCGCACACTATCCTTCTCTACATTTTTTCTCTATTATATTCCATTCTATGTGCCTCCCTACATCCTCACACAAAGCTTCATATTTATACATAATTATGGATTAATTTGAATCCATGATTTCCTCCACAAATATCTCAACCAAATCATAAAATATATTTATCCCTCCTTTGACTCAGCTAAGTTCCTTTTAAGGAATTCCTAATCCCTAAAATATCTATCCAACCCAACTCCACTCATATCCTCAATTTATTAAGAGAATATTTACAATAAACCTCACTCTCAGATTTTTCTCTTAATTTATTTAAAATGTGCATTATTTATAAAATAATTAAAAAAACATCACCCCCTAAATCATCCAAATACAAAATGAAAATTAAGCAGGATGCTCCTGCCTCAAAATATTACTTAATAGATGGGGTGGCAGGTTAGCTCCTTAAGAGTTAGGGATGGTGTAAAAAGTTGTGTAGTAACTATTTTCAACTTTGATAGTTTTTCTTCTCAAAAAATAATAACCTTCAAATGACTGCTGATAAATAAATTTTTCATTGTTGAGATTGGGGTTGAGGAATAGTTCAATAGTTAATGGCGGAAAGACTTAAATACAATTCTATGGTCGTCATTATAAATTTTACAATATCAAGGACTTGACAAATTAGGAAAGTTGAAAGTTGGCATGATGAAATCATCTTTCCATAATAAGATTATGTTTATAGATAAACAAAGGTAAATTGACTACCCAAGCATTATGTGAAAGAGGGCCTAGACCATTAAAATTATTTCTCGTTCACCAAAGAGAAAAACAAATCAGAAAGACCTACACATGTTGAATTCAACATGAAAGTTGGCCAACAACAGTAGTTGTGACTGAGGTAACAACAACCATGACTTAGGTAATAACAAGGAAAAGGGAAAAAGAATGATGTTAAGAAGGTGACATGGAGGATTAGTCACTTTAAAAAATAATGAGGAATTAAGAGTGAATCATTCCTGACAAGACTTACCATAATAATCATCCTTATTACTCAATACGAGACCTCCCCCCCAACTAAAGTATGTTTGTCATCGGTCATAGTTGGTCATGTCGTAAGTAAAATAACAATTAAATCTATGGAGTTGATCGAGGATGTACCTGACGACTTACCTTGGCAGAGTAACAACAATGGAGGAGTAACACCACCAAGTACTTAGAAAAATATCAACATGGAGTAACATCACCAGAGGAGTAACAACATCAGAGGAGTAACAACGTCGAACACTTAGAAAATTTCCTGGAGTAACAAAATTGGAGAAGTAACAACACCGAAGGAGTAACAACATTAGATACTTATAAAAAAAAATTGGAGCAACAACAGTGACGGATTCACAGCACCGATGGAGTAACAACACTGACGGATTCACAACACCGACGGAGTAACAACACTGACGGATTCACAACACCGATGGGGTAATAGCAGTGACGGATTCACAACACTGGTGGAGTAACAACAGTGATAGATTCATAGCATCGACGGATTAACAATAGTGACGGATTCATAGCACCGACGGAGTAACAGTAGTGACAGATTCACAACATCGACAAAGTAACAACAGTGATGGATTCACATCACCGACGGAGTAACAACATTCAACACTTAGAAAAAGTTTTCCGGAGTAACAACAGTGACAAATTCATAGCACTGACGGAATAACAACATCAAGGAGTAGCAGCATCACAGAGTAACAACATCGCGAAGTAGCAGCATCCGAGGAGTAACAACATCTTGAGTGGCATCATTTGGAGTAGCAGCATCCAAGGAGTAACAACATCAAGGAGTAGCGGCATCCGTAGTAACAACATCACGAAACTTAAGAACTCGATCCTTTTATTTTGAGAAAAAAACAAACCAAAAATGTGACTTTGAAGTAAACAATACCTGAAGCATAAAAAAATAAGAGAAATAAGAAAATAAACGAATCTTTATTGAAAACCAATAAATAAATAAATAACTTAAGGTACAATGGTTATGATTTTTGTTGCAACAATGTTGTTTGTGAATGGTGAATGAATGGGAAAATGCTTTTTTAGAAATGACTTGGATCTTCAAATAGAAATCAATTCCCCGTTTCTCATGTTATAAATTTATTAATTGATGAAAATTATTCATGTTTTTTTCTCTGTGTAAGGAAACATCTTTGAAAAAAAAATTATTTCATTACATTGCCTTCAATAATCACTTGTTCATAAATTGACCTCATTTATTCTCCTGGGACTTGCAAAAAAAAAACAAGTGTCTACCAGCAAAAAACATGAAATCATAGAAGAAGAGAGGTGATCAGGCTATCCTAATCCAATAAATATGCAAAAAAGAGTAGTTACTGTATAAAACAAATCTATGGAAAAAAAAAATAACAAAGTAAAATTCCTTTATTACCTGCGGGAGAGTGGTGGCCAACCATACTAAGCAGTAGTTCTTCAATGATAACTTGTTTGTTTTTCGTCTGATTTGAGTGATTCCAAATCCAAATGAAAGTGAATTCAGAGATATGTATCCAATAGAAATAGGTTTTAAAATTCCATGTAATTTCATGTTCAATTTGCTTAGAACAACCTGCATAATAGAGTCATTTTTTATTTTCCAGCTAAGACCAACAATTGTTATTTCAAGCATAAATTTTTCATTTGATGACGGATTGAACTGATTAAAATTGGAGATTAAATTATATTCATTTATATATATCAAATAGGAATATGTTTTGAAGGAAAGAATAATTTATGGGTCAAATCCGATAGTGAACAGCCGAGAAAATAGAGTTTCGAGAGTGTTGATTTACGATAAACAGTCGGTATTTTGGTCATAACTTTCTCCTAAAATATTGAAATGAAGTGATTGAAATTTATTTGTAATATAAATTCATAGGGTAATATACCATAGAAACATTTTTCCAAAATATAGTCATTTAGGCCTCCAAAACGGACTGTCCCAACTCTGTTCCTTAGCTACCTACTAGACATCCTGTCATTGTTTTGGTCATAAATTTTTCATTTCAAATCCAAATTGAGTAATTCAAATTGGGTTAGAAAGTAGAAATAAAATTCTATGTAGGATAGAAACAGGTCTTGAAAATACACCCATTTGGTCCCTCAAAAAATGACTGTCCCGACTATTTTTCCAGAATTTTCATCAAGCCCGCAAGCCATATTATATGATAATCAATGAATTTTTCAAAAAAGGTGATAAAAATGGATATGAGTGTTTTTAGAAATTTCATTTTCAATCTAATACATCTACATACATAAATAAATTCAAATATTGATCACCAATGTTAATTTTCACAGCCTGTTGCAACAAAAACAACTATTTTTACATCTAAGGAAATTTATTTATTTATGTCTTTATTCATTCTATATTATACACTACACTACTCTACTTTGAAAAATAAAATATACTTACATATAAGAGTACTTCCAGTGAATCCATTTTCGAAATAATGCCTCAAGTATGCACATACTCGTATTTGAAAAATGTATGTTAATAAATACACGGGTATGAGTGACCAAATTCCTTGTTAAGGATGGTGCCAAGAGTTGTTGAAGTGTAGAGTGATGCTGCAAGAAAACAACAAAGTGAAACCAACCTTCAATATAGTCTTGCTTTCCCATATTTGTCCCATCTCGAAGTTCATTGACTGAGTTCCAGATTGTGTTGATGATTACTTCCTTTACCTCATCCTGTGAGTTTTTGGGGTCTTCCTCTACCTTTTTGTTTATATCTTTGTTCATAGAACCAGAAGAAGGAAAAAAATTCAAACAATTCTTAAAGCTCAAGATCTGGAGCAAGGTGAAACTTCCCTCCACAAGATGAGAGATTAGGTTTTTAAACAAAAAGAAAGAAATCAAATCAATGAAATATTAATCTCAGGACCTGGAGCAAGGTAGCATTTCCCTCCCCGGGACGAGAGATTGGGCCCTAAGAAATCAGTAGAAAGAAAAGCAAAGAAAAATGACTAATGCTAAGGATCTACATTAGGGTAGTATTTCCCTCCCTAGGATGAGAGATTGGTTCCTAAGAAATCAACAAAAATAAAAGCAAATAAAAATTACTAACGCTCAGGACCTAGAGTAGGGTAGCATTTCCCTCCCTAGAACGAGAGATTGGTTCCTAAGAAATCAACAAAAATAAAATAAAATAAAAATGACTAATGCTAAGGACCTAGAGCAGGGTAGCATTTCCCTCCCTAGGATGAGAGATTGATCCTTAGATCAATATCAATCGTTTTCTTGCACCTTTGTTAACCTCCTCAGCAACGATGCCAAAATGTTGGTGTCCAAGTGTGAATGAATATTCAAACCCTTTCCCACATTAATTATCAATTCGGGTGCATACACTATTTCAAGGTAACGTGCAAGGTATATGCAGGAGAAATGGCACAATCCAATATTGATCACAAATTCAACAATTAAAACAACCAAAACTATTGTAATAGAAATTAAAGATAAATTACAGAATTATAAAAAAAATCACTAATTAAAGAACATACCATAAAAACAATTTAAATACTCAAACAGAAATGCGAAAGCAACAAAAGGAAATAACACAACACCTAATCAGAAGAGTGGGCCCAACTCTCTGACCATGGCTGTGGTAGAATCACAGCTTATAGATAGAATGATAAAATGACTTGCATTCAATTAATTAAAAATCTTATGTTACAAAACTTGATCTCTTGCACACTAACCCTCTATGCGTTCCCCCTTCTCTTTGATTTGTGTCCCTTTAAATATACAAAAGACAAAGGGAAATAGATTGATTACAAAATATCAATAAGCAAGATGAGATTTGAAAGATCTTTCCATCATGATTCAGCTGGCACAAGTTGAATATGGCAATTACAATTGGGGCAATTTTGGAAAATGGCCACAACAAAAAATCCGCAAATCTGTCCTTCAAAGAACCCTGCGTTTCTCTCAATCAAGACTGAATTTTTAAAAAATGCTTGTGAAAAAACTAATTTGGTACGTGCTACACAAAACCCATGTTTCATATTTTCAGGATTCTTCTCTGCTTGCCCAAAACATTCAACACAAAATTGTCTCTTGTTATCCCAACGAATTTCTGAGTTGGAATATTTAATTATCAACTAAAGATCAAATCTACAATCTGGAAGAGATCTTGAGGGCTAAAATAGTGAGTGATGTTATAATGAATTCATTAATAAACCATCATTGGAAAAATCATGCATAATAATCATTATTTTATTAAAATAAAGGAGAACAAGTATTATTTATCCAAAAGAGCATAAATAATTATGAAATGGAATTATATAATAAATTATGATAAATAATGAGATAAAAGAACATTAGAAATGGATGAAATGAATATTAAGAAGTGATAATAATAATACAAATTAGTGGCCCAACAATACTTACGTACATGGAGTGAGGTATCACACTCGGAATGTATCGCAGATAATTAACGAGAGTTGCTATGTTTTACGATGCCGTAACACATCTCTAGCCTAGACCTTCTAAATTTTATCATTATGGTTGCAATGTTTTTTTAGACAAATTGATGTAAATTTTAAGTTCATCTTGTTTATAAATTTTTCTTTTAAGGTTCACCGCGATGATGTGATGGAAATTCCTAAAATGTAAACTAAAATTATAAGAAAAATTTTCACTTTTAGTTTTTTTAATGAAAATCTTAGCTACTAAAGGGAAAGAGCAATCACTTTTGAGAACAAACAACAAAGAGCACAAACGAATATGAATCTTTCATAATTTTTTCCTATGCAAAATACACAATCCACTACATTCAAATGCAGGTTTTTATTTTCAGTCCCCTTAATGTGAATGAAAAAAGGAAACTATATGCATCAAATCAACAAAAAACAAATGATTTCTTCTTTGAGAAACGATGAATTTAACAACAATTTCTCTTTTAGGAAAAATGAAGAATGGAACTACAATTTTTCCTATAGGAAATGAAGAATTTGATGACAATTTAATTTACGAAAACAAATGGATCTAATGCAGAAATAAAATAATTTGAATTTGAATTGTCAATGATAAAGAAAAACACTTAAAGAGACATTGAACAAACTTACTTTTCAAAGGAGGAAGATTCAAGTAAATTCATTGGTCTCTATGAGGCATCAGACAGTCGAAAACACAACAACAAAAAAGGCTGAATGTGATGGAAATGACAAATTCAAAGGGAATTTGGTTGGCTTAGGGGGCAACGCAGTCTCTAAGGGGAGATAGTGTGTTGAAAATCACCCCTGAGTGGGAGACAGTGCTATGCAAAGCATTGTGTCTTGACCAACATTGTGTTGGGTGCAACAAAGAACAAAATTCAAGCTACTAAACACACTTCTAATGAAATTATTTGTTTCAAAAGCCTAATAATTGAGAGTAGATGTTGCTGGGTGGATAAGCAGAGGAAAAATACACTGAAGATGAAGGTAAACTCCCAAGTGGAGTCACCAATTTGTTATGCGGAATTATGGATTATGGATAAAACACATTCCCTAAATGTGGTGCTATGCATTTAGAACAATAGATCAAAGACTTTTTAGATACTTTTCCTAATAGTAAATAGACACACAGAAAGATGGAGAAACTTACTTGGAGTCGAAGCACTACTTATTCTACTTCTGTCTCTCTTGTTGTAGCTTCCAATCCAAATTTGATCGCCAGACTAGTTCCTGCAAGTATAAACACTAAACATCAAAGATATTTCAATATAAATATGGATATTTACTTTAATTAGTTAAATCAATGAAACATGAAACATATACATCAGCTAAGAATCCATAATATGAAAGATAGAAGCTTATACAGATACATATGTGGGAAAGTAAGCAACAATCTTTATCAATGGATAGAAGGGGGAGGTTACAACCAATGATTGATTTGATCTCACCAACTCTAACATCATCCCAGCCTCATAACAATGAACATATCTTCAGCAACATATCACTCAAATCAAACACTCAATTGAGAATCCAACAACATTTCTCTACCAAATTTCTTCCTTCTCAAGCACTAGGATATGTGCTCAATTTATAGATTAACTGAAGGTAGTTTTACAATCAATGACTTTCTAATAATAGACAAGAAATGTTCCCAAGATTAGAGGTGTTGAATGGACACATGGATTCGAAGTTTGGCATGTGGACTCTTCTGGAAGGCACTGGCCATGTGGAGATTCCGAAAAAAATGAGAATTTCACTCCCAATTTACCAACGAACCCTTGAATGTCGGGAAGTGCTTTGTAGAGCACCCTTGAATGGAGGTAACTGCATATGCAAAGTAGTTAGTCCCTTAAGAGGTTGTGTTGATGAGCTCACAGGTGATATAACATGTACTTCAAATCTTGGAAACCTTCCAATGGAAGTCATGGATGATTTGTTCTTGTTCTTTGTCTTAGGGCATGTATCAACTAAAATGATAGGGGATGATAGACCCTTTTTCATTGGTTTTGGGGATGATGTCCTGTTTAACCAGGTCATTGGGAATGGTGCCCAAATTTACGTATAACACATCCCATTAAAATGGGACGATCAAGCCCAAAAATCATTTGAGGCACTGAAAGACACATTATCTTCAACACCATTGATCAATCCCCCAAATTAGGATAAGGATTACACCCTATATCTATCAACATCCAAGACCGATTTGGCCAGAGTGTTAATTCAGGAGGGCCCCGACGGGAAAGAACAAGTAATCTATTACGTTAGTAAAACCTTATCTGAGCACGCATTAAGATATGAGCCCGAAGAGAAGACTACCCTAGCATCGATATACGTAGTCCAAAAACTTCGCCACTACATTATCTTAAGGACTACAACAGTCATCGTATATATCAACCCCATGAAATACTTGCTCACACGTTGTTTAATGAACCATAAGTTCACTCGCTGGATAGTTATTCTACAAGAGTTCGACTTACAGTTTCGCTCCCCCAAGTGCAAGAAGGCTTTAATTTTAGCCGAGTTCATCACAGGCCTCCCAAGTCAGACCAAAGGATCACCAGTAAATGATTCACTATCAGACGAACATCTCTTCCTAGTGAAGACTAATGACCCTTGGTACGAAGATATTTTCCAATTCCTACGAACCCAAAAGTTTAGACCCAAGCTCACCCATGACGACCGTAGGTGCATCCACCATCAGGCCCCCCGATACCTCCTCATGGGAGATGTCCTTTACCAATAGGGCATCAACACCATTTTACATTGATGCCTCACTCACGACTAAGCTGAGCAAGCCCTTAAGGACTGTCACAATGGAGCTTGTGGTGGCCACCTCTCTGAAATGGCCACTACCCAAAGATTTCTGCAGGAAACATATTTTTGGCCCATGATATTCTGTGACTACATTTCAACAGTCAAACAGTGCGAACGATGTCAACGCTTTGCACACAAGGCACGAGCACCTCCCTCTCCCTGCTACCCGTCATAGTCGCTAGTCCCTTCTGCAAATGGGGGATCGACATCATGACTTAAAATCCCACGTCATCAGGAAACCAAAAGTACATTATTGTGGTCATTAACAACTTCACCAAATGGGCATAGTCCATGCCCACATACGACAACATGGTAGAAACCGCTACACGGTTTTTGTTCAACCATGTCATTTCCCGGTTTGGTGTCCCAAAAGAGTTAGTATTTGACCACGGAAAACACTTTGAAAATGAGGTTTTCAAGGAGTTACCTCTTCACGTTAGATTCACACATGAATTCGCTTCACCATACTACCCCCAATTCAATAGACAGGTAGAATTTGTAAACAAAGTACTCAAAACGATGTTACACGCATGATAAATAACCACAAAACAAAATGGGACCACATGCTTTTCTCTGCCCTATGGGTGTACCACACGGTAGTAAAAAAATCAATGGGATTCACACCTTTCCACTTAGTGTACGGGGTCGAAGCCGTGATTCCCATAGAATGTGAGATCCCGAACTTACACGCCACCATAAAACTCCTTGATGACACCCAAACTCTAGAGAAACGCTTAGTACAATTAGAACTCGTCAACGAAATTCAACGATGGATGCTCCAACACAACGGGACCCATAAAAAGTAGGTGAAAGCATCGTTCGATTGCAACATCACCCCTCGTTCATTTACCGAGGGAGAGTTTTTCCTCCACTACGATGTCGCAAAGGAAGCCCTAGGGCTAGGGAAGTTTGAAACCTTGTGGAAATGTCCCTATGTCATAAAACATTGTCTCCTCAAGGGGGCATGCATCTTGACAGAACCTGACGGAGCATGCGTAAGCAGTCTCGTCAATGGTCTCTACCTCAAGAAATTTTACCGATAGGGGTAAGGATGGTTCAGCCCTAGAGATAATAAGCACATAGAAAACTTTGTTTTTTGATCACAAAATTGTTCTAAAAATGCGCTCTGGTTTCACAAATGGATCTTCAACCCAACCATTATTTTGGATTCACTCATGGAGCATTGTGATGGTCTCAAAATCTAGCAGCAGCTACCTGGGTCATCTACCACCCTGACCGATCACCATTCCTCACCAATGAAGTATGCATCGGATTAGCTACAAACAATCAAGTAGAATATGATGCTGTCATCGTGCTCATGAGCGATGCCTTCAATCAAGGAATCTGCCACTTACATATCTACCTTGATTTCGATTTAGTGGTTTTGTCGTTAAACCAAGAAATTGAGGTACAAGATTCACAACTATTTAGAAATGTACCAAGAAATCAAAACCAGACAACAAATCGAATAACTAACCACATCCTAGATTGGAATGCATCTCGTATAAACCATCATACATAAAATCAAAAAACAGAAAAAAATAGATATCTGTCAGTGTTACACAACATCCATCAAAACATATAAACCATAGACACATCATCAAGAGTTGCAAAAAATACATCTCGCATATATACCAAAAAATATGTGTGAGTACAAATAACAAGTCATGTATCTGACCCACAATTCAACGAAAAAATACATATACACATGCTATCAAAAATAAGGGAAGCATCCTCATAATGCTTTCCCTGTGTACAAAGTGTCTCTAGGGCTGAGCCCCACTAGTCAAGCCACTTGGTGATCTAAGGCTCAAGTTTTAGCTAAAAATTGAAAGTGCTCGAAATTGCTTCAAACCTGAACGACCGGATAGAGTTCGTCGCCAGGATTCTAGCGCAACTCGTTTATAAAAATCCGAGTTCGTATGACTGATTTATCATCTGCAGTTCATTTTCCAAATCAGGCAAAAAAATAGCAGAACAGGTATAGTGATGATGTGGCAGGTACAGTCAGCATTGCAGGAAATATTCTTTAGATTGTAGCCAGTGGCACTGTGACAAGTGTCATCTTCAGATTCGTCAGATGGGTTTGTGAAGAGAGAAATTTTCCAATGACCTCCAATATCCTTCCTAAGTTGGAATTTGAATTTTTTTTTAAGGTTGGAGTACAACCCAACCAGTGGGTGCCACGTGTCCTCTCTGGTGGGCCATCTCCTAACCTTTGGGGTCGAATTATTTATCACATTAATGTTGGACATTAGACTTTATATGGTGGAATAATATATATATATATATATATATATATATATATATATATATATATATATAGTTTTAAATCCATATCGACAAAGTTAACCAAATATGGAGGATGCCTCCAACTAAACTAATGGAGGCCCAAACCTGGCAGAGTTGAAAAATCTGGCGAAGGAGTTTTATTATAGATCCGTGTAAAATTATATGGTAGAGTGGGGGTCGAACCCACAACCTTCCGCCCACTATTCGCACGTCTTACCATTTCTTCTACCCAGTGTTTTGTACCCACTATGATCTTCGTGTTTATTTGAATTAGAGAAGTCCGACGGTTGGGGGTTAGAGGGGGCCAATGCCACAGGCCAGCACCCTCCCCATGTGGCCGTAGTCCCAAAACCGAGAGCCAATGTAGTTGAACCGACGAGAAATTTAATTGTGATTAATTAAATTTTAAACGTGGATTAACCATGTTAAAGCATGATTAGCGTTAAATGCACTTATCACATTAAACATCACTTATCCCATAATTAAACATACTTATCCACTAAGCTAAACCCTGATTATGTTGGCGAGATTTTAGGAGGGCACGCCAATTGTGGCGGAACTTCTAATTTTAGAAATTTAACTGGAAGTTCCTCCAGTTTTAGAGGAGAACTTGGGGAAAAAACAGTTTTGGTCATAACTCATCCAATTTTCACCCAAACAGAGCTCATGAAGAGGCATTCTAGGCTAATTGGCATGCTGGGAACTCAATGAAGTAGGTTGAGAGGCAGAAAATGTCATCTACAGGTGTTTTAGTACATTTGAATATTTTTGAAGGCTAGGGCCATCAGGTGTTGGGGTCATTGCCAAAGCATCCAGAGTCCAAATTCAACAAACAAATAGTCATTTTTGGGAGATTATGATGTTTAAACTCATTGGAATAGGTTCTAAGAGGTTCTGAAGCTTGTAACAGCAATTTGATCACACTTGAAGCTAATATAAAGACCCACACTATGAAGCTGGACTAAGGAGTTGTAGCCCAAAAAGGGTGAACTCCTTTATCAAACTTTTGTGTGTTAAACTCTGTTATGTGTGTTTGTTGTGTTTTATATTGCTTCAGTTCTATCATTTAAATTATGCTTTCTAAGCTTATGACAAACTCAAAATTTCACTAAGTACACTGTTTGACAATCACATGCTCATAAACAAACCCATAAAGGATAAGTAAAACAAAGCAAAGAAAATTTTATATCTGAAATGAAACTAGCACAAAAATAACTAGCATTCATTTTCAGATCAAGTTGGTATCAGAGCATAAGGTTTCTTGATTGTTTTAGTTGAAGGTTTTTAATAGTGCAAACTTACTGATGCTTACAAGATTGAGATTTCAGAGAGGAGAAGGGAAGCTACTAATAGCTAATTATAAAGTTTGGAAAAGAAGGAAGAAGGTTGAGAAGGCATCATCCTCACCCAAAGGACCACTCAAGGCAACACTTGAAGCACAAGAGGAATTAATTGCACAAGAGGCTGAGGTGATTGAAGAGATACAAGTTGTAGATATTTAGCTTGAATCTACAGCCAAAATTTCAGGCCATGAACGAACTCATGAACATTCTGAAGAAGAGGATGTCAAGAGGAAATTCAAAGAAATGCAAAGGATGGTGAAAGTTATGTATGAAGCTTTTATGGAAAAGAAAACTGGAGAAGATTAAAAACACCCTCATAGAGAAGAATCTTCAAACAGTAAAAAGGAGGAAGAGAGGAGCTCAAATCTAGTGGAGGAAAACCACCTCCCTCTCCATCATCACCATCATCATCCTCATCCACATCTTCATCTTCCACATCCACTACAAAAACTCATACCCATACTCATCCCAAGATCCCAAAAGGAAAGAATTTGTTTCTCAAGTTGGACATCAAATTTGAACTTCCTATATACAATGGAGAAGTTAATGCTAAAATACTAGACAATTGGATTCGTCAATTGGAAGTTTACTATAGAATTCAGAATCTACAAGAAGATGATATCAAAATCTAGTTGGCTTCATTAAGGCTAGAAGGAGCAACACTAGTTTGGTGGGAGGCAAAGACACAAGAGGAAATGTGAATCCATGGTAAGATTTCCATTTCTTGGGTCGAATTCATTTCTTCCATTAAAAGCCAATTTTATCCATTAACCTATATGCAGAAAGAAATAATGAGTTGGCAAAACTTTAGACAGCTCAAAGGTCAAAGTGTCCAAGAGTATACACAATGGTTTAGGAAAAGGGCTTTATTACTTGGAGTAGACTTAAATTCACAATATACGCTCTTGAAGTATATAGGAGGTCTACATTCCTACTTAAAACACACTATCCTTATGTTTAACCCAAATAACTTAGATGAAGTATGTGTGCAAGCCACGCATCTTGAAGCAAGGGGTAAAAAAAATTTTGAAGAAGGTAGTAAGAAGAAGCCATTCAAGGGAAATGGAAAAGAGAAAGAGTCTGAGTAAGGGCCAGGAAGCCGCCAGTTATCACCCTCTCTTTAGAGGTGAATTAAGTGGTAAAAGCCGTCTCATTCCATCTCTGAAATAGCCTTGTTCATATTTCCGACAAAAGGATTTCTTCAGCAGTGAAAAAGCTGATGATTTCCATTTCGGATATTACACACATTTAATATCCCTGTAACATTCATGTGGAAGACCAATTTCTGGATCAATTTCAAGGAAGAATTGCATCAGCTAAAGGGAAGTGGTCATGGAACAAGCGAGGAAATTGTGAAGTTCAGGTGAAATTGTATTTTGGTAAAAGGATGCATTTGAGAGAAAGGACAGTGGCTGCAAATATTGGTAGATGGAACCGAACCAACGTAGAGTGGCGTCCAATTGCTACAAGCTGGAACACAAGTATGAGCACGAATTCTGGAACGTGAATGAAAAATTTGGAGATCGCTTGAAATAATAGCATGAAGACCAATTTGGAAAGAGGAAATAGATTGTGGCAAATTCGAACTTGTAATAACTTCCAACCAGTATCGATGGTGTAACGAGCTCGTTGTAGAGATCACACTATGTAGTGTGTGGTTTGGGATTTTGTAACAGTGGTTAAAAACTCACAATTGCATTAGCAGTAACGCAAGGGCATGCCAGGACGGCATCTGCTCACTTATGCCCATGCTACCTGTTGGTAAGAGTTCTATTTATGTTGGCATTTACATCAAAAAGCGCATCTTCCTGGGTTATTTGTTGGGTTAATAATACAACCCGAGTGTATAAAATCTATCAGATGCAGAAATCGATGGAGCTGTAATGAATCTGAGCAGCAATGTATTTCTTTAAAAGGTCGAGGATGTTAGAGTAAGCGAGTGCAAAGGAATTTCCAAACCTCTGGCAATGGTTGTCGCGGAGTTGTCACTATGGCGGGCATTGGCAAGTTCTTCGTTGGGGCAATTGGAAATGTAATGGTACAAAGGATTCCATTGCAAAGCTTATTACTGAATTGAACAATGAAGATGATGTAGATATTGTTGTAGCACCTCCATTTGTTTATATTGACCAAGTGAAGAGCTCTTTAATCGATCGTATAGAAATTTCTGCCCAGAATTCCTGGGTTGGAAAGTGTGGGGTTTTCACTGGAGAAATCAGTGTTGAGCAACTAAAGGATATTGATTTTAAGTGGGTGATTCATGGGCATTCTGAGCGTAGACATTTCATTGGCGAGGATAATCAGTTTATTGGGAAAAAATCTACATATGCAGTGACGCAAGGTCTCAAAGTGATTGCATGTATAAGGGAGAAGCTAGAAAAGCGGGAAGCAGGGAAGAATTTTGATTTCTATTATGAAAATTTAAAGGCATTTTCCGATAATGTGCCTAGCTGGGATGATGTGGTTCATGTAGAAGTCTATGAATGGTTAAAGCAATAATTTTTCTGCCGAAGTTGCATCTCAAAGTCGAATTATTTATGGGAGTTCTGTAGATGGAGGCAATTATTTGAAATTGGAAAAACAAGAGGATATTGATGGTTTCCTTGTTGGTGGTGCTTCTTTGAAGGGGCCAGAATTTTCCAGTATTTGGAACTCGGTCACTGCAAAGAATGATCTACAGGGAAGTTTAGGAAAACTGTCTGCGCTAAGATGATGAGCGTGTTGAAGAGGTTATGGTATGAAGGGCATGCGAATATTCAGAGTGATAAGAATGACACAGAAGAGTGAAATTCAGAGAGTTGAAATTGCAAAGAAAAGGTTTATTAAATAACCTAGAAGGGAATGTAAGGTATGAAAATTCATTTCAAAGAGGTATTTTAAATGTTGAAAATTAAATGAGTTATTTATTTTCATCATAAAATAACTTGGGAAAATAGATTGCATTTCAATTTAAGGGCTTAAGAATTATGTGAGTAAAAGAAAGTGATAATGGGAGATGATATAATTAGTGACTTATGATATTATCATAAGAATGGAGTATGAGAGAGAATTGGTAGAGGGGAGATTTCACATCATAAGAATGTATTAAGGGTGGATGCTCATTTTTATATTGTATAACTTGAATTAGAGTCAAAATATCCACTATTGTAATTATTGGGTCAAGATTTGAAGTCAAATAAGATGTTAAGGTCAAATGAAGAAATTTGGATAGCTTGAGTCAAGTTAAACCATTGAGTTATTGTACAAGAGGGTGCATTTTTCATCCAAGATGAAGAGTTGATATCAAGTCTGGAGTCAAAAAGTCTTAAACCAAGTCAAAGGTTTGAATGTAATTGGGTGCATGATCGGCGGAGCCCGACACCCAAATAGTTTGGTCATTGTAACGCAAGAATTACTGCAGTTGTTATTTGCAACAAAGAGGAGCAAGAGAGTTGCTTAGAAATTATTCCAAGACAAAGAACCACAAGAGGTCAAGCACAAGAAGAGAGATTCTATTGTTGGATGGAAAGTATGAAGGCTTGTTGAAAAGGGGATTGAAAGAAATCCACAAGTGAATAGATGAAGTTCACAAAGGAGGAGGAGATGACTGTTGATAGTCATTTCAGAGGTTCTGAGAAAGACCTCAACCGAAGAAAGAAGAAGGAAGATGCCAAGGCAAGTGGCATATGGAAGCATTTTACTGATGAAGAATATGAGAAGGAGAAGGCTGAGATAACAGTTCACCTTGAGTTATTGATGGAATTTTTGCAGAGAAATAAAGACCAGAGACATGGTTGGACCATGAGGAAGAAAGTGAAATGGCAGAGGCTACACGCAAAGAAGGATCAGCAGGTAAACATACAGTTAACAGAAGAGCTGAGGAAGCTCGAGCAGATGATGAGTGTGCAATTGAGACGTGAAGAACTCAAAGAAGCTGAGTTGAAAATGGAAGTTTCCATTTGTGGCCCAGAATAAGGTGAAATTATGGGTGAAGAGATTAATGAGAAAGATCTCATGTACTATTGGAATAGTTTAGAAGAATTTGAAGATATGTCGACAAGAGAAGCAGGTGAGGCTATGAAGCCTTGTATTTTTAAAACTCATAGTTTGTGTATGTTTGCAGGATGTGCAGAAGATGATGGACAGTCTGGTGAAACTGTCACAGAGATGAATAAAGCTCTTGAGGTGAAGAATGATGGAGAATTCCTTTTAAAGGAGGAAGGTATTGATTTATTGCAGCAGAAATAACTCATAGATGAATTCCTGTTTGGTGTAAGACAACCAGTTGAAGCTGTTATGGAGAAAAATCATAATGAAAATTCCGAAGTGATATTCCAAGGAGGTAAACAAATGAATTTGTTTAATGAAATTGATGAAAGAATTTTACAATGTGATGATACAGAAAACAGGATACCTCGGGAGGATTGCCAGAAGAAGAATGAAACTGAGAATGAAGGTTGTGATGAAATGTTGGAAAGATTTCACATGGAAATATAGTTCTTGGAAAAATGGCTCAAGGAACCTGAAGGAGAAATGAAGCTTGCAGAACCTGATAAAGAAGAGATTGCAGTTGTCGTGCATGATAAGGAGGAAATGTTTCTAAATTTTATAGAGTTAAGTGAATTCTTTGACTCTTCAATTAATAATGTGGTTGTAGGTACAGAAGGCAACATTAATAAATATGATGTCGAAATCAGAGAAGTTGAGCAGAAAGTATTTGAAGATGAGATGAAAGATTAGGAGCAACAAGAAAATTATGTCCTTAGAGACATAAAGGAAACAGAAGTATTAATCCAGTAGGATGAAAGCAGCCATCAATTCAAAAGAGGATTTACTGAAATCCAGAAGGTCTATGATGGGATATTGGTGCTTGAAGCATCAAAAGAGGCCAAAAGGTCTTGTATTTTTAAAACTAATAGTTTGTTGATGAATGCAGGTACAACACCGAATGAGAAATTTGTTACTATAGGGGTATTCAATGACTATAGTTATGATCAAGGAGAATTTCTTGATTATTCTTAATTTCAGGAAGTTGAGTGTTCAGTGCAGTTGGAGATGGAAGCATCAAACAAAGAGGAATTACTCCGAGGAATTGGCGAAAGAAATTGTTGGAGAGGACAATGGAATCCGGTTGATAGAATGAGTGATGTTGATGTACAGCCAGTTCGAGATTCTTTCAAAGTTTGGAGACCAAGAGAATGGGTATCAGCATTTCTACGCAAGTCTGTAATTCCCAAAATAAATATGGTGTGGTATGGAAAATAGAGAGTTACATTCAATAGTGTTCTGAAAATACTATTCTGAGAATTCTGTGCAAAATTACAAAATGGAGTTGATACTTTAAAATTCCAGCAACAAAACAGAGTTTGGAATCCTGGAGGTAGCAAGTCATTGAGACTTGTGGCTATCGCATTATTACAGAAAAGTGACAGACCTCATAGACAGGAGTCTATGGAAACTTCTCTACATAGGGAGTCTGATGCAGGAGCATCCTGCTTAATTTTCATTTTGTATTTGGATGATTTAGGGGGTGATGTTTTTTAATTATTTTATAAATTATGCACATTTTAAATAAATTAGGAGAAAAATATGAGTGTGAGGTTTATTGTAAATGTTATCTTAATAAATTTAGGATATGAGTGGAGTTTGTTTGGATAGATATTTTAGGGATTAGGAACTCCTTAAATGGAACTTAGTTGAGCCAAAGGAGGGATAAACATATTTTAGGATTTGATTGAGATATTTGTGGAGGAAATCATGTATTCAAATTAATCCATAATTATGTATAAATATGAAGCTTTGTGTGAGGATGTAGGGAGGCACAGAGAATGGAATAGGATATAGAAAAAATGTAGAGAAGGATAGTGTGTGGAGTGATAATGGTGAGGGCCAAGAAGGCAACAAATGTATATTCGGCCAAAGAAGGGTTTGAATTTGTAATTTCTTGTTGTATTTGATGCAATTATTTTTTTTATTGTTCGGCTCTCTCTTCATATATATTTTGAGTTGATTCTAAATGGTTTAATGAAGATTTTAATAAGGATTTTGTAAATAGAGAGGATACACACTCTATTGTGGGCAAGTATTCGATTTGTGCAGAATGTATGCATCATCTTTATTGATTAACAATAACCATAGTTGAATATTAAACATAAATGGTCAACTAGAGGATAGGAGGTCTCATCACAAGCTAACCTACCATGATCATAGGTCCTAATAAAGTGACATTGCCACTTCTGGTCACCAAGCCACAGTGATGGCCTTCAGTCATAAAACTGAAGGGCAAGAGGTCTCATCACAAGCCGACTTTTTCACTTTTATTAGCTCCCGTGAATGCATTGTTATTAACTCGTTACCACACCAGAAAAATTATCTTCAGTTGAAATCTAAGTAAATTTAAATGCTTTTTTAACTATGTACTTATTTCTAATAGATGGGACACTGGCATCTCAATGGGTTAAAAAGGCATACATGTCGAGGCTATGGACGCCTACTAGAAACAATAGCTATGCCTATGGTATAGAAGTTAATTTAATACTATAATCTACTTGGTTACCTTGTTTTCTCAAAGCTAATTTTCAATAAAGTTGACTGTTGCATATATAAGGCTTTCCAGAACTCATGGTTCATGGGGTAATATTTAATCAGTGCTTAGATGATGGTGGTTATGGTTTATATCTATTATTGAGTTATAAATATTTACTTTACATGTCAGGGATGAAACTTTTAGGATGTTTAATATTTGACATTTTGTATCATCTAATCCATCATTCCTTTATTCTTCAAGCATCATATCTTTAACCAAAGATAGTTGCTTTGCCCAATCAATCACCATTTATTCATAGCTTAACAACACCACTACTATTTTGAGGTGGAATAAAGAGGCCTAATTCTAATTTTGAATCCCAGGTAATTGGACAGACCTTGAGAAGCAAAGGCTAAGATAACTAATTCTCATCATTTTTGTGCTCATAGCAACCAAAGCTTATGGGTATAGGGAATGCATCTTTTCCCTTCTTATCCATTATTATCCCATTCTATTCACAATATGATTATGTCACTTTAATTTGTAATGAGGTAATTGAGGTGATGAATTGTTGATTAAGGATACTCATGAGATGTTTTAAAGATGGCAAGGAAACTGTGCTACACTTTTTGATTACTTTTTTTTCAGCTTGCATGGCTTCCACATTCCGCATCACTTTTAGCATCATCTTAGCCTACATCAGCTTCAGGAAATGTCAATCCATACATGCCATTCCACATTTTTATGGAGGTAAAACTTGAGGTAAAATAGCATAAGGTTTTGATTTATTAAAAGTTTAGGAGAATTTCATGAAAAACCATTGAGAATTATTCACTCATATTTTTCAACCATTATTTCCCCTTCTTTACCACTTACCATTTTTCAGAGACACAAAGTCTTTCAGTTTAGGGGAGTGTTACTTTCATTATCATGAACATGCCATTAATATTCTTTATCATCCATCGATCTCATTATTCATTCTCAAAATCTCTCTTATTCCATGTTGTTATACACCAAACAAATATTTCAGCCATGATTGTAGCAACCACCCTAATTTGTCTTCTAGTATAGCATGAGAGCATGCTAATTCTCTAGTTTGGGGGAAGGGTTGCTATGCATGATGAAATATTTCTCATTTCTTCCTCATTTTTGTATATCCTTAAAACTATCAACTGGATTCTTGTGATTTTTGGACAACAAATAGGTATCATTAAACCCAGACATTTTCAAGCTAAAACAATTTGTTAATTCCAAAAAATCATGCATTATTACCTACAACCATTTTGCTAATATATTGAGATCCATTCATTGCATTGATTTGATTTTCGGATTGGAGAAGCATTGATATAGTATAAATTTGCTTACAAAATCTCAGCAAAATCTAGTTTGTAATGAAGTTTGTATTTACTTGTATCATGCTTTGTTGCAACTTCATATACATATGGTTGAAAGTATACATGAAAATTATTTTAAGGAATCATTTGAGTAAGAAGCCTTCTCTTCCATCAATATCATGTGTTGGGGTGAGCATTTTGATTATTGTATTACAACTTGGTTAATACAAAGGCATTCGGGTGCATGGGGACATGCAACATGTTCAGTTTGGGGAGATGTTGGGCCACTAATTTGTATTATTATTATCACTTCTTAACATCCATTTCATCCATTTCTAATTTTATTTTATCACATTATTTATCATAATTTATTATATAATTCCATTTCATAATTATTTATGATCTTTTGGATAAATAATACTTGTTCTCCTTTATTTTAATAAATTAATGATTATTATGCATGATGTTGCCAATGATGGTTTATTAATGAATTTTTTATAACATCACTCACTATTTTAGCCCTCAAGATCTCTTCCAGATTGCAGATTTGATCTTCAGCTGATAATTAAATATTCCAACTCAGAAATTCGTTGGGATAACAAGAGACATTTTTGCGTTGAACATTTTGGGCAAATGGAGAAGAATCCTGAAAATTAGAAACATGGGTTTTGTGCAGCACGGACCAAATTAGTTTTCGTAGAAGCAGTTTTCTGAAATTAGGTCATGATTGAGAGAAACGCAAGGTTCTTCGAAAGACAGATTTGCAGATTTTCTGTTTTGGCCATTTTCCAAAATTTCCCCAATTGTAATTGCCAGATTCGACTTGTGCTAGCTGAATCATGATCGAAAGATATTTCAAATCTCATCTTTCTTATTGAGATTTTTTAATCATTCTATTTCCCTTTGTTTTTTGTATATTTATAGGGACACAAATCAGAGAGAAGGGGGAATGCATAGAGGGTTAGCATGCAAGAGATCAAGTTTTGTAACAGAAGATTTTTAATTAATTGAATGCAAGTCATTTTTTCGTTCTATCTGTACGCTGTGAGTCTACCACAGCCCTGGACAGAGAGTTGGGCCCACTCTTCTGATCAAGTGCTGTATTATTTTCTTTTGTTGCTTTCGCATTTCTGTTTGATTATTTAAACTGTTGTTATGGTATGTTCTTTAATTACTTTGAATGCTTTTATAATTCTGCAATTTATCTTTAATTACTATTATAGTAGTTCTATTTGTTTTAATTGTTGAATATGTGATCAATATTGGATTGTGCCATTGCTCCTGCATATACCTTGTATGCACCCAAATTGATAATTAATGTGGGAAAGGGTTTGAATATTCATTCGCACTTGGACACCAACAAGTATATCGTAGCTTGTCCACGTACCTTCGGGTATATCAGGCGGTGTTATAGTACGAAAATTATAAAGGGGTGCTCTCACTGTGAAGTTTCGCATTAGACAGCGCTAATACGGACTTGGGCCTCCACGTACCTTCGGTTATATTTGGGAGGACAACTTTAGGTTGCTATTTGTCCATAGTGAACCGAGTCGATCGCCCTGTAAATTGTGATACACCGAACACATCATTCGCAGATATTGCCTGCCCATACTTCTTGGTTTGCCAGGAGGTATTCTGCAATTCACAGTTTCTTGGTAAACCTTTTGCCTAGCATTACCCTTTTATTTTGTTTATTTATTTTTGGTCATAAAATAAATCAGTCATTGTGGAAGAATAAAATCCCTTTCCCCGTCGTTCGCGTATACTTTCCTTAAAACCACCTTTACCACTGGAAGTTACTTCTGGTCAGCGAAGGCAATATCACTCTACCGAAACTAGTACCATCAGTACCTCTGGTGAAGCATAATCTTCCCATATACCAGAGTCGACACAAGTTGTTTCTACAAATCCTTATTTTTCTATTGTTGTCGAGATAGAGTCCTCACAGCTACCCGTGGTCACGATCCATTCAATTAGTGAGACCATGCCTCCCGAACCCGACGTTGTTCAACTGGAAGTTGATCCAGATCCTGTCTCTTTTTTGACATAACATCTGCATCCCAAAGTCAAACGATCAGAAGTTGTTTCGGTATCGGTCGCCTCACAATCTATTGTAGCCTTTGAGTCTCCCATATCACGCAGTCAACCTCCTGAAATATACTTTGGGCCTGACGGTCAAATCCTTCCACCTGGTTTAATTCGATTGAAGAAATCCCACAAGAAGAAACACCTTTAACTCCAACCCATTTTGGGGAGGATCTTTACCTATACAAATCTTTTCCTCAATCACCACCCTTTGCTTTTGTTGATCCTGTTCCTATTCAAATTCTCGTCGATCAAAAAGGGTATACATTTGGTCAAGTAACCATGCCTGAACCAACATATTCAATTGGACCATATGTTCCAATCACGTCAGCACCTTCTCTCGCTACCCCTTCGATGTTCACAACTTCACCATATTCATATTTTCATGGTGTCCCTTTGGTCTCATCAGGTTATAAATCTTTATCTGGAATTTCTCTGGTGCATCTTCAAACCCATGGACTTCACCAATGTCATTGTCTGGTATTCTAACTGGTAAACCTATAGTGAGTATTGAACGGCTTGATCCTTTATATCCATCATCAGGGAAATATCAAGCTAGTCCATCTGGGTCTATTCCATCCAGTACCATCTCAGCTGGACTCCCTGCTTTTGGAGAAAAATATTTTTGTCTTATTATCCTCCTCATGCTGGGGGGAAACCTTTGGTCACCCACTTTGACAATACATGTTATATCACCTGTGAGCTCACCAACGCAACCTTTAAAGGGACTAATTGCTTTGCATATGCAGTTACCTCCATTCAAGGGTTCTCTGCAAAGCACTTCCCAACATTCAAGAATGTGTTGGTCAATTGGGAGCGAAATTCTCATTGTTTCAGAATCTCCACATGGCCAGTGCCTTCTAGAAGAGTCCACGTGTCAAACTTCGAATACATGTGTCCATTCAACACCTCTAAGTTTGGGAACATGTCTTGACTATTATTAGAAATTCATTGATTGTAAAACTACCTTTAGCTGATCTATAAATTGAGCACAGATCCTAGTGCTTGAGAAGGAAGAAATTTGGTAGATAAATGTTGTTGGATTCTCAATTGAGTATTTGATTTGAGTGATATGTTGCTGGAGAGATGTTCATTGTGATGAGGTTGGGATGATGTTGGAGTTGGTGAAATCAAATCAATCGCTGGTTGTAACCTCCCCCTTCTATCCATTAATAAAGGTTGATTCTTACTTTCCCACATATGTATATGTATAAGCTTCTATATTTCATATTATGGATTCTTAGCTGATGTATATATTTCATGCTTCATTGATTTAACTGGTTAAAGTAAATAGCCATATGTATATTGAAATCTCTTTGCTGTTTAGTGTTTATACTTGCAGAAACTAGTGTGGCGATCAAAGTTTGATTGGAAGCTACAGCAAGACCGACAGAAGGAGAATAAGAAGCGCTTGGACTCCAAGTAAGTTTCTCCATATTTCTGTGTGTCTATTTACTATTAGGAAAAGTATCTGCAAATTCTTTGACCTGTTGTTCTAAATGAATAGCACCACATTTAGGGAATGTGTTTTATCCGTCATCCATAATTATGCATAACAGGATGTCCTGACAAAGGAGGCGTAGGAATCCCTAAGCACAAGTGGCGTAGTATGGGATGAAGCGTCTCAGAAAATTGACCTTTCCCTACAACCTTTGAATTTGTTTGACGATTCGAGGTGGTGGTAACTCTTTGATAGCTTGGACCTTGAGGGGGTCCACTCTAATCCCTTGTTGGGACACGATAAAACCTGGAAGTCGTCCTTCTATGACGTAGAAGATGCATTGGAGGGGATTCAAGCGTAGGTTGTACTTCCGGCATCATTGGAATACCAGTTGCAGGTCCTCAAGATAATCATATTTCTTCTTGGATCGAACAGTGAGGTCATCCAAGTAGGTAAGGATGAGGTGTGCCAAGTCATGAAAGATATAATTCATGGCCAGTTGGAAAGTGGCTCTAGCATTTTTAAGACCGAATGGCATAACCTGATATGCAAACATGCCCCATGGGGTGGTGAACGCGGTCTTGCAACGGTCGGTATGAAGTATTTGGATCTGATTATACCCAGAGAAACCATCCATGAAGGATAGGGCATCGTGTTCTACGCAAGCATCGATAACCTGGTCGATGAATGGGGTAGGGTAATATTCCTTTAGACAAGCTTTATTCAAATCATGAAAATCAGTACAAATGCGTATGGTGCCCTATTTTTTCATGACAGGAACATGTTTGGAAACCAATGATGTGTAAGCGATCGGGTATATAAATCCAGCTTTGTGAACCTTATCAATTTCTCGTTTAATTTCTTCTGCGGTGTAGTTGGCGTTGCTTCTGGCGTATTGGTGGTACGTCAAACCAAGTGTCAATGTGGTACTCTACTATAGTGGGACTAAGCCCTAGCATTTCCAAGTAGTCCCATGCTAAGATATCTCAATCCTCTTGCAACAAATGGGTGTAAAAGGTTACCTCATCTGGGGAAAATCCTTTCCCCAACGAGATTTCTTCTACTTTCTCAGGGTTTCGAGAGATATTCACGTTGATGGTGTTGTTCAGCGGTTGTCATTGATGTCAACCCAAGCATCACCAGGGGCTAACCCAATATTGCATGGGAATTTTGACCTACCAAATTACTATATTCTGGTTCAAGAATGTTTTTATGGTTTCTACTTGTCGATATGTTTCCGTTGATATATGGCATGCCACGTAATTCTTCACGGTTTGAGAGATATTTATGTTTGAAGTTTGTATCCCCATTTAGTGTGCTAAAACCCCATGGGGTTCTGGCATGGGTCATTAAAAATTCATAACTAATATTTTTTAAGCTCCTAAAATCCCTCCCACTTTCATTTGTTGAAGCCCCTCTCAACCTAAGCATTTACATAAATTGTGATCCTCATATCCTCGTCATGCAAGGGATTTCGCCATCTGAAACAGGTCATCGTAGCATTTTCGCTCTAAATTTTTTCTACGAAGGTTCAAAAACTAAAATATTTATGAGGCGAAGCCAAAATCCTAAGGAAGCGGCTCTAAAAATTTCAGATCAAGGGGCGCAATATTTTCGTAGATATGACCTGTGGAAAGTCAGTGTTTTTGCAGGCTCCTGAAATTCATCTCAAAGAAGTGACCTTGGGAAAATATTCATAACTCTCTCTCTGAGTATCGGATTGGAATTCCATAAAAAGTGACAAATAGTGCACAGACTTTATTTTTCGTTCTATCAATTTCATAGCCGAATGAATAAACAGTGACATGTGGCACTTCATACAAGTTCGCTCTGCTGAAATAGTCCATAATTAGGGCATTGTGAGAGATTGGGTATAACTCTCCCTTGAATAATTTAAATTGGGTCAGACCTATGGCATTGGAAAGACGACTCAGAGGAATACCACAGGACCAAAAATCAGATATTGGGGATTTTAAATAATAGAGATACACCAGATTCAATATCGAGCTCCTAGAAGGCAAGAAAAAGCTAGATCATGTGTTATCAAGGGCTGCAAAGGACCAGACTTTCTAGGGCAGCAAAGCAAAGCAAGTTGTAGTAGAGCGTAGCATGACAAGTGTTGAGATTCAACAAGATGATGAGCTTAGTGAAAAGAGTTGCCTTCACTAAGTGGGCCCGCAAGCTATTTTTGGGGCAAAGTCTATTTTTAGACTATGTCTATTTTTAGACATGTCGATCATATTCTATGAGTTGCAGGATGCTATTTGTGGATGGTTGGTCAAGTTGGAAAAATATATGGACTTATATTTTTAGACATATTGGGCGGAATCTATTTTTAGATTGCCAGTCTAAAAATAGATATGTCAAATATTATTAGCTCTTAATAATATTTGGACTCTAAACATTATCTTATTCTCTTGGAGCACTTCAGTTAAGTGCACAGATGTGGCACAGCAGTTGACAGAAGGAATTATGCTATTCCTGAGGGTTTACTAGAGCTAATGCTTGAGGACTTCAGTTAGAACTCATGTGACAAATTTTGGTGGAGTTAGAGAAGTAGTTGGTGGACTTGTATTTATTTTAACTCAATTAGACTCAGTTAAGCTAGTTGTATTTAGTCTAACTGATTGATACACTAGTGAGAGTGGTGTGAATTAATTAGTTAATTAATTCACTAAATAATAACTCATTAATCAACTAAAGAATACATCAGTTAACTACAAGGTACGGGACAGTTTCAGTGGAGACCAGTGGAGAGGTAGGTGAAAGAGCAAGTGTGACTATAGTGATGCATTGATTGCATCCAACACTCAGTGTAGATGCCAATGAGAATTGCATGAGCAAGGCTAGCGAGATTCGAGTTCATTCAGAGCCATTCTTCAGTATGGATTGCGCAGTAGAGGCAGGCTAGCAGGTGGCAGATTGTATTTTACTAAGAGCTTGATATGATCAACTTTGTATGAGGATTGTTACATGATCTCTATGACATATATTATATACAGATAGTTGGGTTTTTTAGCTTCAGGCTTTCCCGTTAAACAGTTGTGTTAATGTGTGTGAATTTTTATTGTTTCATGTGTGCATTGCAATTGATTTAATTTCCGCATGTGATGATCAATAGTGGAATAGATTATGTATTGTGCATGAAGTTAAAATAGTGTGTGATCAGGAGAATCTTGGATATATAACACATAATTTATATAATTTCTACATGGTATCAGAGCAATATTAATCAGAGAACATAGCAATTATTGAAGCAGTTGAGTTTTTTGCTGGTGGAATTCGAATTTGCTGCAGTGTTTTCTTGGTGTCGAAGTTGAGCATTCATTGAAATGTCTTTCAATGGATTGTGATTGGAGTATGCCCTTGATGGTAGCAGCTCTAATTATGTTGCATGGAAAGACAGGATGGAGGTGGTGCTAGATGATAATGGGTTGAAGGAGTTCATAGATGCAGAAATTCCAAAACCTACTTCTAGTGATGCAGCTGCACTTGACGCATTGCAAAAGAAGACAGCAAAATTTCGAAGGATTCTATTGGAAGGTGTGAAGGATCACATAATGTCCAGCCTTCATGGTAAATCTTATCCATTCTTGATGTGGAAAGCTTTGACACACTTTTTCCAAAGCAGAAGCGACCAAAGGAAGTTGGCGCTTAAAGACAAGCTTAGAAAAATAAAAATGGAGAAAGGCAAAAATATACCCAAGTACCTCACGAAGTTCGTCCACTGCAAGGATGAGTTGGGAAGTGTGGGGGTTACTGTAGATGAAGAAGACTTGGTGAGCTTGGCTCTCCTTGGGCTTCCGAACAGTTGGCATAGCTACGAGGACTCTATCAATGGTCGGGAGAAACTGTTGGGATGGGAGCGACTTTGGTCGATCTTGTGCAAGAGGAGATAAGACGGGGTACCATGGATGGATCTTCATCGAAGAATGAAGATGAATAAAATTTCGCTTTGGCTGCCAAAGCAAGGAAAGGGAAGGGAAAGAAAAATCCTTCTCAATCTGGTGCGAAAGGCAAGAAGTAGGACTTGTCCCAGGTGAAGTGCTTTCACTGTCACCAACATGGACATTACACCATTAATTGTCCACAAAAGAAGAAAAATAAGTAGGCTGCTGGATCTGCAGCTGGAGAGGCCTTAGCCTCGCAGTTTGAGCTGGATTTTTCGCTGATTGCATGCTTGGTTTCAAGTGTGATGGGATCAGTGTGGTTTCTTGACAGTGGTGTGTCTTTCCATATGATCGAAGATAAAGATTTGTTTAGTGATCTGGATGAGAAGGATCTTGGAGTGCACATCGAGATGGGAGATGATGGTAGATACAGTGCGACTGGTATAGGGACCATTTCCTTTGAGAGGGAGTCTGGTAAACCTTTCATATTGAAGGATGTCATGCATGTTCCAGGATTGAATAAGAATCTGATCTCTGTGGCGATGTTGGAAGACAAGGGGTATGATGTTGTTTTTAGCGAGGGAAAGGCTTTCCTGCGCAATAAAGCAACTGGTGAAACTCGGAGGATAGGGGTTTGAGTTAAGAACCTTTATCAATTGCAGGTAGATGACTGCGCAGCAATGGCAGGCAAAGAAGAAGCAGTGGTGAGCTGGGATGAGGGTGAATTGTGGCACAGGAGATTGGCCCATCTTCACCATGGCGCTTTGAAAATTTTGCAGTAGATTTCTACCGAGCTTCCCAAGGGTACACTTGCGCAATCAGATCAATGCAAGGGATGTACTTTGGGAAAATTTGTGAAGACCACTTTTCATGAGAAGGATAGTCACGCCATGACGATCCTTGAGAGAATTCACACAGACGTGTGTGGACCTTTCTCAGTAGCTTCGACAGCAAAGCATAGGTATTATGTGATATTTGTTGATGACTTTTCTCGTAAGTGCTAGATCTTCTTCATGCAGAAGAAGAGCGAGACATACTCAAAGTTCTGTGATTTCAAGGTGTTGGTTGAGAAAGAGTCTAGGAAGCAGGTGAAAGCTCTTAGGAGTGATAATGGTGGTGAATACATCTCTTGTGAATTCAAATACTTTTGCAGCGCAGAAGGAATTCGAAGAGAGCTCATAGCGCCTGATAACCCACAGCAGAATGGGGTCGCGAAGAGAAAGAACAGAACAATCGTGGGTACTGCACGGGCGATGCTGCATGATCAGGGCCTTCCCATACACTTGTGGGCTGAAGCATGCAACAATGTGGTTTATGTGCAAAACCGTTGTCCTCATAGAGTACTTGGCATGAGTACACCCGAAGAGGCGTTTTCTGGTAAGAAGCCTGATATTTCTCATTTGAAGATTTTTGGCACACCTGTTTACATTCATGTGATGAAGGATGCCAGGAAGAAGATGGAGCCAACCGCAGAGGTTGGGATATTTTTGGGGTACACAGAAACACCCCACAATTATCGTGTGTATTTTCCAGATAGTCAGGTGATTGTCGTGCGACGAGATATCAAATTTCATGAGGAGAAAGCCATGAAGTTGTCGCTTGAGAGGGAGCTACACTTGCATGCAGATGAGGAGCTACTAGTTCCTAAAGATGAGCCTCTGGATGTGGATCAGCCACAAGAGGAGGTTTATGGAGTGGAAGAAACCACTCATGCAGCGCCAAAAATCAGAGGGTGGAAGCGCACTACATAAGCTGAGCGACTAAATCTTGATGCAGCGCAGAATGTAGGAGCACCTACATCATAGCGCAGATAGAGACAGTCACCTGACTGATTTATTGGATGCATAGCTCTGATGAGCAAGTGTATCGTGACAGAACCATCTTCTTTCGAGGAAGCTGTGGAGGATCCCGCATGGGTAGATGCCATGGTGGAAGAGTATGATTCGATTGTCAGAAACAGTGCATGGGAGATTGTCACAAGGCCGGTAGGGAAATCAGTGGTAGGTTCGAGATGGATCTACAAAGTGAAGCAAGCTGCTGACGGGAGTGTCGAGAAGTACAAGGCAAAATTAGTTTCCCTAGGCTTCTCACAAATCGAGGGGATCGACTATGAATAAACCTTTGCACCTGTCGCAAGGTATTCTTCCATACGGACCATCCTTGCTCTCTCAGCGTAGATGGGTCGGCACATTCATCAGATGGATGTGAAGACTGCATTCCTCAACGGAGTCATTGAGGAGGAGGTGTACATTGAGCAGCCTGAAGGATTCGAAATATTCAGCAGCGAGTCGCATGTGTGCAAGCTCAAAAGAGCATTGTATGGTCTGAAACAAGCACCTCGTGCTTGGTACACACAGATAAATGGTTATTTCACCGGACTTGGTTTCGCCAAGAGTGAGGCGGATCCGAACCTATACCAAATTTTGGTGGAGGGTAAGGTGTTGATCATTGTACTTTATGTAGATGATTTGATACTAATAGGTGATTAACTTTTGATACACTCATGCAAGGCAGATCTTACAAAGGAGTTTGATATGAAGGACTTGGGCCTCCTTCATTATTTCCTGGGATTGGAAATTTGGCAGCGGAAGGGTGGACTGTTTGTGTCTCAAGGCAAGTATGCCCAGGAGATACTGGAGAAGTTCAACATGCAAGGCTGCAAGCCTATCGACACTCCTCTTCCTGGTGGTTGGAGGAAAGAGGATGCTACATCAGCAGAGGTAGTGGATGCCACTTTTTATCAATAGTTGGTTGGTTCACTCATGTATCTAGTCAATACACGACCGGACATATGCTACGTTGTTAACCAACTTTCACAAGCTATGGTTAAGCCTACCAAGCTCTTTTGGAAGGCAGGCAAGCATGTCCTGAGGTATCTCAGGGGCACATCTGAATATGGATTGTGGTACAGATAGTCATATGAGTTGAAGTTGCATGGCTTCACTGATGCAGATTGGGAAGGCATCCCAACGGATAGAAAGAGGACATCTGGAGGGATATTCAGTATCGGGTCTACAGTATTTTTTTGGTACAGCAGGAAATAGAGATCCGTGGCACTTAGTTCAGCGGAGGTCGAGTACATGGCAGCAATTTTGGCTGCATGCGAGGCTATATGGATGAAGAAGATCATGGTTGGGTTATTCGGTTCACACTTAGATCCTACTGTGATATATTGTGATAATCAGAGTTGCATTAAACTCTCGGTTAATCTAATATTTCATGATATATCTAAACATATTGACATCTGGTATCATCATATCAGATATTGTGTGCAGTAGAAGATCATGTTACTATCGTACATTCCTATAGAGGATCAGGATGCAGATATTCTGACGAAGGCGCTCACCAGGAGAAAAATCGAATACCATAGAGACAGGATCGGGGTGGCAGATAATTCCTATCTTGTTTAGAGGGAGTGTTGAGATTCAACAAGATGATGATCTTAGTGAAAAGAGTCGCCTTCACTAAGTGGGCCCTCAGGCTATTTTTGGCGCAAAGTCTATTTTTAGACATGTCGATCATATTCTATGAGTTGCAGGATGCTATTTGTGGATGGTTGGTCAAGTTGGAAAAATAGATGGTCTTCTATTTTTAGACATATTGGGCGGAACTATTTTTGGACTGCCACGAAAAATAGATGTTCAATATTATTATCTTGTTAATAATAGTCAACTGCAAACATTACCCCAGCCCCCGACACTTCGCTAAGTGTACGATGTGGTACGCGGAAGAATCGACGAAGTAATTACGCTATTCCTGAGGGTTTACTGGAGCTAGTGCATGAGGACTTCAGTTAGAACTCATGTGACAGAGTTTGTTGGAGTTAGAGAAGTAGTTGGTGGACTTGTATTTAGTTTAACTCAGTTAGACTCAGTTGAGCTAATTGTATTTAGTCTAACTGATTGATACACTAGTGAGATTGGTGTGAATTAATTAGTTAATTAATTCACTAAATAATAACTCATTAATCAACTGAAGAATACATCAGTTAACTACAGTGCATGGACAGTTTCAGTGGAGACCAGTGGAGAGGTGGGTGAAAGAGTAAGTGTGACTATCAGTTGTGACTATAGTGATGCATTGATTGCATCCAACACTCAGTGGAGATTCCAATGAGGATTGTGTGATAAATTTTGGTTAGATTCGAGTTCATTCAGAGCCATTCTTCAGCAGGGATTGCGCAGCAGAGGTAGGCTAGCAGGTGGCAGAGATCGGTGCATGGATTTGCAAGATCGGGCCTGATTAGTGTGTAGCGATTGTATTGTACTGAGAGCTTGATATGATCAGCTTTGTATGAGGATTGTTACATGATCTCTATGACATATATTATATATATATATAGTTGGGGTTTTTAGCTTCAGTATTTTCCATTAAACAGTTGTGTTAATGTGTTTGAATTTTTATTGTTTCATGTGTGCATTGCAATTGATTTAATTTCTGCATGTGATGATCAATGGTGGAATAGATTTTGTATTGTGCATGAAGTTAAAATAGTGTTTGATCAGGAGAATCTTGGATATATAACACATAAGTTATATAATATCTACAACAAGAGCAACAACCAAGGTGTGGAACAGCAGCAAGAATCTCATCACATGAAGTCTTCAAGTGGGCAGCGTTGCATACAATCATTGTAAAGGTATCATTGTACTTAGTCATTGTAAATACATTATTGTACAAATTGTACTAGTGTCTATCTGCCAAGAGTTGAAGAGGTAGTGTCGGGTGTCTAGGATCATCATTAAGTGGTTGTGTCAAAGTTGGGGTTATGATATAGTGTATCTTCTTCTTTTACATCATTCTATATCACTGTAAAGTGGACCATTTTCCCTGGTACGGGAGTCCATTATTATTTTATTCTTTTATAGGGTGGTAGGGTGGTGCTAGGGTGAGTTGTAGCTCATTGGGTGTTGGGGCATCCGTTCAGTTGACTACTGAAGAATCTCGGTCGTTGGAGTGTCCATCCAGTGGGAGCTGGAGAAGAATGTTTTTCTAGATTCTAGGAAGTTGGAGCTTTATTTTCAATTGGAGTTGATTATTAAATAATTATTAGAAAATCATTAGGTGGTCTTTGTCCCAGAGTGGGTTTCCACCTTAAAACTGTGTGTATTTGTGTTCCTTTTGTTTACTGCTATCATTATACAAACACTGATAATAATTGAGGATTAACTAATGCTCTAATTGAAAGGAATATTGATTCACCCCCCCTCTCAGTATTTCCAACAGATGGTAGGGGAAATGTTTGACATGTTCCCTTCTTCGAATGGATCAGGCACCAGAATGGGATTTTTGAACCAATCGACTTTCCCTGATGGAAGGAAATCTTTTGATTTGATTGCATAAATCTCTTGGTTTGATATTTTGTTAGGGCTAAACGTTTTTTCAGGAAGAAAAAATGAGCAGTGATGCATCGCATCCCACGGATAATATGGTTTTGTCATGGCCTCAAGAATATCCTCATCTAAGTGGAATAAGGATCCTAAGGGGGATTGAGTCTTTGCAAGGCTGTGAGGAGGTGGTTAGGTCCTAATGGAGCTAGTTGACATACATGAATAAGATTCCATCATCAATGCGTTGGAACAATATGCAGTCAACAGGGTGCAGATATATTGGGTTTGCACCGTCATTAGTACATCTACTCTCGTAGTTGCAACTGACTCGACACCTATGAATGATGAGCAGAAATCACGATTCATGGTTCCGATGCACAATGATATGAATCATATATGATGTATCGTGTCACCGGCGTTTTTTAGGGGAAGAATTTCCATGGTGGTTGCTTGCATGAGAGTAAGTCTAGGTTCCTCACAGGGCATACCAAGAGTACTTGCAATTTTCGATGATTTGGAAATTGTGCTTGGTGCAGAGGTGCCTGAATGTTTCCATTAACAGGCATGCATTTGTTTCATGGTTTTGGCCGGTGCAAATGGTGCATGGTACCACAGTGCCTATCGAGTAGATGGTGTGAGAACCAACACTACTCGTCGTCCCTGAAGTGGATGATCGGAAAGGATCATGCGTAGGGGAAAGATTTTGTTGTTGCCATTTCTGAGTTTTCGGTTTCGAGAGATCTAGCTCTCTTGGGGAGTGTAGACTTAATTTAGCTCTCACCGCTTGCAACCTTGGGTGGTGTTCACAATTCATTGTACAGTGAAAGTGTGAGCAGATCCTGCAATAGAATTGTGTGATATTCTCTTGGTTAGAGAGATACTTCTAAGGGATATAGGATACCATGTGAAAGTTGTTTATGAGGTGCTTCAGTTCCTTACACTGATTGACCCGGTGGTCAATTTTGTCACATAGGTTGCATGCTACCCTAGGCTGGATATGGGTCCTGCTAGGCTGGTGCGTCTTACTGACTCACCTAATGTTTTGGTATTGATATGGGGTAGATTTCCTGGGGGAAATTTGCCTTACATTTGATTCTCTAAACTCAAGACTAACCATATCTTGGGGGTGCATTTCCAATGAAAAAATGATGTCAATTAGTGGGCACACTCAAGGGATATAAGTACAGCGTTGAGCATGATGGTTTCCCTGGCATAATAGACAAGAAAGTCTTTTTTGGGTATTCCCTTCCCTCAGGGCTAGTGAGGTGATTGGTACCATCTGCGTAGTGACTCTAGGTTTGGGAATTTGGCGACGAAATGGTTGCGTGTGTTGCATAATGCACAGGTTGGTTTTCTCCATGGGGGGTGGTTGGAGGTGACTATGGGCTCCCCAACCAGCTTCTTTTCAGCTGATATAAAGAGAATGGATCTACTTGTCGCATCCTCTTATGTTGTCGAGCTATCCATGGATTCTGTATCTAAGCCATCTTCTAGGGAGAGGCGAACTATGGCCATGCGTAGACTGGTTAATGCTAAACTAAATCAAGGGATATAATGGAAATGATGTAATGGGTGATTTTCAAAACATATTTGACATGAGTATTGGGTTTCTCGCGGGCTAACATAGTATACACGGTCGACCGGATACCATCTTTGGAACAGATCTAGGGTTTTGCATTCGTCGATGCAATGGTCACGTTCATCGCAGAGTGCACAGCGTTGGACAGGAGGAGGAGGAATGAACGGGATCATTCTGGTGATTTTCATGCCTCCTAGAGGTATAATATCACCCGAGGTTCTTCCCCATTTGACTGCATGGGGGATCCTCTTGATATGATTGTTCTAGGGTGTGTAAGGCATCCCTATATCGCATTATTTCCGGGCAATGATGAGTGTAATGACCATAATTGTTACAAATAGTGCATGAGTGGTTGGTGCACAATGTTTTACCTTGGTTTTTTGTGGTTGGTTCCTTTTTACGGGAACTTTTCGTCGCGATATTTCGATCGAAGTTGAGGAGTAGTTTTAAGTCATCCAACTCTGGGTAGATATTGGTAGGGTGGCCTTCAATATCGCACAATGCACAAGGTTGTAATTCCCTTGGCATGATGGGGTTTTATATCTTTTTCCCTTTTTTAAGGGTTTTCCTTGTCGTTATTACTGGTTTTGTGATGGGAGTCTCTTTAACTGGTATGGCTATGGGGTTTTCCTTAACCGGTGGGGCCTCCTTAGGGGTGATAGGGGTTGATCATATAGTGGTTATTCATGTGCCTCCCGTCGTGGTTAGTGGGACCAAGTACCAAACTGGTATTTCAAACGATATGTTTGGTAACACTATTGTTGCCAAAAAAAATTGTGTCACAAAACCAGGTGGATGGTATAGAAAAGGAGTTTGGGAGATGGCGTAGGATAGAGAATTCGTTGTACTAATGGACTTGGTTTCATTACTACTAGTCTCTGTCTACTAGCTAGTCTCAGTGCTTGATGATGACATCATGCACACCAGGGCCCCTATGATATCAGTGAATGATTCTAGTATGATAGGAATATCCTAGGAATGATCCAAGAATAGACGACGGTTTGAATTTTCCAGGGCCATATTCTTGGTACTGTGTGAGTGATTATGTAGATGTGTCTACACATGGTAGAACTACATCATCATTTGTCATGGGTCAATTGTCATGGTGTGTTAACTGGTCGACGATGATGATGCGATCCTCGTGGGGGGACATCATGATCAAGAAGATGGAGGATGTTATGGTAGACATGGTGTATTTATAACTCTGTCCAAGGAGTATGTTGTAATCCAGTTGATCGTCCAAGACATTAATGTCTATAAGAACCATCTTTCCAGCCAAGGATACTAGGACATTTTCGTAGAGACCGACAGGACCAAAAGGGTTCCTGTCGTATGCTCTAAGTGTGATGTCTGATGGCTTTAGTTCGGGGGATCCCAACTTCTTCCAAACACTTTTTGACATGATGCATGTAGATGAACCCTAGTCAATGATGCATCGGTGAATAATGATGTTCTGGACTAACACTGGTATCTAGAAGGCAACCGATGAAGGAAGCCTACGGGTGGCTTTATCTAAGTCAAAATCCATTAGGCATGAATCGACAGGGTCAATTGCACCTAATGCGTAAACTAAGGCTTTCCTTTGCTTTGGGAAATATTGTAGGACTTCTAAAGCTGACATGGTAGCATAATATTGTGCTAAGTTTTTCACGATGCTATAATTATGGGCCACTTTGGAGAGGTGTCCTCCCCACCTTGTTGGACCTTTAGCCATTTTTGGCAAAGGTTCAATAGGAATTTTTGATATAGTCAACGGTGTTGTAGGTGCACTCGTGCTAGCCCCTAATGTACAGGTGTCTGGCGAGGTATCATAATTTTGATTCTGTGTTTGAATGAAAATTTCCTTGCTAGTCATATAGATTTCGTGGTTTTTGTTTCCGGAATCATCGAGGGGTGGTTGTTTTTGTTGGGTACTAACCACCCCCTTGGTGGGGGAAGGGCTCCTGCATTACAGTTTTTTACTGTTTAGGTCCCTCTTGTCCTCGGTTACCTTGGAGCATCTTCATCTCAGGGAGTTTGGGACACTAATGAGTGTAATGGGCATACTCACCACAAATTGCGCAAGAGTGGTTGGTCCGAAGATTAGCCCTCTTGTTCTACCCTTGGGAGTTATTTGGCTCCTGGTTTTGATTTCGTTTGGGGTTTCCCCCAGCATGAGATCGCTGAGGGCAGTGTTGTTTATTGCCCCCCTGTCCAGGATCTCCCTTTTGTTTAATTTTTTGTTTTTTTTCTTGTCGCGTTAGGAGGATGACTATGATTCTCCTGGTCGTATAGTTGGCGCGGTTGGGCCTAGGAAGGTTGTACAAAGTTCATCAGTGCGTTGTTTTGCATCGATTGGTTTTGTGTTGGAGAGTGGGAATATTGAGGTTCATGTCCCTAGTTTGTATATGGTTGCTGGGGGGGGGGGGCTCTTTCGTCGGCGTCCCTAGTTGCGTATTGGGTTCTTGGTGCGGGAGGGTATGAACCTCCTTGCTGATTATGGTACGACGCTGCCCTATTGGTCATGTTCTACAGAGGTGCATGATGATTCTGTTGATAACATGGTTGCCGTATGTTCTTGTTAGGATCATACGCATAACAGGGGTATGGGACACTGCTTCCTAGGTGATTTTGGATCAGTGACCCTATCAAGTTGTCTAGAGTGTTTGACACACCTGGAAATTCTTTATAAGTTTCCAGGCGCGGGGCGTTAGGCAGGATGTTATAGATGTAACCTGACTGGGTTTATATCAGCACGAGTTGTTGGGAATTTCTGATGGAATCCTCCTCGGAAGTAGGTCCTTCAGTTTTCACATCCTTTGAAATCTCTGTCGTGAGATTTTTCAGGAATAGGTCCATTAAAACACTATCGTCGAGTTTGGTTTTACACAAACTTCGACATCATCGCCATTCATAGAGATGGTCCGAGATATGGACAGTTTTCGTTTGTCTAAAATGCGTCAGTAACTCCACTCCTGAACCGTGGTGGATGAGTAAATGTAAATATGTGAGGAACGTAGTAGTGAGGGTGCTAAAGGTTCCATGTGAAGCAGAAGGCTGCTCCACATACAATTTCGCGACTGGTCCAGTTAAGGTGCACTGAAATAGTCTTAATCAAATATTATCATCAATGATATTTTTCTAAGAGCACCATAGGTGGAAATTCATTACATGGTTTCCGGGGTCTTCCGCTTGCTTCCCTCCGAACTTTGGAAAGTCTGAGGGGACCTTCGTAGGCATGGGGGGGAAAATGGGATTGTGTGAAATGGGGTCATATGTTAAATTTTATAGATCCGATAAGTTTAAAGATGCTAAGAAAGGTAACTGAGTGTTGATCGCCATTGTAGACTGTCAAAACACAGGGTTCTGGTTGTGTATGGGGTTTGCCTGTGACGTACCCAGCTGTGTATTCTGTTGGATCCCCGAATGGGTAGCACTCCTCTGCCCTATAGGGGTTGTGGGAGGAGTGGTGTGTGGTGACCCTGAGGGGTTTTCCACCAGTGTGGCATTGGGTGACCCTTGGGGGTTCCCAACTAAAGACACCCCTATAAAGGATGAACTGATCAGGGTGGTTGTGTTCTGTCTTTGACGCCTGAATGGCGAAATACCTGGAACTCCTCTAATGGGGGGAGGTCCGAAAATATCGGATAGACAGGTTTAAAGCTCCCTATAAAGTCAACTTCTATGTTTCAAGAATGTAAACTGACCATGGTATCTTATTATATGCCTACCCCCAATGGTCCTAACCTGAACTACTAATTATCTTATGGCCACTGTGGGGAGATTTAATGAGTTCATTTAATGGTTAGTTTTAAGGTGGCTTAATTTTCTTATGGTGTGGCGATGTGTGTGAGAAAGTGTACATTCACAATGTTTGTAGGATGTGTATATGTGATGATCCTTTACACTCCCTCCTAATTAAACTATGTTTTGATTGTTCCTTTCAAAAATTAAATGATGCACAGATAATGGGTCGCTTACAATTTTTTATATTTAGACTAAATGTTGCACTAAAGGGAGATGGAAAACTATCAAAAGAGAGCATTCATATGCATTCCCAGGGTCACGATGAGGTGCAAGGGCAGCAGAGATTACTTTCCTTCTTAGATAATTTGATCCTAGTCTTGGTTCCTAATGTGAAATTTTAAACTAAACTTAATGCAATAATTTGGAAAAATAAAATTGAAACTAGCTAAGCATGCATGGATATGGGCCACTTACCCTTTGCTAATCACCTACGTTTTTGGTGTCTATTATCACTAAATAAGTTCATTCAGATAGCATGGGTGGATTTTAGCCACTTACTTGCCTCCTAGTTAAACTATGTGAATTTGTGACAATAAACTAAAAATTAAAACTATGAAAATAGCTAAGCTAAAGTGAAGCTAAAAACATGTCCTAACAGTCAAGGGACACCAAAACACAATTCTGGCATATTTATTATGGGTTTCCAGTCACTTTACACTTGCAAAAATTGAAGAAAACTAGTGAAAAAATGGTTCATTGGTTTCCACACGAAATTTTTCTACACAATATCGCGACTCTGCGCGTCAGTATGAGCTGAATGCGTGCAGACCGGCGCATCTATCTATCTTGAACACGCGCGGTTTTCCTGCACACAAAAATTCCAAATCTCCTGAACTGAATCTTTTCATAGAGGGTGAATGAGAGAAGTTGAGGAGGAGGAGAGTTGGTCCTGCAGCAATCTTGAGCAGAAAAGAGGTTCTAAAAAAGCACAACCACTTAGCTTAAAAAGAAAAATAAATGCATTCGCCAATCCTGTGTTGGTGTGTTCAATAAACAAGTGTGCGAAAAACATTGTTGCTTGATAGGAGTGATTTCTAACCTACAAGCAATGGTCACAGGGAAAAAACGAGTTGCTAGATGGTTAGTGAAACATAATAACATGTAGAAAAACTAATTTATGGAACATAGCATGCTACAAAAAAGAAGAGGAAACAAAACAACAAATACACAAAAACAAAAGCTCAATCGATTAAGTGAGCTAATAATCCTAACGGAGAACGAATCCCCTATTATTAGTTGCTAGTGGTAAAAAACAGGTAGAACACTATACACTTGCATTGAGTCCTTAGAAATATGGAGCTCTAATACCCAAAGCAAGGAGGGCTCTCCCCTTAAGATGTTTGGATGCCTCTCTCTTCTCCTCAAACGAGTGATTGGATATTGGACACTTGGTGCACTTCTCCTTTGGGATTGAGATGTTGGATGACCAACAACTAAATCCCTTTACTCTCTTGTTTCTTGGACAACACATTGCTAGCTTGCTCATGGGAAATTTGGCCAGCATAACAATGTGTTCAGAATTTTTCTTCTCATGGTGGCATTTTATAGGCAAAATGTTGAATCCTTAGTTAAACTGAGAAGGGGGGGGGTGAATTAGTTTAACGCATTCAAGAGATTTTTAAAAAATTTCATCAAGCTTATTTACAAATTAATTTTACAATCAACTTTATATGTGAACAGTCTTAATATGTAGCAGCAAGTATTAAGATAATATGACACCAAAAATATTATGAGAGAAGCAAGTATTAAGAAAATTGGATAGAACATATCAACACATAGGCAACACACACAGAGACAGCAGATATAAGTGGAAACCCATAAAGGGAGAAAACCACATATTATTATTGTTGTGATGCAAAGGCAAGCTCCAACTCCCTCTCACCACTGATTTTCTGCAGGCACCAACCTACAGGAGGCTCCAACCTCAGTCAACTACAACTGACATCTATCAAGCTTCAACTTGATAGGGAAGCTCCAACTTTCTCATTCTATCAAAAGAAAAATTTGATGATTTACCTTGGATATCAGCTTTGTTCTGTACCTTCTTTTGTGCTATCCTTCAGTCTTCAAATCTTTCTTATAGCATCTCTTTCTGCTCCTCCTTCTTCTTATCTTCTCTGCCTCAATTCTTCATACTCTACATTCTCTAACCTCTCTACTGCATATCAATATGGTATCCTTTATACTCTTCGCCTTCTGCCTCCTCACTTCTTTATCCAGCTCATTCAGAAAACTACAGCAATTTGTACAACTTTCAGTTTTATAGTGGAGTTTTGTGTCCTATGGAGACTTTCCAGTGTATCACAAACAATATAAACCAATTAAAACATTTACATTTAGTTACAATGTGAATTCAAACTCAACCCATTTAGCCTTTTGGATCACTACATGTTGTCTTTTCTGCAGTTGTCTCTATCTTTTTCTTCTCTGTATGCTTTTTTGTTCACTGTTGTTGCGTAACTCCTGCATATATTTAACTGCGCTTTTTATATAACGCAAGTCAACTCTTGGCGTAATAATAAAGGCATTTTTAACATATAAACTGCCCTTTCTATATAACGCAAATGCCTCTCGGCAATATAATCATAATAGACCCTTTTAATATATAAAATGATTTTTCTGTTCAACTAATCGATCTTTTCTTATGCTCTGATGCGATTACACCTCTTGCGATGGTTCTGATGCGATTGATCGCAATTGAAACTTTTAATTGTATGTTTTGATGTTCTTCTTTACTCCAATGAGATGGTTCATTGTTCACTTGCACTTTACTGCGCCAATGCGATTGGAATTCTCCGATGCGATTAGCAAAGGCCCCACCATGTAAGCAAACAACTCATATCTGTCGTCCATCCTTCAGAAAATCTGATGGCTATCATCCGATCGCTCAATCGCAATCGGAACTTTCAGTTTGTTCGTTACTCTTTCACCTCCAATGTGATGAATCACTCCGATGCATTTTAAGTCGGAACTCAAACAAATATGAGTCACCATTTATAACATATCGAGTCCGCAATCGCAATCGGAACTTTTAATTAACATGTTCCACTGTTATAATTTTCTCTGATGTGATTCGTGAGGGTCCCACCTTATAATACTTCGTTTGTTTTAAACCCGAACAAAGGAACCTTTTTTTCTTTTAATCTCGCGCACAAGAATATAATACATATGTTGTATATTGTAACCTTGGTCCCTTGTATATAAAGCGCTACATACATATATATATCTTGGAGCCTTTTCTTTATAAATATCGAATGAATTTGTCGGGTAGTCAAAACTCTTTAATCAACCCTCTAAGGCAAAACATAATCAGCCACATTCTTTATTCGAACCTTAGTCTTAATGCTACAAAAGGGGTCTAGCTCTTTTAATTACATACACCTGCGCTTATAGCATTCACTCATGATTTATATATTAACACAACACATATATCATATGGTGGTTCACTGGCCCCATGTTCTATTGTTCACCATTTATGAATTAAATAAACAAAATCTGTTTCACAACAAGTGGTCCATATCTCTATTCACCCGCATATCAACCATTCAACATTTTCTCTAATGGCTAATAACTAACCATTAACGCAACAATTCAGCTGGGCCCACCGCAACTTATATCCACATATACAATGTTTTATATGCCTTGTATTATAATCTTGGTCCCCTTTTAATACAGCACTCATATCATATTGAACCCCTTCCATTGTTTATTATATCAAGTGTATTAACCCAACGCACAACCTTCTTAACCCGCTCTCTAAGCTTTGAACATGATATAATAAAATACTTTCATACTCCCGACCTTATCACTTAACACTATAAAAATGGATTTGATGCCCTTAATTAAACACGCAAGCGTTTATAACCTTCCAACCATGGCTTATAACATTAACCCAACATTTTATAATGTATTTCATTCACGGGCATGTAACTTACCTTCCGCCTGTTTATTAACTTTTGTAATACACACAATACACTGAACTTCGCATAATACTTGGCCCTGCAGCAATGAATGTAGGTCCCACAGCCTCGGTTCTCTTCCCCGCAACTCGTCTTTTGATCGGACGATCAATCTACTCTCGCACTCCAATTGAGCTTTGGACCCTCATCCGATGGATAACGAGCAATATCACATTTTTCTTTGGGCCGAGGGTTAACACTCAAAAATTACGTGATGTAAGTGGTATTCAAATACCACCCAAAGACATGTGTCCATCAGTGACATAGATCGCATTCAAAAAGCGAAATCCACTTTCCACTCTTAAACGCACGCGATACTTCTGGTATTTTCACCTCTGGTTTTACTATTGATTCAAGGTTCTGTTCTTGACTCAGGGTTCTAGTTCTAATGATTTCGCTTCAAAGTGTATTTAACCTCCATTCTTCGTTTAAATATACAGATTGTGCATTAACCCATATATATATAACCCCACTGTTATTTTATTTTTCAGTTCCGCCCTTTCTACATGGTTCTGCATCTCGTGTGTTCATTTCACAATGGATTTGTTAACGGATCTACCTCTGTATTCTCTTTCTCTGCCTCTATATTCTCTGTCTCTGTTTCACTGTACTCTCTACAACCTTTCTCTACTGCTCGACCATTTCATTTCATGGCTCTGCCTCTGTATTATATGTCTCTGCCTCTGTATCTCCTGTCTTTGTTTCACTATAATCTCTGCAACCTTACTCTGTTGATCAACTCACTCTACAGTTTCTCTATATTCTCTGCATATTCTGCAGCCTAGGCTGCTTCAAATGGCCTTGCTTTGCAGCTGCTCCACCCTCTATAGCCTCTTCAAATCTCTGCTACCTCTCTACTACCACTCTACCTCTTTTGTTCTCTTTTCCTCTATGTTGTCTCCTTTGTCATCTCCTTTTCCATCAATGACAACATTTCCAACAGTCTCCCCCTTTGGCATTGATGGCAATACACTTCCTCTACTTTCCTTTTAGGACCCTTTCTTTTGTTGCTTGCTTTTCCTCCCCCTTTGACATCAATGGAAAAGGGTTGCCCATTTCCCAGTGTGCTTTTAAATTTCGTCCATGTTACTCTGATCTTGAGGACCTGTTTCATGCCCTGCTTAGTTGCTCCAGCTCTTCTGTGACTCTTTTTATTGATTGATCTCCCCCTGGAATGGTGTCTTCTTTTTTGTTCTCCCCCTGGAATGCTGCTTTTTCTTCATGTCAGAGTGTAGCATCTACAGATACTACCCCTAGTTTGTCTCTCAGATATTCGAATGGTTCTCAAGCAAGAGGTTTTGTGAATATATCTGTTGTTTGTTATTTTTTTGGCACATATTCCAACTTCACTACCTTCTGTGCTACTTGTTCTCTGAGGAAATGGTACTTGATTGGGATGTGTTTAGTTTTTGAATGAAGTACATGATTTTTTGATATACTTATTGCACTTGTATTATCACATTTGATATAGATAGGTTAATCAATGCTTACCTTCATGTCTTGGAGGGTTTGTTTCATCCACATGACTTGTGTGCAACATGCTACTTCTGCTATAGATAGAGAGATAGATGTTTGTTTCTTGCTTAGCCATGCCACCAAACTTTTTCCCAAATAGAATGCACCTCCACTTGTGCTTTTCTTGTCATCCACACAGCTGGCCCAATCTGCATCTATATATGATGTCAAAGTGAAGCTCTTGCCTTTTGGATACCATAGCCCATATTGTGCAGTTCCTTGTAGATATCTGAATATTCTTTCGACTGCTAGAAGGTGATTTTGTTTTGGTGATGCTTGATATCTAGCCACAAGTCCTACTGCCAACATAATGTCTAGTCTAGATGTTGTTAGGTATAGCAGACTTCCTATCATGGATCTGTAAAGTCTTTGATCTATATCAGCAGATCCATCATCAACACATAGCTTTCATCCAGTGATCATGGGTGTTGACACGGGTTTGCAGTCTTTCCATTTTAAACTTTTTCAACATCTCTTTTAAGTATTTTTCTTGTGAGATGAATGTACCTGTGTTCTTTTGCTGAATTTGAAGTCCTAAGTAGAAGGTGAGCTCTCCAATCATAGACATCTCAAACTCTAATTTCATTTCTTTAGCAAATCCTTTTGCTAACTCATCTTTGTTGCTTCCAAACATGATGTCATCAACATAGACTACAACAATCATGAGTTCATTTTCGTGGGCTTTTATGTATAGATTTTTGTCTACTCCTCCTCTCTTAAAGCCTTGTTTTTGCAAGTACTTATCCAGCCTTGAATACCAAGCACAAGGAGCTTATTTCAGCCCATATAGAGCCTTCTTTAGTCTGCACACATAGTCTTCTTTATCTGTTAATGATACTCCTTCAGGTTGTTCCATGTAGACTTCTTCTTCTAGGTCTCCATTCAGGAAGGCAGATTTCACATCCATTTGATATACCTTGAAGTCATGGTAGCATGCAAAGGCCAGAAACATTCTGATAGCTTCCATTCTGGCTACAAGGGCAAATGTTTTATCATAATCAAGGCCTTCAATTTGTGAATATCCCTTGCATACAAGTCTGGCTTTATTCCTGATTACCTGTCCTTGTTCATTCATTTTATTCTTGAATACCCATTTTGAGCCTATGACATTTTTCTCAGTTTGTCTTGGAACTAATTCCCAGGTATTGTTCTTCTCAATTTGGTCCAATTCTTCATTCATATCATTCACCCAATACTTGTCCTTGCTAGCTTCTTCAAACTTCTTTGGCTCTATTTGTGATAACATAGCTAGGTATACCTCTTCTGTCTATTCAATTAGTTGTCTTCTTGTCTGGACTCATACACTCTTGTCCCCAATGATTTGATCTTCTGGATGGTTCTTTTAAGTGTATCTTGAGGGGGATTTCGAGCTCAGTTCAGCATCTTCTGTTGTCTTGCTTATTTCATCATCATCTTGGTTCTCTTCTTCATAATCTTCTGGAGGATTGCTGCAACCTGTACTTCTTGTCTTGTTTGGTAGTTCTTCATCAAATCTTACATCAATGCTTTCCACAATTTTTCGAAAAGTCTTGTTGTAGCACATGTAACCTTTACTCTTGGAAGCATATCCTAAAAATATTCCTTCATCTTCTCTTGCATCAAACTTCCCCAGATTTTCATCATTATTCTTTATGTAACACTTGCTTCCGAAGACTCTAAAGTGCTTGATTGATGCTGGTTTACCATGCCATATTTCATAAGGAGTCTTGTCACTGTTTGGTCTTAAATGAGCTTTGTTAAGAATATGCATAGTTGTGTGTACTTCTTCTGCCCAGAAGTTTTGGGGAATGTTACTTTCTTGCCTCATCGCTCTGGAAATTTATTGTACAGACCTGTTTTGTCTCTCTACCACTCCATTCTGTTGAGGTGTCCCTGCAATAGTAAACTGTTGTTTTATCCCATGTTCATTGCATAGGTCTACAAAGTCATAGTCTGTGAATTCACCTCCTCTGTCTGATCTGATGCACTTTAGCTTGCATCCTGTTTGATTTTCTGCCAATGCCTTGAATATCTTGAATTTCTCAAGTGCTTCTGATTTATATTTGAGAAATGCAACCCATGTCATCCTTGAGAAATCATCTATTATCAGCATGAAGTAGGATTCTCCACTTGGTGTTTTAGTTCTTGAAGATCCACACAGTTCCATGTGTACAAGCTGAAGTGGCCTACTTGTTGATAGCTCATCTTTGGTCTTAAAGGATGTCCAGGTCTGTTTTCCCAATTGGCAGGATTTACATATGGTATTTGAAGGCTTCTTTATTGTTGGCATATCTCTAACTGCTTTCTTCTTGCTCAATCTGATGATATGGTCGAAGTTAAGATGTCCCAATATCCCGTGCCATAGCCATGACTCCTCAAGTTTTCTAAGGTGGCATGCTTCATTATCTTCTTTCACTATGTAGACATTACTCTCTGTTCGAACACCTTTGATCAGAGTCTTTCCTGTGGTGCTTGATCTGACTTCACATTCTTGTGCTCTAAAAAGAACTTCGCAGCCTTTATCACACATTTTACTGACACTCAGCAAATTAGCTCTCAGCCCATCCACAAATAGTACATCTTGGGCCTTTCCTCTGCCATTATCTAGACTGACTGAGCCTTTTCCTTTGATTTTCCCTGCTTTGTCATTGCCAAAAGTAACATTTCCATATTTATTTTCATCAAAGGTTATAAACTTGCTTCTATCTCCAGTCATATGCTTTGAGCAACCACTATCCAAATACCATTAGCTTTTCAGGTCTTGAGCTATTAGAGCCAGGTCACATTTATTCACCTTATTTTTCCACTGCATGCATCCTTTTGTTTGGTACCTTTTCTGAGATGATGACCCACATTCTCTGAGAGGAAATTTGGAAGGCATATGTCCAATTTTATTGCATACACGGCATTTAATCATACTTTTAGCAGAATTATGAGTATGAGTAAAATCTCCATGATTCATAAACCTCCTTGAGTTTTTGAACATCAATATTTGTCCATATTGTCTGCATTCAATGATTTTATGGCCAAATTCCTTACAGTAAAAACAGTCTCCATAGAAACAATTTTCATACCTGATGAAAGGTTGTCTTCTCCATTTGTTTGCTTGAGACAATCTCTTCACTGTTTACATCCTTTGCTAGTTTGAATTAATCCTCCTTGTATGACAGTATGCAGCAATATGTCCCAGCTTGTGGCAGGCATAACAGGTGGCATTTTTCATAGGAGGGAAGAATCTCCTTTGATGGCTTCCAAATTTGACATACTCAAGGGTATATGAGCCTTTTTTTGTTGGATGAGTATTTAATTCATTCTTTGTTATTAGGGGTTCCTTCTGGTTTCTGTCTCCTTCATTGCATGTTTCTTCTTTTGTAGGAATCATTTCAGCTGCTTCATCATCCTTATTTTCTTTTACAAAAATAATATTTTTGTTTTCCTTTTCTTTGCCTTTACTTGATTCTCCTTCATAGCCTATCCCAGTTTTTATCAGAGGAGATCTTTGAGCATCCAGAATTTCATTCAACTTACCAGAGCTTGTCATTTGAGAAGAATTTATTGACACTTTCCTTTGGGCATTTTCTAATTTCTTCCTCAGGCATACTACTTCTTCTTCCAACTTCTCTTATTCCTGAATTTTATCCTTAATTTGCTTAAGTAACATGTCTTCTACCTTCTTGGCTTCTTCAAGCTCTACTTTCAGCTAAATGAGGACTTCTGAATTTTTTTCTTCTCTTACATACTTGAGGAGAATGTCTTTCTATTTTCTGCACTTCAGTTTGAGTCTGTCAATCTCCTCCAGGGCACTTCTTAGCTCCCCCTCAAGATCAACTTCACCTTCTTCTTCATCTTCTAGAAGGAGTACTTCAAGTTATTCTATGGCCATAAACATAAATTCAAAGGTTCCTTCTTCACTTGAGGGTTCATCTGAGTCTTTAGATGCACTATTGTCTTGTTGAGCATAGAAATATTTTCTATTGAATTTCTTTCCTTTCTGCCAGTTCTTTGATATAGTTTTCTCTGATTCTTGAGCCTGATTCCTTGTTTCCTTATGAGGACACTTAGCAGCATAGTGTCCAACTCTTCCACAGTTAAAGCATTTAAATGGAAGTTTAACTTTATATTTACCTGAGCCTCTATCCAGTTTCTTGACAAATTTGGCCTCTTCTTCATTAGAGCAAGAGCATATATCTTCCTTTTCTTCTTTCTTCTTCTTTGTCTTAAAGGCTGCCACCCTCACACTTGGCTTCCTCTATGGCAGTCTCATCTCATAGGCTGTTAGATTTCCAAGTAACTGGTTCATGGTCAAGGTTTCCCAATTAGCTGTTTCTTCTATGGCAGAAACCTTGGGGTTAAAGCTGGGTGGAAGAGATCTCAGAATATTTTGAAAAATTACAGCTTCTTTTATGGTTTCCCCTAGAGATTTCATGTTATTCACTATTTCTGCAACCCTTAAAAAGAAGCTAGCAATGTCTTCATCATCATTCATTTTTAAATTTTCAAATTGGGCTCTATAGACTTGAAGTTTGGCAGTCTTCACCTTCTTGTTTCCCTCATGGATGTTCTCTAGAGTATCCCACATCTCTTTGGAAGTCTTGATGTGCATTAATTTGATAAATTCTACCTCACACAGTCCATTTAAGATTGCATTCATGGCCTTTGCATTAGCTACAAAATCTTGCTTAGCTTCTTTCTCTGAGTCAGTTGCCTTTGGGGCATATCCAAATTCCACAGAAGCCCAAACTTCTATTCCTAGAGACATTATGTATGCTCTCATTCTAATTTACCAGAAGGCATAATTAGCACCGGTGAAAAAAGGGGCTTTATTGGTTGAGCTTCCTTCTTGACTAGCCATCCTGGGGACCTAGGATCTCCTTTCAGTTGTTAAACTGGTACAAAAGGAACCTGTTCTGATACCAATTTTTGAATCCTTAGTTAAACTGAGAGGAGGGGGGGGGGGTGAATCAGTTTAACACATTCATGAGCTTTTAAAACTTTTCATCAAGCTTATTTACAACTTAATTTTATAATCAACTTTATATGTGAACAGTCTTAATATGTAGCAACAAGTATTAAGATAATGTGACACCAAAATTATTATGAGAGAAAAAATTATTAAGAAGATTGGATAGAACATATCAACACATAGGAAACCCACACAGAGACAGCAGATATAAGTGGAAACCCATAAAGGGATAAAACCACATATTATTATTGTTGTGATGCAAAGGCAAGCTCCAACTCCCTCTCACCACTGATTTTCTGCAGGCACCAACCTATAGGAGGCTCCAACCTCAGTTAGCTACAACTGACATCTATCAAGCTTCAACTCGATAGGGAAGCTCCAACTTCCTCATTCGATCAAAAGAAAAATTTGTTGATTTACCTTGGATATCAGCTTTGTTCTGTACCTTCTTTTGTGTTGTCTTGCAATCTTCAAATCTGTCTTATAGCATCTCTTTCTGCTCCTCCTTCTTCTTATCTTCTCTGCCTCAATTCTTCATACTCTGCATTCTCTAACCTCTCTACTGCATATCAATATGGTATCCTTTATACAGTTTGCCTCATAACTATTCGCATTCTACAGGGAATTCAAATTGAATAGCCTTGACTCTTCACCTTCTGCCTCCTCACTTCTTTATCTAGCTCATTCAGAGAACTACAGCAATTTGTACAACTTTCAGTTTTACAGTGGATTTTTGTGTCCTATGGAGACTTGCTAGTGCATCACAAACAATATAAACCAATTAAAACATTTACATTTAGTTACAATGTCAATTTCAACTCAACCCATTTAGCCTTTTGGATCACTGCGTGTTGTCTTTTCTACAGTTGTCTCTGCCTTTTTCTTCTATGTATGCTTTTCTATTCACTGTTGTTGCGTAACTCCTGCATATATTTAACTGCGCTTTTTATATAATGAAATTCAACTCTCGGCGTAATAATAAAGGCATTTGTAACATAAACTACCCTTTCTATATAACGCAAATGCCTCTCGGCGATATAATCATAATAGACCCTTTTAATATATAAAATGCCTTTTATGTTCAACTAATCGATCTTTTCTTATGATCTGATGCGATACACCTCTTGTGATGGTTCCGATGCGATTGATCGCAATCAGAACTTTCAATTGTATGTTTTGATGTTCTTCTTTACTCCGATGTGATGGTTCACTGTTCACTTGCACTTTACTGCGCCGATGCGATTGGAATTCTCCGATGCGATTAGCAAAGGCCCCACCATGTAATCAAAAAACTCATATCCGCCGTCCATCCTTCAGCAAATCCGACGGCTATCATCCGATCGCTCAATCGCAATCGGAACTTTCAGTTTGTTCGTTACTCTTTCACCTCCGATGCGATGAATCGCTCCGATGCACTTTAAGCCGAAACTCAAACAAATATGAGTCACCATTTATAACATATCAGGTCCGCAATCATAATCAGAACTTTTAATTAACATGTTCCGCTATTATGATTTTCTTCGATGCGATTCGTGAGGGTCCCACCTTATAATACTTCGTTTGTTTTAAACACGAACAAAGGAACCTTTTGTTCTTTTAATCTCGCGCACAAGAATATAATACGTATGTTGTATATTGTAACCTTGGTCCCTTGTATATAAAGCGCTACATACATATATATATCTTGGAGCCTTTTCTTTATAAATATCGAATGAATTTGCCCGGCAGTCAAAACTCTTTAATCAACCCTCTAAGGCAAAACATAATCAGCCACATTCTTTATTCGAACCTTAGTCTTAATGCTACAAAAGGGGTCTGGCTCTTTTAATTACATACACCTGCGCTTATAGCATTCACTCATGATTTATATATTAACACAACACATATATCATATGGTGGTTCACTGGCCCCATGTTCTATTGTTCACCATTTATGAATTAAATAAACAAAATCCATTTCACATCAAGTGGTCCATATCTCTATTCACCCGCATATCAACCATTCAACATTTTCTCTAATGGCTAATAACTAACCATTAACGCAACAATTCAACTGGGCCCACTGCAACTTATATCCACATATACAATGTTTTATATTCCTTGTATTATAATCTTGGTCCCCTTTTAATACAGCGCTCATATCATATTGAACCCCTTCCACTGTTTATTATATCAAGCGTATTAACCCGACGCACAACCTTCTTAACCCGCTCTCTAAGGTTTGAACATGATATATTTAAAACACTTTCATACTCCCAACCTTATCACTTAACGCTATAACAATGGATTTGATGCCCTTAATTAAACACGCAAGCGTTTATAACCTTCCAACCATGGCTTATAACATTAACCCAACATTTTATAATGTATTGCATTCACAGGCATGTAACTTACCTTCTGCCTATTTATTAACTTTTGTAATACACACAATACACTAAACTTCGCATAATATTTGGCCCCGCAGCAATAAATGTAGGTCCCACAGCCTCGGTTCTCTTCCCCGCAACTCCTCTTTTGATCATACCGTCAATCTACTCTCGTGCTCCAACTGAGCTTTGGACCCTCATCCGACGGACGACGCGCAATATCGTGTTTTTCTTTGGGCCAAGGGTTAACACTCAAAAATTACATAATGTAAGTGGTATTCAAATACCACCCAAAGATACGTGTCCATCAGTGACATAGATCACGTTCAAAAATCGAATCCACTTACCACTCCCAAATGCACGCGATACTATTGGTATTTTCACCTCTGGTTTTTCTATTGATTCAAGGTTCTGCTCTTGACTCAAGGTTCTAGTTCTAATGATTCCGCTTAAAAGTGTATTTAACCTCCATTCTTCGTTTAAATATACAAATTGTGCATTAACCCATATATATATATATAACCCTACTGTTATTTTGTTTTTCAGTTCCGCCCTTTCTGCATAGTTCCGTATCTCCTGTGTTCATTTCACAATGGATTTGTTAACGGCTATGCCTCTGTATTCTCTATCTCTACCTTTGTATTCTCTGTCTCTGTTTCACTGTACTCTCTGCAACCTTTCTCTGCTGATCAACCGTTTCATTTCACGGCTCTGCCTCTGTATTCTCTGTCTCTGCCTCTGTATCTCCTGTCTCTGTTTCACTGTACTCTCTGTAGCGTTACTTTGCTGCTCGACTCACTCTATAGTTTCTCTATATTATTTGCATATTCTGTAGCCTGGGCTGCTTCAAATGGCCCTGCTTTGTAGCTGCTCGACCCTTTACATCCTTTTCAAATCTCTGCTGCCTCTCTATTTCTACTCTACCTCTTTTGCTCTCTTTGCCTCTATGCTATCTCCTTTGCCATCTCCTTTGCCATCAATGACAAAATTTCCAAAACAAAATTCAAATATTCTTCCCTCTCTTGGTACAATTGTAGATAGTGACCCTAGAGTGTGGTTGATTCCATTGTGTGCTCACTTGAGGTCTCAAAGTGGCTCTAGGCAATTGTCCTTGGGCGGCCTCAAGTGGAAAATCGTTTTCCTGAAGTGTGTCAAGTGGTCCCGGATGGTGACCCAATGCCATACTCAAGACCGCGTGGCTTATTGAGGGAAATTTGCGCAGACCAACACTACTATCAAAGAAAAATGCGCACGAAGCGCACTTTTCCTATGTCTTTTGTGCTCAATTTGATAATTTTTCCTTTTAACCTTAGAGAAGGTTAAATTTTCCATATTCTCTAATGTTTCTCAACCCTGTAAATCCTTTTGCTTAAAATTTCCTGATGTACTAAGCGCTAAATGGGTTAGGTAGCCCCAAATAGTACCCCACCCACTAGGCCTAAGCTTAACCCCCTCTGAATCGAGTCTTTGTGGCACTCGGGAATTCTTTTCCGTGGGCAGATAGATGGGTTTAAAGCTCCCTATAAAGTCAAATTCTATGTTTCAAGAATGTAAACCGACCATGGCATCTTATTGGATGCCTACCCCCAATGATCCTAACCTAAACTATTAATTATCTTGTGGCCCCTGTGGGGAGATTTAATGATTTCAATTAATGGTTAGTTTTAAGGTGGATTACTTTGCTTATGGTGTGGAAATGCATGTGAGAAAGTGTAAAATCACAATGTTTTTAGGATGCAGATATGTGATGATCCTTTATAATCCCTCCTAATTAAACTATGTTTTGATTGTTCCTTTCAAAAAGTAAACGATGCGTGGATAATGGCCACTTACAGTTTTTCCTATTTAGACTAAATTTTGGACTAAAGGGATACGGAAAAATATCAAAAGAGAGCATTCATATGCATGCGCAGGGTCACGAAGAGGTGCAAGGGCAGCAGAGATTACTTTCCTTCTTAGATAATTTGATCCTAGTCCTGGTTCCTATACACTAAACTTAATGCAATAATTTGGAAAAATAAAATGGAAACTAGCTAAGCATGTGTGGATATGGCCCACTTACTCTTTGCTAATTACTTACGTGTTTGGTGTCTATTATCACTAAATAAGTTCATTTAGATAGCATGGGTGGATTTTAGCCACTCACTTGCCTCTTATTTAAACTATGTGATTTTGTCACAATAAACTAAAAATTAAAAATATGCAAATAGCTAAGCTAAAGTGAAGCTAAAAACATGTCCTAACAGACAAGGAACACCAAAACACAGTTCTGGAATATTTATTCCAAGTTTCCAGTCACTTTACACTTGCAAAAATTGAATAAAACTAGTGAAAAAATGGTTCACTGGTTTCCGTGCGGAATTTTTCTACACAGGCACGCGACTCTGCGCGTCTATCTGAGTTGAACGCACATGACCAACGCGTTTGACTGTGATGAACACACGCATTTCTCCTGCACATAAAAATTCTGAATCTCCTGAACTGAATATTTTCACAAAGCTTGAATGAGAGAAGCTTAGGAGGAGGAGAGTTGGTCTTGCAACAATCCAGAGCAGAAAAGAGGTTCTACAAAAGCACAACCACTTATCTTAAGAGGAAAAATAAGTGGAGTCTCCAATCCTATGTTGGTGTGTTTAGTAAACAAGTTTACGAAAAACACCGTTACTTGATAGGAATGATTGCTAACCTTCAAGCAATGGTCACAGGGCAAAAATGTGTTGTTAGATGGTAAGTGAAACATCATAACATGTAGAAAAACTAGTTTATGGAACATAGCATGCTATAAACAAGAAGAGGAAACAAAACAACAAGTACACAAACACAAGCTCAATCGAGTAAACCTAATGATCCTAACAGAGAACGAATCCCCTCTTATTAGCTGGTGCTGGTAAAAAAAATGTAGAACACTATACACTTGCATTGAGTCCTTAGAGCTACGGAGCTCTAATACCCAAAGCAAGGAGGGCTCTCCCCTTAAGCTCTCTGCAGGCCTATCTCTTCTCCTCGAACGAGTGATTGGATATCAGACACTTGGTGCACTTCTCCTTTGGGATTGAGATGTTGGATGGCCAAAAACTAAATCCCTTCACTCTCTTTTTGGTTGGACAACACACTATTGGTTTGGTCATGGGAAATTTGGCCAGCATAACAATGTGTTCTAAATTGTTCTCATGGTGGCATTTTATAGGAAAAATTCAAATCTTCTTCCCTCTCTAGGTAAAATTTTGGATAGTGACCCAAGATGGGTGGTTGATTCCATTTTGTGCTCACTTGAGGTCTCAAGGCAGCTCTAGGCAGCTGTCCTTGGGTGGCCTCAAGTGGAGAATCGTTTTCCTGAAGTGTGCCAAGTAGTTTCCTATGGTGACCTTTTACCATACTCAGGACCACGCAGCTTATTGAGGGAAATTCACGCATACCAGCACTACTATCGAAAAAAATGTGCGCGTAATGCACTTTGCCTGTGTCTTTTGTGTGAAATTTGATAATTTTTCCTTTTGACCTTAGAGAAAGTTAAATTTTCCAGATTCTCTTATGTTTCTTAACCCTGTAAATCCTTCTGCTTGAAATTTCATGATGTATCGAGCACTAGATGGGTTAGGTAGCCCCTAATAGTACCGCACGCACTAGGCCTAAGCTTAACCCTCTCTGAATCGGGTCTCTATGGTGCTTTAGAATTATTTTCTGTGGGCGGATAAACGGGTTCAAATATCCCTATAAAGTCAACTTCTATGTTTCAAGAATGTAAACTGACCATGGAAACTTATTGGATGCCTACCCCCAATGGTCCTAACCTGAACTATTAATTATCTTGTGGCCCCTGTGGGGAGATTTAATGAGTTCAATTTACGGTTAGTATTAAGGTGGCTTATTTTGCTTATGGTGTGGCGATGTGTGTGAGAAAGTGTACAATCACAATGTTTTTAGGATGCGGATATGTGATTATATTTTACACTCCCTCCTAATTAAACTATGTTTTTATTGTTTTTTTCAAAAAGTAAATGATGCGCGGATAATGGGCTGCTTACAATTTTTCCTATTTAGACTAAATATTGGACTAAAGGGAGATGGAAAACTATCAAAAGAGAGTATTCATATGCATGACCAGGGTCACCAAGAGGTGCAAGGGCATCAGATATTACTTTCCTTATTAGATAATTTGATCCTAATCCTGGTTCCTAATGCAAAATTTTAAACTGAACTTAATGCAATAATTTGGAAAAATAAAATGGAAACTAGTTAAGCATGCATGGATATGGGCCACTTACTCTTTGCTAATTACCTAAATAAGTTCATTCAGGTAGCATGGGTGGATTTTAGCCACTTACTTGCCTCATAGTTAAACTATGTGAATTTGTGACAACAAAGTAAAAATTAAAACTATGCAAATATCTAAGCTAAAGTGAAGCTTAAAACGTGTCCTAATAGTCAAGGGACACCAAAACATAGTTCTGGCATATTTATACTGGGTTTCTAGTCACTTTACACTTGTAAAAATTGAAGAAAACTAATGAAAAAATGTTTCACTCATTTCCGGGCGGAATTTTTCTACACATGCACACAACTCTACGCGTCTGTCTGAGCTGAACGCATGCGGACCGATGCGTCTATCTGTGTTGAACATGCATGGTTTTCCTGCACACAAAAATTCTGAATCTCTTGAACTGAATATTTTCATAGAGGGTGAGTGAGAGAATTTAAGGAGGAGGAGAGCTGGTCCTGCAGCAATCTTGAGCATAAAATAGGTTCTGCAAAAGCACAACCAATTAGCTTAAGAGGAAAAATAAGTGGAGTCGCCAATCCTGTGTTGGTGTGTTTAGTAAACAAGTGTAAAAGAAACATTGGTGCTTGATAGGAGTGATTTTTAACCTACAAGAAATTGTCACAAGGAAAAAATGAGTTGTTAGATGGTTAGTGAAACATCATAACATGTAGAAAAACTAGTTTACGGAACATAGTATGCTACAAACAAGAAGAGGAAAAAAACAAAAAATACACATAAACAAAAGCTCAATCGAGTAAATGAGTTAATAATCCTAACAGAGAACGAATCCCCTCTTATTATCTGCTGGTGATAAAAAAGAGGTAGAGCAATATACACTTGCACTGAGTCCTTAGAACTATGGAGCTCTAATACCTAAAGCAATGAGGGCTCTCCCCTTAAGCTGTCTGCAGGCCTCTCTCTTCTCCTCGAACGAGTGATTGGATATCAGATACTTGGTTCACTTCTCATTTGGGATTGAGATTTTGGATGGCCAACAACTGAATCCCTTCGCTCTCTTGCTGCTTGGACAACACACTGTTGGTTTTCTCATGGGAAATTTGGCCAGCATAACAATGTGTTCTGAATTATTCTTCTCATCGTGGAATTTTATAGGCAAAATTCAAATCTTCTTCCCCTCTATTGGTGCAATTTTGGATAGTGACCCAAGAGTGGTGGTTGATTCCATTGTGTGCTCACTTAAGGTCTCAAGGTGGCTCTAGGTGGTTGCCCTTGGGCGGCCTCAAGTGGAGAATTTTTTTCCTGAAGTGCGCCAAGTGGTCCCGGATGGTGACCTATGCCATACTCAAGACCCCGCGGCTTATTGAGGGAAAGCCGCACAAGACCAATGCTACTATCGAATAAAAATGAGCGCGGAGCGCACTTTGTCTGTGTCTTCTGTGTGCAATTTGATAATGTTTCATTTTGACCTTAGAGAAAGTTAAATTTTCCAGATTCTTTAATGTTTCTCAGCCCTGTAAATCCTTCTGCTTTACATTTCATGATGTCTTTTTCTTGTCTGATTTTCTAATGATAACAATAATCTTTAATTATGAACATCTTCAACATCTTGAAGATTATGTATTTGCAAAATTTTAATAGCAAGTACAACCAAATACAAACATACAAAAGCATGAAGTTACTATATCAATATCATGTTACTATAATGGAAGCATCAAAACTTTAGACATCAAATACCTAAACCTAGTTAGGTTCATAATCAACAGGGATCACATCTTTTTACATAATAGACTTCAACTTCTTGCTAGGGTTTTGTTATAAACCCTAGACTCCATATTCGAGACATAAAGCCTTAGATATTAGTAATTCAATCAAATAACAATCCAATCATATACATATAAGTTTTGAACAATACACCTTTAGAATTACTTGTCAGATTCTATTAGGGTTTGTTGCAAACCCTAGATTTTGTCATCAAAATTAAATAATTTAAACAATATCATCATGCCCTATAATGTCAATATCTACCCTAGATTTTATCAGCGATGAAGATAACACACTTGCATACACATATATAGGGTTTCATCATCTCGCACTAACATCTTATATCAATATCTACTTGGTAAACCCAGGATCAACATGTTCGAACAAGTTTTACCATGTTAGGGTTTCGATCAAACATATGAATATATACCTAGGGTTTCATTCCTAGAATCTTACTATAAATATTACAAGGGTCTTGTTTATAAACCCTGATTTACCAAACCCTAAAAAATTAGGGTTTCATTATATAACATAGATATTAACAACAAACCCTAAAGGACTATGTTTTTTACCATAACATCATCAAAACCCTGAACATCAAAAGAGTAGGATTTCTAGAATTTATCAACAATCCCTAAGTAGACGAGGGTTTCACTATTAACATTGATCTACCCTTATAATCACGAGGCTAGGGTTTTACAGTGAACCCTAAGGGTTAGCATTTCAAAAGAATAATTAAATGACAGGAAACAATATAACGAGGGTAGATTTAATCTAATGATTAATCACTATAACAATAATTTTGTGATTCAACACCCTAGACATAACGATGTCATTAATGTGAAGAAAAATTAAAAAGACAATTATCATACCTATTATATGAAGAGAACCTTGTAACAAAAAATACCTTGAGTTGTTCTTTAACAAACCTTGTAGGAAATCAATTCTTGAAGGGATTCCTTTATAACATAACTTCTTTCATGATTCAGGTTTTTCCTTTGAAGTATCTTCCACAACCTTTGTGTATTCTACAAGCTTTCCTAACCAATGAAAATATAAATAAAAGTTTATTAGTATATAATACAATCAAATATTGATATGAGGAAACCAAACATAAAGAGGAAACAAGGAACAAGATACTTATATTTTGGTAAAATGGTGGAGGCTCCCTCTTGAACCAATCTTTATGAGGGATACCTACAACTTATCGAAATAATTCAAAAAAGTTCTAAAATATATATTAGACCTACAAACTCTATAAATAAAAACACAAAGGAAAACATTACAAAACTTAAAATAGAAGACTAAGAAGGATCTGTAAGAGAGGACTTAATAGTTTAAGTCTTTGAATTTTTATTCTTCAGTACTGTTATTCTTAGGTGGAGCTTCATTGGTAACATTTTCTTGTTTTCTATATCTCTTTTTGTTCCTTGGATTCTCAGGACATTGATTTTTATGATGACCCATCTTAGCATTCAATCTTGGATAGTTCAACTTTCTTCTTTGGTCCTTTGAACTTCTTGAATGTTCCCTTCTTCTTGTGATGAGAAAAGTAGGAATTAGAGGTGTTTTCTTCTTCATCCTCCTTCTTGTTGTTTACTAATGATATTTGAGCTTCTTCTTGACTGCATGTATTCCACATTTTTTTTAAGGATGGACTATCCTTCCAACAGCTAATTCCTTATGCAAAAGCACTCCAATATTTTGGTAGACCTATAAGAGCATCAATTATGAGTTCCTTTTTTGGTACAACTTCATCTATTTCTTGGAGTTCATCTCTTATTCTAGATATCGTTACAAAATATGATGACACAATATTGAATTTTGTCATCCTAATTGTCCTTAGTTCATTCTTGAGGCTAGTTATCTCACCAATGTTCTTGATGGTGAATAACCTGGAAAGAGCTTCATACATTTCTTGAGCAGAGTCTATGCTAGATATGTATGGAATTAGCTTGTCCTTTACTCCATCTACTATTATATTCATGGCCAATATTTTGATTTCTCTAAAATTCTCCTTTCCTACATCATTTTTAAGTTTCTTGACTTTTCATTGAACAAGATCCAAAATTTTATGCTTAGTGAGGATAATATATATCCTCTTTGTCCATGCCTTGTACTTGGAGGCTCCTTATAGTTTATTTTATCCCTTCATTTCAGTTTTCATAATTCCTATAAATAGTAGGCTTCTCTTCTTATATAATCATTTTCCTTAATGACCTTCCTTTGATCCCCTTTCTTTAATAGATCTTCAAGCTCCCTTTTTTTTCCTTCTTCACCCTAGCTCTGAAACCCTGTTAGAAAATCATTAAGGAAAAAATATTTTCTTATATTGATAATTACTTGTGATATTCTTGTTTTATTATTAACTTATTTTATGTTCTTCTTTTGTATTATTTTCATCAATAAATCATCAAATCAAAACATGAAGATCAGGGACACTAGATATAAGTGCTCAGTCATGGATAAAACCCCTTTATAGGGGAGAACCTGGTCAACTCTTGCGCTAGTATATTTAAATAAAGTTGAGACAATCCAAGAACTTATAGACCTAGACAAAGACATCCTCCAACCACCAAGTCATCCCTTCCTTCCTGTAGATGATCCTTTCCAAAGTCTCCATGTACTAGTTTCACAGTTTCATCTTCAATCAAGAATTTGGGCCCCTCGCTACAGATTTTCAGCCCCTGGCTTCAAAACTTTAGACCTGCAGTAAATTCATAATTTTGGCCCCTTCAACATCCTAGTAACTTCGCACATGTGAGAAATAGAATGCCCAAAATTTTTATTTAGGTCCTCCCGGCTAATCTTCTTCTTCTCCAACAATTTCACTCTCTTTTTTTACTCTTCTTTCTTGTAAATCAAACTTCTTGAGTGAGTGTACCAAATAGGCTAAATTTCCTCTTATTTATAGCCTTCTAGTTGGGTTGAATATTCCTAATCCAAGACGACTTGTTGAGGATATGGCCGACTTGGTGTGGAGGCGACAAATGATCTTTTTGACTCAAAAATAATTATTTTTACATGTTATAAAATCCCAAGAAGGGTCTAATAAAAATTAAAATGACTCTATTGACTCAATACAAAACCTAGAAGCCTTAAAAGGGGGCTTTGACCTAAAAACCATTGACCCAATCATGAAACCCATGCTTTAATAAGTTAATTTATTTTATAAAAGAATTTATTTTTCTTTATTTTGACAAATACATTACATCATGACTCAAATACAATTATGAAGACCGACACTAGTTACATTGTTAATTAGATTAGGATGAGAATTGGTGGCCTTTTCCCTCCTTGATCTATTTTTCCTTCAGTGTTAGTGCTTGATTCAATAGTAACATGGTAGGACATGGTACATATTCCAAAGGCTTAGCTTTATTTTCTTTCTTCTGAAATAATTGTAAACAAATTAGCATAACTCATATATGTCAAATGACTAGAAAAGATAGCATCGACATTGAAATCTTCGATGGATTCAACTTCAATCAAATTAAAAGGTTTTAATAATTCAACAAATTTTGAGAAATGGGAAGAATTCATCATAGTAAATCCTCCCACGGTAAAGGAGAGCCTAATGAATTGCCTTTTCTTTTTCCTCTCAAATAAAATCATCCATGAGTGGTACTATCTATATTATTTGGTAACAAAGTATCTATCTAGGATGAACTTCGAGAGAAATAAGGGTTTTATTTGAAATATATATATTTTAATGGGTGTGTTGTCCATTTTCTCCTTGTATCTCCCTCTTCCTATTAGAAATTGTGTTGCTTCATAAAAAATCCTCTTGGGCTCTTACCCCGTCAACATATGATTAAAGTCATGAACAAAATGATCATGAGGTTGGTAAAAATGGAATAGGGCCTTGAGATTCCAAATGAAAAGATACCAGAATTGAGTTAGTTTTGTATCTAGGTTCACATTGTTTTTATAAGGAAGTTAGAGGAAGATGTCACATGAAACTATCACCATTACATGTTAGGTTGTCATATAGAATTTGTGGGTCTTAGGGAAATTGACCAATTGTTATGAAATCTCATTGGAGATTATTTTCCCCAATCAAAAAGAGTATCTATTTTGAAACGAAAATATATAATATTTACCTGGGAATAGTTACAGTAGATTCAAACTCGATAATTTTGGAAAAAAATAAGGATAAATATCTATATGGATCAACACAAATAGAGATGTCTAGAGAAGTAAGATTAGATAGGATGTCCCTGGATGTGGGTGGCAATGGAAGCATGTATGAAAACAGTGTCTCCCACGCTCGAGATGATGAATATCTGCAACACAGGCCTTCACTTGAAATGTATCCACACTCCTACAATAATTCGCATGAGATGACGGAGGCAAGGCATCATGAAGATATGCAATGCCAGCAACCTCCCCTCGGGTGTAACTCTCAGTTTCAATCATTTGAATGAACTTCCATATGGATATGACGTTCTTCCATAACCCGAAGCACATGCTTCCTCATGCAAACTGTTGCAACATGCAACTATGAGCGAGTCTTAATAATGCTCAGTATCTTCGCATGTGTCACGGGCCTACGAAAGGGGACGCCCTTCTGCACAAAGCTACTCACAGTCTACTCCTTATGGATTTTTTGTTTCAGCTTTATCCCTCCTGCATGCCCTGCCTGCTGTGTAGCCTCCCCCCAGAGTTGTGTTGCGCAGAATCCCCCTCACTATGCACCCCTCCGAATGCGTGCCTCACATCAGCTCCATTTTCCTTGCTAGTTTCACCAGCCTGTGTACTCCCATTACCCAGCCCCCCCTGTTGCGCATCCTCCACCAACGCACCTCCCTATCCAATTGCATCTTGCTGCACACTCCCCGTATCTAGTCAAAACCACTTCTACATACCTCTCATCTCTCCATCTACCCTCTACTACACCTATTTATTGCTCTAAGACTATGCCAAAGAACAATCAGAGGAGTCCAGAGAGGTGTTTTCCTTGGACGCTACTAGCTAGGGCCCGATAACTGCCTGGAGTCCTTTGAGGGCTCCTCTTCGAGCAGTCATGCCAGGGAGGCCCCCCTGAGGCCTGCACACAACTAGGAGGAGGAGGCTCCTACTCATGAAATTCAAAGAGGCAGAAGCGGACAAAGGAAATCCACCATTGCACACCAGGAGCACCCCATGCCCTGTAAAATCGAGCCTCTCCCGGCACAGGAGGCAAAGGGGTAAGACACTGACGTTTGGATAATGGACTCGGAAGGCACCTGGACATGATTCCTGGATGCCAAGTTCCTGGTTGCTCCTATCCTTTGTGCTCCTGCTTCCAAGCCTCAGCGTCAACCTACTGTTGAAGAGGAAGCCATTGCATAGGAGTACACCTGCCCATCATGGAGGAAGATCGAGATATTAAAGATGATGCATAAGACCCATGACTACGCAGCAGCTCAACTCTTCTTAGTTTTTTGTTATGCTAGTTATTATCATAGAACATTTTCTTTCACTAGTGATATGGCACATTTTTTAATCTTCTGTTTGATGTTTTCTTCTGGGCTGGTTTCCTCCACGGAGGTAGCCCCATACATGCGAAACTATGAAGGCAACAAAGGTTGGGATTGGTTAAGCACAACTTACCAACTCAGCCTATATCATATGTAATGTTTACTTTCAAATTAATATAGTTTAGCCTCTGTTGTAACTCCTAGAGACAGCCTAGAGTTGCTATAGACCAGTGCCTAGGACATCTTATAATGTATGGAGAGCAGAGGACGCATAACAGCTTTTAACGTTTAAACGAGACAATGGCTCTCATACTACTTCTTTACAAACAAAATAATATTTCAGTGGAACCAAAACTTTAGACAAACTTTTGATGCTTAAAGAGTAATACCGGATGAATGTAATATCAACTCAAACATCAAGTGTCGTACAACTTTAAGACAAGCCACAATAAACAGGCCGGATTCATGATATATGGCAGTAAATTGTGATATATGTAAAGGTGACTACCGAGCCGTATAGAATGAGGGAGATATTAACTCGTTATGAAGACGACACCAAGAAGAGTTCCTCAAAGATATGGTGGGCTTATAGCGACTTACAAGAATCCATACATGCCGGTAACTTTCGTCAATAGCGCTTCGTAATAGCCAATATAGTAGAAATATGTATGAATTGGAGATGCAACATTGTATTATACCTCGAGCCATTTTTAAAAGTACTGTGGAAGCTTATGATATAAGCATCGTAGAGATAAATTCCATATCGTAAACAACGGACACTCGCATTCTAGAATATAATACTAGGACAGATGTAAATGAAATGAAGAACGATATTGCAATAAACAAGAGATAATTACACACTACCATAAACCAGGGCCTAATCCTTATTAAAGTATAACTCCTTATCATTGAAGTCCAACGGCTCTTCTACATTAACATTTGAGTCTTCACAACACATACGTAAAATCTCACACAAATAATTTCTTTCCTAAGAATTGGAACCTATATTTTCTTTTATCTACGTTACAGGATTCCTCCCATTTACGTAGGAAGATACTTTTAAAATATCTTCTTCGCATGGGAAAAATTTGTTAGAAATCATTTTCATAACAAGAAATTTCATGATGGGGAATTAGCTCCTCCCATCATGCATAAATGAGTTCTGCAAATAATTTCAAAACGTAAACTTAACAAATGTTTGATGAAAAAGTATAAACAAGAGTGGGGGGAAAAAAAAACCCACTTCGAACTTTGAAAGAAATAAACTAACTTAAAGTGAAATAGGCCGCTTTTAGACTATATCATGAGTTAATCAAAAGTCAGTGGCGAGGGCCGAGTGGAAGCCGTTGCGTACCCCGCAGGCACGTTTGCGAGGAACTAGTATGCGTCGACCATGAACCGTGCCGCATTCCGCCGACTCTCGAAAGGCTCGGCATCGCCGAGAGCTTCCACCCTGATAAAGCTTCGCCGAGAGCGTGAATACCCGCCCGCAGGGGAGCCATGGTTCGATCACATAAAGGAGATTAAACTCCTTTTTTGAGGACCTGTAACAATTGTATCGGCTTTGAGCCGAGTCGCTTTCCCCCAGTCCGGAGAGGTCATCCCATCTCTTTTCCATTTGCAAACGCTTCCGTGTGATTTTGCTTCAGGAGCACAAGCACGCGTTAGGGGCGGCGTTGGTTCCCAAACAGAAGGAGTCCTACTGTGGTGATCTCTTATCCCAGGACCACAACCCGTTTGACACTATCGATCACCCGTTGAAGGGCCCTTGAAGCCGCCGGCCGTTTCCTCTTTATCGATGATCTTCTCGCCGTCCTTCGACACCTCTCGTAAAACGGCCGGAGATACCATGTTTCCCCCACCTGTTTTCCCCCAGTGCATAAAGGAACGGGAGATGTAACTTGGCCAAGCGGAGCTCGATAAAGTGCATCACCCCCGCCTCCCGCAACTTTCTACCGGGATAAGGAATAGTAGACTTGAGCTCCCCTATCATTGTCAAGAATTCCTATCGCTTCTGCTACCGCCGTGATTGTCCGACCAAATCATGCTTTTGGCCCCGAGTAGCGTGAGGTTCCCTACCGGCTCTTCATGTCGCGTTAATGGTTTTACCTCGCTCACCCGTGACCATTTTCTTCTCGACTTTGTTCTTCAATCGTTCCGGCCTTTCTGGCCAGGAGCTCTCCAATTCCGTGACCTTTGCCCGGCCGTGATGCCGTTTTCCCGCAACACCGAACTTGCGCTTAGCCATGACAGTTGTGCCGACACCGAGCCGGTCTCGCCTGACGTTCTCCAGCCATCCGACAAATGTGCGACCCACCGGCCCGTAGCTTTGTTGCTCTGCCTTTCAACTCACGATCCTTTGGCCATCTTTTCCTTCTCTTCCCTCTCCCCCGAAAAGCCCAGCGACAACTCCTCCTTTTTCTTCTTCCTCCACCGTACGACCCGGCCAGCTTGCAATGATGTGAACCCTAAGAGTGCGAGCCGTTTCTGCAACATGATATCCTTTCCAACTGCTTAGTAAGTGGCCGCCAGTACCTTTCCCTCCTTCATCCGAGCTGATTTTGATCCTCGGGAGACTCACACACCCGATGTGCGTGGGCACAGCAAGAAGCCCCGTTCCGCCACAAGGGATTCCCTGTGCCCGTCATATTTCGTTCCACATTTTTTAATGCGAGGCATCCGCGATATTTTTTGTCCTTCATCACGCTGTGAGACTGCTGGAATTGTGTCATCTCATGTCCTGGGACCTGTTCTTCTGCATATCAATGGCCAATTCGAGCACCTTATAACTAGGAACATTAGAATTTGGGTCCAGATGGCCTCCGCCATACAAAACATCAAAAAAGCTAAAGAACGCATTGATAAGCCGAGAGCCCGGTATGATATTTTTTCAACGAACCCCCCAATTCCCACTTGTATCCTATTTTGATAGTTTTATTTGTCCGCTCCTTTCGCTTACCCTCGATGAAGTGGGCTCAATGATGGCCTCGCGTAACCTCTCGTGTACCTGAGGAGGCAGCTACGCTCGTCTCTCATCACCGTTATCCCCGCCTCGTCTTTATCGAATTCGCCAAATTTCGTGGAAGGGTTCCGCAATTGCCCTTCTCCCCATGACATTTCGTTCGCTAGTGGCCACCCTCTCGCTCGGGTGGTGGCAGCTCCTCCGCAGGTGCCCCGCTTTCTTCTCCACCTCGCGGGTGCCCGTTCACTTCCTTCTCCTTCCCTCGTAGCATGAGTCCGTTCATCCGCGGTGCACATGGGCCACCCGTAGGTTAGGTTCTCCGACCCACAATGGCCCCGCCGCGGGCGCGGGCGAGACTCGTTTTTTCTTTTATTTGAAATTATTTCTCGTGGGTCATAAGCTCAGGCCTTTGGTCCCAACTTCAGTCCATGTTTTTGTACATTTTTTCAGAAATTGTGATAAAGTATGAACATTCCAGGAGCTACCACGAATGGCCGACGGACACAGTTTTAGGATGGTTTTCGGTAGTTGCATTTGGGGGCACAAGCCGGGCTCGCTTGAGAGCTTGCCGATATACCGAGGGCGTAAATCGTCTTAGATGTAGGTGCGCCCGCAACCCGGAGGAGCAACTTCAGCTTCCATAGACCCGAATTTGCTAGACCAACAAGGAACCAACTGGGACATCGGTATTTTCCTAAAATTTCGTTAGCCTGCGGAAGGTTTATTTTCCGGAAAACCCTAGTGTGAAGGCATGTCGTGGAATGATGGTGGTGGTGATGGACACAGGCGTTCACTAACTTGCATAACCTTCCCTAGGTAAATGACGGACGGGAGAAATTTCCATTCGAAGACTGTCCGGTTGGAGAATTTTCGTAATAGACTGTCTAACCCCAAATGGGCCAACTTATCCGCATGCCGGAACAGAAGAGACAGAACACCATTGAGCAAATAAACTCAAGTGTCGAAAGCAGCCTGAACTGCTTAGGATGTTGATAGAGGAATCGGGGATGTCCAATATAACCCCGTTCGTGACATATGAGCCAAGAAAAAGCGAATGCATACTGTGCAGAATGTCTTCCGGCTCTATCCCCCAAAAGCCTACAATGAGAGACGCTGCACGAGTCGAACCTCTTCGACGACCGTACTTAGTGAAACCGGCCTCCAATGTGGGGGCAGGCGCTCGTTCGGTCGATGGTTATGGAGGATATAGGCCACCGCGGGCTTCCTTCGATCGCTATCAACCGCGCGCGTTCTTACCTTGAACCCAAGGCGGTCGCTCGGGAGGGAAACGGAGGGCCTCGGTCACAACATCGGGAGAGAGGGAAAATCACATTCCCCCGAGGAGAGACAAAAGCTTCCCGATGTACATCATAAAGTATCTCTCGATCCGCATGATAAAATCAATACAAGAATGGACTCGGGGGTGACTTCGTGTAGGCTTACGACGACAACTCGAAACTATTCTGCCCTACCGTGCGCCAAAAAGCGGGTTTGATACTCCGTATGTCAAAAGGATATTTTGGTCGCGTATACTCGACCGCAAGTCGTAGAGGGGTTTGAAACCAGAGGGTTCAGACTCACTGACTGTGGAGTTTCCTGCCCGCCTTCGGGCGTTCCCTTCCCCATGGTCGTCATTTAAGAATCCGAAAAGAGAAAGGAAACAAGAGGGAAATAGAGAATGACGACTCGGATGTAGGGTGACACCCTGCTGGGGAAAGCGACGTGGGGAACTCGACAAAGGATTGGGGTAGACCAGGCGTTTTCCCTACTTCTGTATTGTCAGAGAGTAACTCGCTTTACGTAGAGAAATACGCCAGAGTTTGTTACCACCGGAGCGGGGCCGTTTGGGTTAAAGGGGTAGAATGGTAGGACGCACAAGAAGGCAAGTGTCGTAAGGACACTGACAATGAGACACGTGGCGCGTGGGGATTGGGGATATCAAGGTGTAGGTGCGCGCCTCGTGTCGGGTTAAAGGCTGGTACGGGTCTCAGTACCCGCTGATCTAATGAACTTACCTTACCTTTTATCCACATATGATGTCCGACCTTTACCGTGCGTGATTTCCTACGCCGGACTAACACATGTCTTTCCCTGTCGTTCGAGGTCCACCTTTACTCTGCCACGTAATCACATCCCGTGGCCTGTTCTTACCATCCCCTTTTGAAACTTGAGTCTTTACCATGCCACGTGTCGTCAGTCCGCGGGGGTATGGGTCTTGTCCTTTCCCCGCTGATCGACCCCCTCGGACTTTCCCCACGTGCTTTCTTTCATGGAGGCGGATCCTTTTAATATATCCGTTAGTGTTTAGCGCTGCGTCCCCCTTTTGCCTTTACACTTCCTGTTTATTCATTGTTCAGCCCTTCACCGCTTTGTGTTGTTTGGCCCGTTTACTTTAATACATGCGCTCTTTACTATCTTCTCTCTTTTCGACCCATTTTATTTGAATATTTCCCCTTTAGTATAAAACATTAATGTGTGGCTTGTCCAACCTTTAGTACTCCCATGGCTAATGATAAGGATTGAACAACATTGGCTCCACCTGGGGACGGCACGTTTGTCCCTGAACGTGTCGAGAACTACGCAGACCGCCTGTACATCACTTTTCCCGCTCTTTGAACACCACTTTTCCCGCTCTTGAGGCTTCTCCCTGGACAGATCAGCATGACTCATGCATAACTTGATAAGAAAAACGAAAAACAGCAACTAATGTACAATATAATACAGTCAGGATTTTTCGGCCTGCTTCAGAATTGAAAATACAGTTTGAGGAATTGCCCATTTACAGGGGCTTCCAACAGATCTCCCTGCAAATTCTCCAGCTTAAAAGTATTATTTCCTCCCTGCTCTGTAATCTTGAAGGGGTCGAACCAAAGGGGATCAAATTTACCATGCTTACCTTTATCGGCCCTTCGTACATCCCACCTAAGAACTAAGTCTCCCACCTCTAGCTTTCTATCCTTTGTGTGCTGATCAAACAACTCTTTCATCTTCTCCTGGTAATCCACAAGTTTTTGGTTCACCTGAATACGCGTCTCTTCAAGTTCTACCAGCTGATTGATTCTTCTGGTCATACTATCTGGTTCTTCCTGAGTCTCCTGCATGAAACGAGCGACAGGCAAAGCTAACTGTATAGGGAATACAGCTGCCCGCCCGTATACTAGTTCATAAGGAGATTTTCCAGTTGCCCTTTTACTGGTTATCCTATTTTCCCATAGAGCGAACTTCAGTTGGGAGTCCCAGTTCCTCTGGTTTTCATTTATTGTCTTCTTTAGAGCTCTGACCAGTGTTTTGTTTGATGATTCCGCCAAACCATTTCCCTGTGGGTAGTAAGCTGTAGAATGGCCTAAAGTGATGTTATATTTCTGACAAAAATTCACAAATTTAGCAGATTTGAAAGCTTGGGCATTGTCAGTTACTATTCTAGCAGGACATCCAAACCTGGAGATAATGTTCTCTTCCATGAATTTAATGATTACAGTGTCTGTGGCATTTCATGCAGGAATGGCCTCTACCCACTTTGTGAAGTAATCTGTAGCAGTCAAGATCCATTTGTGTTGCCCACTTGAGGGTGGGTGAATCTCACCTATGAAGTCAATTCCCCATTGTTTGAAAGGTTCATCAACATGTACAGGAATCAGGGGGAGAGCTGCTAACTTCTGTTTTTCAGCAAACTTCTGGCATTTGTCACATGCTCTGACCCAAGTGAAAAAATCTCCAAACAATTTAGGCCAGTAAAAACCAGCCTTCAGGATTTTCTGAGCTGTGCTCCTCCAGCTATAATGCCCTCCACAAATTCCCTCATGGAATTCGGTTATTATGTTATTCACCTCACCTTCTATGAGGCATAACAGCAGTATGCCTGATGGATCTCTCCAATATAACTGACCATTGGCTACTGCATACTTCTGCGATTTCAGCCTTAAGGCTCTGTATTTGGACTTATCACAGCTGGGTGGGCAGCTGAGCGTCAGGAGGTACTCGACTATTTCTTTGTACCAAGAGCTAGTGAGATACTTCATCTGTATTTTCTGAGTAGCCATTTCCACCTCTTGCCTCCATGTCTGCTCCTCAGCCTCTTCAGTTGCAATCATGGATAAGTGGATGCCCAAAGCTTGGTGATTTGATTCTGACAAAATCTTTGCTAGCCCCTGTCCTTTGATTAACTTGGTGGGTCTGATATCCAGATCGTATTCCTATATCTTTGTGATCCATCTGCCCCTTCTGCCTTCACTGTCTCCCTGAATGAGGATATCCTTAACTGCTGTTGTGGGTACGAAAGCAGTAATGTGGGACTGCAATATGTACATGCGTAAGGCCTTGAGGGACTTTACCAGGGCGTAAGCCTGCTTCTCCAGTATGTTGTATTTTAGCTCTGCGTCATGAATTACTTGACTAAAGAAAGAAATGGGTTGCTCATACCCATCCCCGTTCTTCTGTAAGAGAACCCCTGCTACCGTGTGAGGTGATGCAAAAGAGAAAATCATAAAAGGTTCAGTGAAATCAGGCTTTGCCAGCACGGGAGCCTCAGCAAACGCACTCTTGATCCTGGCAAAGGCCTGTCTTGATTCTGGTGCCCATTTCACCTCATTATCCTTCTTTAACATATCTGTGATGTGTCTAACTATTTCAGCATAGTTAGGAATAAATCTTCTGAGAAAATTGATGCGCCCTAAGAATACCTGGACCTCTTTCTTATTTCTGGGGAGGGAGATACCGTTTATAGCTTCCACCCTTTTAGGATCGATTTTGACCCCATCTTTAGTTACTATGTGTCCTAGGAGCTTACCCTCTTCTAATGCAAAGAAAGATTTTTGAATATTAAGGGAAAGTCCATACCTCCTGCATTTCTCAAAAGTCTTCTGCAAATGCTGAATGTGTTCGGCATCATCCTTTGAAAAGACTGTTATATCATCTAGGTACACCACCAGAAACTTGTCCTGTTCTCCAACAAAGGTTATGTCCATAGCTCTCTGAAACGTGGCCCCTGCATTAATCAGCCCGAATGGCATCCTAGGATACATAAATGTTCCCCAGGGCGTGGTGAAAGCAGTCTTTTTCTGGTCCTCCGGGAGTACAGCCACTTGATTATAGCCCGAGAACCCATCCATCATGGACATTCTAGAGGCCCCTACCACCTTCTGCAGAATGTGGTCCATCTTCGGTAGTGGGTAGTTATCTTTTAGAGACGCCCTGTTCAGGTTTCTGAAGTCCACACACAACCTGATTTCGCCATTCTTCTTTCGCACTGGGACTAAATTGGCCACCCACTCAGAATATCTTAGTGGCACTATAATTTTAGCCTTCAGCAGTTTCTTTATTTCTTGCTCAATCAAGGGCAGCAATAGGGGATTAATCTGTCTGAGTTTTTGCTTATGGGGTTTTGCATCTCCCTTCAGTGGGATTTTATGCTGCATAACACTGACATCAAAGGTTTTTAGATCTTGATATGACCAGGCAAACACATCTCTGTAGGATTGAAATAACTTTAGGTACAGTTGTTTGTATTCATCTAGGACCTTCTTGGACAGTTTCACAACCTTTGGATCCTCTTTTGTGCCCAGATTGAGATCTTCAACCTGGTCCTCAGCCACCACTTTATTTGGTTGTAAAGGAACATCGTTTTTATTGAACAGCCTCTCTAAAGGTACCAGCCCTCGGGGAATGACATTCCCCTTCAGCTGCAGAAATCTGTGACTGGCTATCTTCTCTTCCAGCTTATCTTATGGAATGTCCCCAATTTCCTCTTCACAACTGTCAATCTCTAGGTTGGAAAATTCCCCAACAGTCTCTAAGAACCTCTTCACCTGCTCCTCGTCTTCAAAGACCTGCCAGTGCTTGACATTATCAGGGATTGAAGGCCGGTATCTTACTTCGATTTCATATCTCAGAAGAGGGTTCTGAGGTGGGCGGAACGTACTAGCGGCCACAGCCAAGGAGTCTGCCATTCTGTTCTGTTCTCGGGGCATGAATTGAATGTTAAATGCCAAGAAAGAGTTCTCTACAAGGTCCCAAAATTCATTTCTATAGGCCTTTAGCCTAGGATGTTTGGCTTGACACTGGTTTTTCACTTGCCTAACCACCAACTCGGAGTCTCCCATCACCTTTAGATTCTGTATTTTCATACTCCTTGCTGTCTGCAACCCCAATATGAGTGCTTCATATTCAGCCACATTGTTTGTGGCCTCATATTCCAATTTGAATGACAGGGGGACCCATTGACCCATAGGTGAAATAAGCAACACTCCAGCCCCATTTCCTTCCCTGGAATTTGCTCCATCAAAGCGGAGTGTCCAGATATCAGATCCATAGTCCTGCACTGATGATTCAGTCTTTATCTGACAGAATGAGGGCTCATGAGCATATTCCTGATCTTCTTCCAACATCAGACAGGAGAAATCCCCATCTCTGCTGTAGACTGGGGAATTTACTGAATCACCTGCCTTGGTGACCGTTTTAACAAATCTGGTCTCTCGGTACAATCTCCTCTCTTGGCCACCAAAGACAGGGATGGTGGCATAGGACAAGTCCAGCTTAATTGATCCTCCAATTCTATTTCCCCAAGACCTTGATAGTAGCATACCGAAGCGGGCTGGGATGTCAGCCACTACGATATCCATCACCACACTTTTGGCAGGGATCTGTGCCAGAGTAACTGCTAGATCTTTAATCATGCCCAAAAATTTCACTATTTTGGAATCGAAAGAATAGAGGTCTTTATATGGGCGAGTGATTTGGAGTCCCAATTTCTCCATGACAGACAGGGGCATGAGGTTGTGAGACGCTCCTGAGTCTAACATACAATTATGCAACAATAGATCATGGATTACTAAAGATACATAAAAGGGAGGGGTGGAGGGATCTAACTCTTCGACGTGTGGACCGAACACTACCATAGGTCTTTCTTCTTGCAGGTTAAGACTGTCTGGAATGTGTGGTACATCAGGAGTGGAAATGAAGGAGGAGACCTGTGACTGATAGGCAGGCTGTCTCAATAACTTAGACAGAGGAACTGGTATTTTTACTTTTTCGAGCTCTTTTTGTAAGCAGAAAACAGATGAAGTCTTATCTATTGACACTTCCTTTTCTTTTGACTCTTTATTTTGCAGAGGAAGCTTAACTTCTTTTACTGGAGGTTTATTTTCAAGGGGTACATATACTTGTGAAGACGAAGGCATTTGACTATCAGATTGCAGAGATTGGTTAAGGGGCCTCTTACCTTTGTCTGGGGATTCTTGAGTATTGGCCTCTTTCTGTGCAGGTGCTAACTTCTGGGGTGTGTCCTCCTCTTCATCTTGAGTGCGGGTTCTTTTTCTGGATGACCTGAGGTCATATTTTCTGTTAAACTGTGCTTGCATGAAATCAACAAACTGTTTACAATAGTCATCGATCTCTGGCTCTTCAACATCCTCTTTATTCCTTATTTCTGAGTGAGCTTGTAGCTCCCCTTCCTCACTTTCTTGCACAGGGCATTCTATGTCATCACTGTCTGAGAAGACGGGGCATGCCTCATCTGGCTCGTAGGCAGAATCTCCAGGAGCAGCCTCCACTTGTCCCTCCAAGTATAAAGGATGTGGGACCTGATCTTGTTGCTCCTTCTGTCCCCTCTGCAGTATCTGCAAGGGTGGTTTCCTATACTGAGGATTGAATCCCCTGTTTGGAGCATTCTGGAAGTTATTTGGGGGTGAATTCTTGGCCTCCATCTCCAGCTTGACCAACTTATTTGAGAGATTCTTAATCATTCTATTCATCTCTTCAATATTGTCATTTGCAGAATCTCTATCTTGGCTTGAAGTGGATACTTCTTCTTTGCCTCTTCTTTTAGTTTCATGTTCTTGCTTCCCTTTTGACTTGCCAGTTGAGACAAAGTTTGCTTCTATTTCCAATGCATCTTTCTGTGCATCGTCCAGAGTGGCTGGCTTCCTCTCCCTTAGTGAGAAACCAAACTCAGAATAAAATGCTGCCACAAAAACAACCTTGGCAGCGGTCTGATGAGGCTTCATCTCAGTTGGGAGGCTCAGGTATAATTTGTTAAACCTTCTGATGAACTCTGATACCCCTTCATTGTGCTTCTTTTTCAGAGTGTTAAACTCGGTAAGGACATCCCCGTGATCCTTCCTATCTCCCCACTTTTTCACGAAAGCATCTTCCATAGCCTCCCAGCTGTTGATGGAATTAGCTCCGAGGGTTTTAAACCATTTTCTAGCTTCTCCATCTAGGGACTACACGAACAATCTTAGAACCACATCCAAATGCTCAACATTAAAGTTCTCTACGAAAGAGAAAAAAATTTCCACATGCTTCTGTGCTTCAATACCATTCTTCCCATTGAATCTGGGCAGAATCTTTAAATAATCTTGTGGCATGTCATTTAAAACTGCAGGTAGTTGTAAAGGAGCGTACCTATTTTGTAAAAATCCAGGGATATTCGCCATTGGGGGAGGCGGAGGTAGAATGAGAGTCTGAGCAGTGAGTGGTGGAGGAGAGGGTGGAAGTGAAGTATGAATAATGATGGGGATGTAGTGAACAGTAGCTTGGGGGATTGATGAGAATGTCGGGCTATGAACAGCAGATATTTCAGTAACTTCCTTAACCTCCTCAACCTCAGGAGTAGGATGGAAAGAGTAATGCGGAGTATAACTAGACTCGGCTTCGTCTTTAATATGAACACCTCCCCGAGGTGGGCTCTCTGAGTAGTAACCAGTATCTCTTATAATAGGGTTAGAGCCTTGTATTTGAACGACTTGAGAAGAAGAGGACGGAAGATAGGGAAAGTTTTCAAGGGAGAATTCAGGAATTTCGGTATGAACTGACGGCCTTTCCCTCCAGCCTCTTCGATGTAGGATTCTCTCTGGGTCAGACACAGAGGGTGTCTTTGACTGGGATGTATCTGACCTTAGGTGCGGCTTACGGGGAGCCAGGACTGCAAATAATTTTATCTGTAATGTGAATGTGGAGTCGCCAAGGTGAGGAGTGCACAACTCTCAACTCTTCCTGCTCACCTAACTGAAGAGTGAATGGGTTTTGTCGAGGCCCAGGGATTCAAATTTCTTCAACTTCGGTCCCCGGCAACGGCGCCAAAAAGATGTTGTAACTCCTAGAGACAGCCTAGAGTTGCTATAGACCAGTGCCTAGGACATCTTATAATGTATGGAGAGCAGAGGACGCATAACAGCTTTTAACGTTTAAACGAGACAGGGCTCTCATACTACTTCTTTACAAACAGAAAATAATATTTGAGTGGAACCAAAACTTTAGACAGTTTGATGCTTAAAGAGTAATATTGGATGAATGTAATACTGAACTCAAACACTGCTGTATCAGACAACTTTAAGACAGTTCACAATAAACAGGGTCGGATTCGTGATATATGGTAGAAACAGGGATATATGTAAAGGTGACTACTGAGCTGTATAGAATGAGGGAGATATTAACTGTTATGAAGACGACACCAAGAAGAGTTCCCCAGCATATGGTGGGCTTATATGACTAAGAATCCATACATGCTGGTAACTTTCGTCAATAGCGCTTCGTAATAGCCAATATAGTAGAAATATGTATGAATTGGAGATGCAACACTGTATTATACCTGAGCCATTTTTAAAGTACCAGGAAGCTTATGATATAAGTATCAGAGAGATAAATTCATATCAGAAACAACGGGACACTCGCATTCTAGAATATAATACCAGAGACATGGATGTAAATGAAATGAACAACGATATTGCAATAAACAAGAGATAATTACACACTACCATAAACCAGGGCCGGAATCCTTATTAAAGTATAACTCCTTATCATTGAAGCCCAACGGGCTCTTCACATTAACATTTGAGTCTTCACAAAACACATACAGAAAATCCTTACACAGTCAATTTCTTCCGAAGAATTGGAACCTATCTTTCTTCTTTTATCTACGTTATATAGGATTCCTCCCATTTCAGCGAGAAGATATTTCGGGGAAATATCTTCTTCGCATGGGCAAAATTTGTTAGAAATCATTTTCATAACAGCAAAATTTCATGATGGGGAATCAGCCCTCCCATCATGCATAAACAGGCCCCGGGCCAATTTCAAAACAGAAACTTAACAAATGTTTGATGAAAAAGTAAAATGCAAGAGTGGGGGGAAAAACAACCCACTCGGAACTTTGAAAGAAATAAACTAAATTAAAGTGAAATATGTCGTTTAGACCATATCATGAGTTAACTGAAAAGTCATGGGCGAGGCTGAGTGGAAGCCGTTGCAGATTCTGGCGGAGGCACGTTTGCGGAGGAACTAGTATGCTGACTCATGAACTGTGTCAGTCTCTGCTGACTCTCGGAGGTTGGTTCTGGCATCGCTGAGAGCTTCTCCACCTTGATAAAAGCTTCGCCGAGAGCGTGAATACCTGCCTCAGTAGGGAGCCAGTTTCTGATCATATAAAGGAGATTAAACTCCTTTTTGAGGACTGTAACAATTGTACTGGCTTTGAGCTGAGTCGCTTTCCCCATCTGGAGGTCAGTCCGATCTCTTTCCATTTGCAAACGCTCTGTGTATTTGTCTAGGAGCACAAGCACGGCAGGGGCGGTTGGTTCCCAACAGGAAGGGAGTCCGGCTGTGGTGATCTCATCCCATACCTCGTCAAACTGTTTGACACTGTCGATCACCCGTTGAAGGGCCCTTGAAGCCGCTGCTCGGGCTTCCTCTTTATCGATGATCTTCTGTCCTTCGATGACCTCTGTAAAACGGCTGGAGATACCATGTTTCCCCAAGTCGTTTGCCCTTAGTGCATAAAGGAATGAGATGTAATCCCCGGCGTGTTGAGCTCTGATAGGCAGATCACCCCCTGCCTCCTGCAACTTTCTATTGAGATAAGGAATAGTAGACTTGAGCTCCCCTATCATTGTCAAGAATTCCCATTGCTCGGTTACCGCCGTGATTATGTCTGACCAAATCATGCTTCTGGCCTCGAGAAGGGTGAGGTTCCCCTTTGCTCGACTCTTCATGTCAGCAATGGTTTTACTCTGCTCAGCCGTGACCTTTTTCTCTTCCTTGACTTCCCTTTGCAGCCCTTCAACTGTTCTGGCCTTTTCGGCCAGGGAGCTCTCCAATTCTGCGATCTTTTGCCTGGCCGTGGATGCTCGTTTCTCCAACACTTCAATCTCAGCTTTAGCTGTAGATATCTGTGCTGACACTGAGCTGGTTCCGCTTGATGCTTCAGCCGTCTGACAACTGTGCGAATCCCACCGGGCCTGTAGCTCTGTTGCTCTGTTTTCTAACTTGCCGATCCTTTTGGCCATCTTTTCCTTCTCTTCCCTCTCCCTGAAAAGCCTAGCAGACAGCTCCTTTTTCTCTTCCTCCACCTGTACCAATTCAGCAGTTTGCACAGGATGTGAACCCGGTATGCGAGCCTGTCTCTTTGCAGCTGTGATATCCTTCTGTAACTTTCTTATAAGTGCTGCTTGTGTACCTTTCCCTCCTTCATCTGAGCTTTTGATTTGATCCTGGAGATCACGCACCTGATGTGCGTGGGCACGGCAAGAAGCCTGTTCCGCTACAAGGGATTCCCTCAGCTGGTCATATTTCTGTTCCATCTGTTTTAATGCGAGGGTAATCTACGATAGTTTGTCCTTCATCATGTCGCAGACTGTTTGGAACAGGTCGTTCATGTCCTGGACCGGTACCTTCTGCATATCAATGGCCAATTCGAGCACCTTATAACTAGGAACATCAGAATTTGGGTCCAGGATGGCCTCCGCCATAGACAGTACCAGGATTTCAGTGTCTGCATTGATAGAAGCGGAGAGCCTAGTATGATATTTTTCAACGAACCCCCCCAATTCGGCCTTGTATCTGTCTCGGATAGTTTTATTTGTCCGCTCCCTTTCGCTCGCCTTGGATGAAGTGGGCTCAATGATGGCCTGCGTAACCTCTGTGTAATCGAAGGAGGCGACGCTGTCTCTCAGCACTGTTATCCCCGCCTTGCCTTTATCGAATTCGCCAAATTTCGTGAAGCGTTCCAGCAATTGCCCTTCTCCTATGATTTCAGCTTCGCTGGTGGCCACCCTCTGCCTCTTGGGTGGTGGTGCTCCTCCGGAGGTACCTGCCTCTTCTCCACCGGCGCCCCTGTTCACTTCCTCCTCTTCCCCTGTAGCAGATGAGTCTGTCTCCATCTGCGAAAACATGGGCCAAATTTCGAGGTTAGCCCTCCACTCCATAAATGGCCTCGGCTCATGTATGTAGGGCGTAGACCTGTTTCTTTTTCTTTTATTTGAAATGATTTCTCGTGGGTCATAAGCCCAGCTTGTCCCCAACTTCAGTTCCATGTTTTGTAGCATTTTTTCAGCAATTGGGAGGGCATATCTAGAGTTTACCACGAATGGGCCGATTTGGACAGGAAGCCTTAGGATGTAGCCTTTCTTAGCAGGGATAAAATGAAGCTGGTCGGCTTTGAGAGCTTGCCGGATATACTCGAGGGCGTAAACTCGTCGGACGGGGAAAGCTGGCAACCGGTATGGAGCAACTTCAGCTCCATAGACCCGAATTTCAGTGTAATCTTCATCAAGGAACCAATCTCCGGTACATTGGTATTTCCCAGCCTGCAGCCAGCGTTTCATTTCTGGGAAAACCCTAGGTGAAGGCATGTCGTGAATGATGGTGTAGGCGATGGACATGAAAGTGTTCACGAAGTTTGCATAACCCTCTCCCCTAGGTAAATGACGGACGGAGAAATTCCAGTCGAAGACTGGTCTGGGTTGAGAATTCTCAGAATAGACTCTATCTAACCCCAAATGGGCGAACTTATCTGCATGCTGGAACAGGAAGAGATAGAACACCATTGAGCAGAAGCGAAACTTGCGGATTTGTGCGAGCTCTTGGAATTGGGTTAGGATGGTTGAGGAGAGGAATCCCGGGATGTCCAATATAACCTCGTTCTGTGACATGAGCCATAAAAAGCGAATGCATACCAGAGAAATGTCTTCCGGGCTCCCTATCCCCAAAAAGCCGGCAATGAGAGACAGAACAGGTCGAACCTCTTCGACGAACAGACTTAGTGAAAACGGCTCCAATGTAGGCAGGGCAGTTGCCTGGTCAATGGTTATGGAGGATATGAAGGCACGGCGGGCTTCCTTTGACTGCTTATTGAACTGGGCTAGCAAGGTTTTATCTTTGAAACTGAAGTATGTGTCGCTGGGAGGGAAACGGAGGGCCTGTCTGATAACATCGGGAGAGAGGGAAAAAATCACATTCCCCTGAGGAGAGACAAAAGCTTCCCGATGTACATCATAGGCATCTCTGAGCCAGATGATAAAATCAATACAAGAATGGACCTGGGGGGTGACTTGGTGGTAGAAGCTAGACACGATAACTCGGAAATGGTCTGCATTCTTGCAATGGCGGCCAAAAAGCAGGGGTTTGATACTCCGTATGTCAAAAGGATATTTTGGGTCGCAGATACCAGACTGCAAGTCATAGAGGGGTTCGAAACCGCGATGGTTCCTAGACTCACGGACCTGGGGAGTTTCTGGTTCGTTCTTCTTGGGCGTTCCCCTTCCCATGGCTGTCATTTTAAGAATCCGAAAAAGAGAAAGGAAACAGAGGGAAAATAGAGAATGGAATACCTGGACAGAGGGTGACACTGTTTGGGAAAGCGACGCGGGGAACTCTGACAGTGATTGGGGTAGACCAGGCGCTCTTCCCTGCTTGGTATTTGCCGTAGAAAGTAACCTGTATCTTTTTACCAGAGAGAAATACGGGAGTTTGTTACCACTGGAGCGAGTTGTTTGGGTTAAAGGGGTGAATGGGTAGGACGACAGAAGGCAAGTGTCGTAAGGACACTGACAATGAGACACATGGCGCGTGGGGATTGGGGATATCAAGGTGTAGATGCGCGCCTCGTGTCGGGTTAAAGGCTGGTACGGGTCTCAGTACCAGCTGATCTAATGAACTTACCTTACCTTTTATCCACATATGTTGTCCGACCTTTACCGTGCGTGATTTCCTACGCCGGACTAACACATGTCTTTCCCTACCGTTCGAGGTCCACCTTTACACTGCCACGTAATCACATCCCGTGGCCTGTTCTTACCATCCCCTTTTGAAACTTGAGTCTTTACCATGCCACGTGTCATCAGTCCACGGGGGTATGGGTCTTGTCCTTTCCCCGCTGATCGACCCCCTCGGACTTTCCCCACGTGCTTTCTTTCGTGGAGGCGGCTCCTTTTAATATATCCGTTAGTGTTTAGCGCTGTGTCCCCCTTTTGCCTTTACACTTCCTGTTTATTCATTGTTCAGCCCTTCACCGCTTTGTGTTGTTTGACCCGTTTACTTTAATACATGCGCTCTTTACTATCTTCTCTCTTTTCGACCCATTTTATTTGAATATTTCCCCTTTAGTATAAAACATTAATGTGTGGCTTGTCCAACCTTTAGTACTCCCGTGGCTAATGCTAAGGATTGAAAAACAACCTCAATTACCAACAAAAAAATATTAGACAGGATGTGAGCATAACAAAATGCAAAATATTGTAAAATATTCATCTTGTAACTTTGCAAGTGCAAGAAATAGTTCTCTTTAGTGAGTTTGAGCCTCCTATTTAGCTCAGGAAGCTTAAAAATTATTTTTAAGGCCTTTGGAGTGAGAGGTGTTGGATTATTTTATGAAATGAGCTTAATAGTTTTGGTCTTCCAATCAAACTGTCTTACACACTAGTCCATTATTTCCTTGAAGTCAAAGACTTTTGAAATGAATGCAAAATTTTCCAATCCCGTGATCCAAATTTTATTTCTATGTATCTCCTCTGGGGCCAAGCTTAAGTACCATTGATACAGAATAGATCAATGGAAACTCTTGTCTTGCTTGGCTATTAAGTTGTTTGTGTGTCCCCAAATTACCTCCTCCCTTCCTTTAGTTGCCACATTTCTCATTGGTTTATTGTATTTTGGAGATATGTGGCAGATCAATAATAACTTAGTGGAAGTCTTAGCTATTGAATCCTTAATTTATGGTAACCTTTAATGGAATATTTTATTTTCACCCTTTCGAATTGTACCATCAATATCGCCTTTATCGTAATGCAAGGATTCAATAATTTAAATCCATAAATATCTTTAATTTCACTTTTTCGAATTGAAGCTTCTTGGTGGACCTATCATAATAGGTATCCTGCATGGTCAAGGATTTATCTTCAAATGAAGTAGGCTCTTCAACATGCCTCTGAGATTTAGTCTATCTTGTGATCACCCATTCTAGGAATTTAGTTTTTTCTACCTTGGTATCTATATGTCCTCCTACATTTTGTGACCCTTTTTAGTCAAACTCTTACTTTCAGACAATAAGACTGCATGTGGCTTGTTAAGGAAAACGTGAGGGTGTGGCTCATCCCCATCAAAATCACGAGAATTTTGTTTGTTCCTATCCCCTCTAAAGGTTTTAACCTTTTACATATAATACCTTCAAACGAATTCTTAAAAAATAGAAAATATACAATGGCAAGAACAAAAATATACACAAAGGTTTTTCTCTTGGAACCCAAAACTGGGAAAACCATTTTGATTTTTCATTATATTACTTTTAATGTTGCAATACATTATATACATGTAGAAGCATTCTTAAAATCCCAATCTATTAACCCTGGATCAGAATATAACCGCAGTTCCTTTGACCAGATCTACAAAAAACCATTGGAAAAAACACCATGAATAAAAACATTTGCAAACCATGAGAAAAACTGCCTAAAAAAACTATTTCAAGGTGTTTCCTTGAACCCCCTTATGTTCATGGTGCATATGAGTCGTGTAAAGAATATAAAACACACCCAACACCCTCTTATCACAAATGCTTCTTTTTTCTTCTATGTAGAAGAGGAGCTTTGACCAGTTTGGGATGGTTGAGTAGGATAAGAATTGGTGGCCTTTTCCCTCTTTGCTTTGTTTTTCCTTCAGTGTTAGTGCTTTCTTTAGTAGTAACATGGTAGGTTTGGGTAGGCATTCTAGAGACTTTGTTTTCTCTAATTTCTTCTAAAATCATTGTAAACAAATTAACATACCTCATAGAAAAGAATATAAAAGATAGCATCAGAGTTGAAACTTTGGATGGATTTGGATTCAATCAAATTAAAAGGTTTTAATAATTCAAAAAAGTCTGTGAAATAGGTATAATTCCTCACGGTATTTTCTCCCATAGTAAAATAGAAGGTAATGAATTTCCTTTTATTTTTCCTCTCAAATAAAATCAGCCACAAGTGGTATTGTCTGCATACTTCAACAACAATCTATCTAGGACAAACTTCAGGAGAAATAATGGGTTGTCTTGAAATTCATATATTTAGATGAGGGTGTTGTCCTCTTTCTCCTCATATCTCCTTATTTCTATCAAAAACTCTATTTCTTCATCAAAAATCCTCTTGGGCTCTTTCTCTAGAAGCATATGATTAAATTCATGAACAAAATGGTCTTGATCTTGATAAAAATGGAATGGGGCCTTGTGCTTCGATAAAATAGGATACCATAATGAGTTGGTTATATATATGGGTTCATATTGTTTTTATAACGTAGTAGATGGAATATATTACATGAAAATATCACCATTAACAGCTAGGTTGTCATTTAGAATTTGTGGGTCTTATGGAAATTGATCAAACGATATGAAATCATGTTGAAAATTATTTCCCCAAATAAAATAGAATATCTCTTTTGAAAAAAAAATACAAAATATATAGTACTGAACTGGGAACAATTATATTTTATTCGCCCCATAAATCCACAAATAACTAGGAGAAATCCCTATTTAGCTTGACAAAAATAAAGTTATCTATAGAAGTGTGATTAGATGGGATGGGTGCAAAAGGAAATACAAATTCTTGTATAATATTAATCTTGTCAACTTGCGAGTGCATGAAAGAGTTGGATTTAGTGAGCTTAAGCCTGATAATTGGCTCAAACATCTTCAAAATTCTTATAAAGGCCTTGGGAGTGAGAAGTATTGAATTCTTTTCTGAATTGAGCCAAATAATTCTAGTCTTTGATGTTGAGATTCAACAAGATGATGAGCTTACTGAAAAGTAAGCACCTTCAATAAGTGGGGCCCACAGGCTATTTTTAGGTGTATTTCTATTTTTAGACATGGTGAGCATATTCTATAAGTTGTAAGATGCTATTTGTGGATGGTTTGTCAAATGTGAAAAATAGATGAAATTCTACTTTTAGAATATTGGGCGAAGTTTATTTATAGATCGTCAATCTAAAAATAGATGCATGTCGATTATTATTAGCCCTTAATAATAATCCGACAATAAATATCAACTTGTTCTCTTGGAGCACTTTATTTCAGTGAACAGATTTGGAAAATCAGTGGTTTGAAGGAATTACGCAATTCACAGGGTTATTGGTGGCTCATGCATGGAGGACTCAGTTAGAACTTAAGTGGAAAAGTTATGACAGAGTTGGAAGAGTAGTTACAGGAGTTTTTATTTAGTTTAACTCAGTTAATTGAGTTAAACTCAATTGAGCTAGTTGTATCTAGTATAACTAAAAGATACACTAGTGAGAGTTTAGTGAATTAATTAGTTAATTAATTCACAACTAATAACTCACTAACAATTGAACAAATACAGCAGTTAACTACTTGCATGTCAGTTCCAGTGGAAAGATAGGTGAAAGGGTGAGATGGACTATATGTTGTGACTATAGTGATGCATTCAATGCATCTAACGCACATTGGAGATGCTAATGAGGATTGCGCAGTCAAGGCAAGGCCAATTCGAATTCATTCAGGGGTCTTCTTCAGCAGGGATTGCGCAGTGGAGGAAGGCTGTCAGGAGGCAAGAAATTGGTGCATAGATATGCAAATTTTTGCATGACAGTGTGTAATGATTGTTGATTGTACTAAGAGCTTGATGTACTAATATTTGTATGAGATTATTACATGATTCCATTTATATACATAATATATGATAGTTGGGGTTTTTAGCTTTAATATTTCCTGTTAAACAACTGTGTTATGTGCGATTGAATTTATTCACATGTGGTTGCAATTGAGTTTTAAATTTCCACAAGTTTAACGGTGGAAGGATTATGTATTTAGCAAGAAGATAAATATTGTTAGATCAGCAGAATCCGGTAATACATCAGTATTAATAAATTTCTACATGGTATCGAAGAAATTTTAATCACTGGAGATTGCAATTGTGAAGAGGTGTTGAGTTTTGTGTTGGTGGACAATTCGAATTTGCGGTAGAAATTTCTTGGTGCAACAATTGAGTATTTATTGAAATGTCTTTCAATGGGTTGTGATTGGAGTATTGCCTTGAGGCTAGCTCGAATTACATAGCCTAGAAGGATAGGATGGAGGCGGTGCTTGAAGATAATGGACTGAAGGATTTCATCGATAGCGATGTTCCTAAGCCTACTTCTAACGATGTTGCAGGACGTGACGCATGGCAAAAGAAGGTAGCAAAGACAAGAAGAATTATGTTGGAAGGTGTGAAATACCATATTGTGTCAAGCCTTCATGGGAAATCCACTCCATTTTCAATGTGGAAGGCTTTGACAGATCTTTTCCAAAGCAGCAGCGACCATAGGAAGTTGGCACTGAAAGGTAAGTTCAGAAAAATAAAAATGGAGAAGGGCGACAGTATTCCAAAATATCTCACGAAGTTTGTCCAATGCAGGGATGAGCTGGGGAGTGTGGGAATTACAGTTGTGGATGATGACTTGGTGAGCTTGGCTCTCCTTAGGCTTCCGAAGAGTTGGCATAGCTACGAAGACTCTGTCAATGGATGGGAGAAACTACCAGATTGGGAGCGACTTTGGTCGGATCTTGTGTGGGAAAAGATAATGTGGAATACCAAGGATGGCTCTTCATCGAAGAATGATGATGAAGAGAATTGCGCTTTGGTTGCCAAAGAAAGGAAAGGGAATGGGAATAAATCCCATCCAAAATCCGAGACTAAAGGCAAGAAGCTGTATTTGTCCAAAGTGAAGTGTTTTCACTATCACGAACATGGGCATCTCGCCACTAACTTCCCACAGAAAAATAAGAACAAGAAGGTTGTTGGAGTTGAAGTGGGTGAGGTCTTAGCCTCTCAATTTGAACTTGATTTCTCTTTGATCACATTCTTGGTTTCAAGCACAATGGGATCGGTGTGGTATATTGATAGTGGTGTGTCTTTCCATATGACGGGAGACAAGGCGTTGTTTAGTGACTTGGAGGAGAAGGATCTCCAAATGCATATAGAGATGGGTGACGACGGTAGATACAGTGTGACCAGCATTAGAACCATTACCTTTGAGAGGGAGTTAGGTAAACCATTTATGTTGAAAGATTTTATGCATGTTCCAGGTCTGAAGAAGAACTTGGTCTTGGTCGCAATGTTGAAAGACAGACGTTATGAAGTTGTTTTCAGCGAGGGAAAATCCTTCTTGCGACATAAAACAACGGGTCAAACCAAGAGGATAGGGATTCAAGTTAAGAATCTCTACAAGTTGGAGGTAGATGGATGTGCTGCAATGATGGGCAAAGCAGAAGAAGTGGTGAGCCGGGATGAGGGTGAATTATGGCACAGGAGATTGGACCATCTTCACCATGGCGCCTTGAAGATTTTGCACCAGATTTCTACTAGACTTCCCAAGGGAATTTTTGCGCAGTCAGGTTAGTGCAAGGGATGTACTATGGGTAATTTTGTGAAGACCACCTTTCATGAGAAGGAGAACCGTGCTTTGGTGATCTTGGAGAGAATTCACACAGACGTGTGTGGACCTTTCTCGATTGCTTCAACATAAAAACATAGGTATTATGTTAATTTTGTTGATGACTATTCTCGTATATGCTGGATCTTCTTCATGTAGAAGAAGAGTGAAACATTCTCAAATTTCTGTGAGTTTAAAGCATTGGTGGAGAAGGAGTCGGGGAAGCAGTGAAGGCTCTACGGAGTGATAATGGTGGTGAATATATCTCGAATGAATTCAAAGACTTCAGTAGCAAAGAAGGAATTCAAAGAGAACTCATAGCGCCTCATAACCCACAGTAGAATGGGGTCGCAGAGAGGAATAACAGAACGATCGTGGGTGTTGCACAAGCTATGCTACATGACCAGGGCCTACCGATGCACTTGTGGGCAGAAGCATGCAACACTGCGGTTTATGTGCAAAACTGTTGTCCTCATAGAGTAATTGGCATGAGTAAACCTGAAGAAGATTTTACTAGTAAGAAGCCTGATATTTCTCATTTGAATATTTTTGGCTCATCTATTTATATTCATGTGACAAAGGATGCCAGGAAGAAGCTGGATCTGACTACAGAAGTTGGGATATTTGTGGGGTACACAGAAACACCCCATAATTATCATGTGCATTTTCCAAACATTCGAATGATTTTGGTGTGACGGGATATAAAATTCAATGAGGTGAAAGCCATGAAGTTATCGCTTGAGAGGGAGCTACACTTGCATGCGGAGGAGGAACTTCTTATTCCCAAAGATGAGCCTCTAGATGTGGATCAGACACAGGAGGAGATTCATGGAGTGGAGGAGTCCACTCATGCAGAACCAAACATCAGATCTGGCATAAATCATACCACAGAAGCTGAGATACTGAAACTTGATGCGGCATAGAATGTAGGAGTCCCTACATCACAGTGTAGAAAGAGATAGTCACCTGACAGATTTACTGGATACATGGCTCTTATGAGAAAGTGTGTGGTGACAGAGCCATCTTCTTTTGAAGAAGTAGTGCAGGAGCCCATATGGGTAGATGCCATGGTGGAGGAGTATGACTCCATTGTCAGAAACAATGCTTGGGAGATTATTCCAAGGATGGTGGATGAATCAGTGGTAGATTCTAAATGGATATACAAGGTAAAGCAAGTTGTTGATGGGAGCATCGAGAAGTATAAGGCAAGATTTGTGGCCTAAAGCTTCTCACAGATCGAAGGTATTGATTATGAATAAATCTTTGCACCTATCGCACGGTATTCTTCCATAAGGACCATCCTTGCTCTCTCAGCGCAGATGGGTTGGCACATTCATCAGATGGATGTGAAAACTGTGTTCCTTAATGGGATCATTGAGGAAGATATGTACATTGAGTAGCCTAAAGGATTTCAGATATTCAATAGCAAGTCACATTTGTGCAGACTCAAAAGAGCGTTGTATGGGCTGAAGCAAGCACCATGTGCTTGGAACACACATATCGACAGCTATTTCACTGGACTTGGCTTCACCAAGAGTGAGGCGGATGCAAACCTGTACCAAATTGTGGTGGAGGGTAAGCTTTTAATCATTTTTCTTTATGTTGATGATTTAATACTAACGAGTGATGAGCATTTGATCCACTCATGCAAGGCAGATCTTGCAAAGGAGTTTGAGATGAAGGATTTGGGCCTCCTTCATTATTTCCTTGGATTGGAAATATGGCAGCGAGAAGGTGAAATGTTTGTGTCCCAAGGCAAGTATTCTCGGGAGATGATTGGTGTTATCACAAAATCAAACCTGATATGCTGCCAATCAAGCTAATCTCATGTAACTGTTTCAAACCAATATTTTGGTTGAGGCTTAGCCTCCTCAACCTGAGAGGGCTCTCTCAAGGGTTTATGATTTTTGATAAATATGTAGATGGATGACTCTATATGGGGTAAATTAGATAAATGATATAACTGGTTGAAAATCACATTAGCAAGTGTCCATTGGGCTTATGGATTCATAATAGCTTCAGCAAAACCAAACAATCTACCTAGCATGGAAGTCAAGGCATATAAAGTTCAAGTCAGGGAATACACGTGAAATAGTAAAACACACAGTCAATTTGTCTATGAAGGAAGTCAGAGTATCAATGATGGATTCTGAGTAACATAAGAAAACACCATTGCAATAGGATATTTAAAATATGTCATCAAAACAAGAACATGCAATAACTCTTCATGAATCTTGAGTTGGCCAAGTAGAAAACTCTATATTAAGCTGAAAACAGTTACTTACAATAAACACTGTCCTTTTTGCTAAAAATGTCCAAACCTTAGAATTTCGACCTATTCATATTTATAGATCATTTAAAACATAGTATAACCTTATCCTCATCTAGATACATCGAATTCCTACTTCTTGACACCTTGCCTAACCATGAAACATGGTATTTATTACAAAATGACAGTTGCAAACCTAGTGAACAGTCCTATTACAAATAGGACTCAGACTCATTAACTCTACTCATAAAAAACTTATCTAAGCTAGATTACATCTTTTTCCAACTTTATTTGCATAAGTTCAAATCCATATGATAAGCTCCAGCCCTTTATGACCTCAATGGTGATCTCCTGCAAACTAGGAAACTGTCCCCTATTTTCTAGGCTTAGGATTCTTTGTGTTCTTGGGACACTTTAACCACCATGAACACATGACTTCGAAGCTATTTGTTGTCATAAATTTAAATAACATATGCTTGAAATCATCCATAAGTTTTAGTTGTACAAAATAACCATCAAGCTGCCCAAAATAGTAAAAGCAGTCCTGCATTACGAAAATAGCACAATTTCGTAGCGCTTTTTGTCGCGCAGTCTTTTAAGCCATATGCCTTCAATATTTTGGTTTCTTTCCTCCAGGGTTATCTTAATATTCACTTGACACATATTCCCTAGAAATTTCAGGTCAAAATACATACATTTTCCTTCCAAAAATTTATAAGAAAGGGTGAAAAAAGCTGCTACAGCAGTTTCATAGCGCATTTCGCCCTTTTTGCACTGTTTGTGCTACGAAAATGCTGAGTGAGCATTTTTTTCCAAATTTTTCCAAAATGTAAAGTGTGAAACTGAAAAAAAACTTAAAATAGACTTGATTTCATCATATCACCTGAAAAACAAATTCATTCTAGCCTTCATGAGGTCCCTTCTTCATTTGCAATAGGTTGGTCTATTGGTTTCTCCTATATTTTCCTGAAAAAATAGGTCCTGGGACAGAGCCTATATTTCTTACTCCATGATGTATTTCTGGAAACTGAATGAGGTTTTTGTAGGCCATTATTTCTTGAATAAAAACCTCTCTTGGGTTTTTTAACCATATCTCCTACTGTCCAGAAACTTCCTTTGAAAAAAATGTATAAAACAGGAAAACGTTATTTATGAAAATAGGGCTTCAAAGAAAGCCTTGTATCTCCCAACTTAAAACACATATGAGAAAATTGAGAGATTTTATTGTATCTATGTCCGTGATAAAGAAAAACCTCTTTCATAATTCCAAAATAATTTTTAATTTGGCTAGAAAAAAAACTTGAAGTTGACTGCTAAACAGTCATGTACAGGACATTTTGTAACAACAATTTCGTAGCGCATTTTAATTTATCAATTTCTCCCACATCCTAATGAATTTGAGGAAATTGAGAGAGGTTTTTGTAGTTATGTATGTTAGGAAGAAAACCTCTTTCATTTTTCCTAAATTCATTTTCAGTTGCGCATAAACTTCCTTGGAATTTTACTACTCAAAACCAGAAAACAGAGTTTTGCTTCATATTGCGCTACGAAAAGACAGCGCTTTCGCAGCGCAAAACGACTTTTTTGAACTAGTGGTGCTACGAAAGTAAGGTTTCTTGGCTAATTGGATATTTTTGATTAAAAAAATTAGGGAAATGAAATGAATGATGAAATTATGAATGACTTGACATGAAAAACCTTTAAAATGAATTTATTTAACACTAAGGAAGGTTCAAACCTAAAATCTAATACTCCCTTTTGGTCAAATTCAATAAATGAATTATAAACCTAATTGGAACCATGACCAAAAACAAACATAACACAACGATGTTTTTTTGATAATTTTTGGGTGATAACAGAGGCTCCACTTGGGATAGTGTGCCCCTATGGTACACTAAGAACCAGTAGTTCTAGTGCTGCTATACATTTTCTTGACCAAAACAGAAAAAACTTTGAAATTGCCAAGCTCTTCTTCAAACTCTTATAGCCTTCACCTCGGACTCAAGCTTGATGATCACTATAGAAGAACCAAAACTATACCTACTTAAAATATTCTCAGTCAAGTTCGAGCTTATTCACACACTCCTACCTACCCTATCAACTGTAATCTCCATTTGTAACTCAAGGAACATGAAGCTTCCAATGAAGCCAATTATTGATCTTATATGACACTTGAATATCTTGAATGTGCTTGAACCAAAAGTAAACATGATACTGAAATGACCAAGGAAACATGAGATGTAACTGATCTCCAAAATGAAAATATAACTGGAAATTTGGACTGTAGAACTCTTCCATGTATTCAACTATAGGATCAAAGAAGACATGATATGTTTGATGCTTCTCATGACATTCTGCAACTTTGGACAACTCATCCATGCTTTTATCAACCACATAAGGCTTCAGTTGTGTGCTTTCAAACTACTTTTCAAACTGATTTACAAAAACAGTGTATTCTTCATAAAGGTAGCAACACCCCATCTTTGTGTTCTGGCATTAAAATCATTTGAAAAGACTGATCTTGATCATGAATACTATGAGATTTAATTTTATCTTTTGAAACTTGAATGTCCTTTTCAATGTTCTCTGCAGCTTCATCCACAAACTGAATCTTATCTTCTGACTTGCACTCGAATGATTTCAGATTAGAAGACAAGGATAAAGAAAAAATTTCACCCACTTTTTCCTTAGTGTGATCATTATTTGATGTAGGCTGATATAAGGAAAGACATGAAAAATCAACACTTTCCTTAACTTGAGGGTTATAGAAACTATCTTCCAGTATTTCCTCTTGTTGTTTGCAATGATTCTCATACTCCTGATGATCAAAAGACTGACAAGTCTGCTGCAACCTTTCATCAAACTCAGAGGATGTATCATAATTTCATAAATAAACTCTTGTTGGGTTTCATTTTCATATAATAAAGAGGCTATCATTTCTTCTTGGTGATGAAATGGATTTTCATGAAGAGCTTCTAAAATTTCCTCATCCTTGAACTCATCATCTTCATAACAATTCTCCAAATATTCAATAAAACTCACACAGTGTTTACAACAGTCTTTGACCAGCAATAAGGAGGGATGACACTCTTCATACATCTCATAAAATGCAACATGGAAATCAGCAAGAGAATATAATGAACCATCTGGAAATCTTTCATACCAAGACCGTGCTTTTCCTTCCAAAGTGGCCATAAATATATTCATGAGACAATCCTTGTTGAAAATGCAGCAAGATGATGGAGCTTAGTGAAATGAAGTTGCCTTCACTAAGTGGGCCCACAGGCAAATTCTGGCGCAAAATCTATTTTTAGACTATGTCTATTTTTAGACATATGGAGCATGGTCCGGGGATTCCAGTATGAGATTCTTGGAGCATTGGTCATGTTGGTAAAAATAGATGGACCTCTATTTTTAGACATTTAGGTCGAAGTCTATTTTTAGACCGCCTATCCTAAAAATAGAAAAGTCAAATATTATTTACCCTTAATAATATTTGGACTCTAAACTTCAGTATACTCTCTTGGAGCACTTCAGTTCGAGCTACAGAAGTGGCTCATGCATCTGACAGAGGAATTACGCTATTCCTAGGGGTTTGGTGAGCTCATGCATGGTTGACTTCAGTTAGGACTTCAGTGGCAGAAGTTTGGTGGAGTTAATGAGACAACTAGTGGAGTTGTGTTCGGTTTAACTTAGTTGAACTAGTTGAGATTAGTTTAACTAGCTAATCAACTAGTAATGAGTGGAGTGAATTAAATATTATTTAATTCATTAATTAGTAACTCATCATTCAACTCAAGAACACATCAGTTCACTACAGTGCATGATCAGTTCAGTGGAGACCAGTGAAAGAGGTAGATTAAAGGGTGGAGTTAGCTATCAGTGGCGACATCAGTTGTGCATGAGATTTGCACCACACTTGGAAGAATTGCCCATGATGATTGCGCTGTCAAGCCAAGGAGATTCGAACCTTGGATCTCTATATAGACAGGCCATGATTGTGCAATAGAGGCAAGGCAATTGGCGGTGAGTTTTGAACCAGTAACATGTTCAAAACTGAGCTAGTTTGTGTGTAACTTCATGAGATAGTACTGAGTACTTGTGAGGAGTATTGTATTGAGTTTGTTACATGATTTCTCCATTATAATATACACAATAGCTGCGGGGTTTTCAGCTATAATATTTCCCCATACATACTGTGTTAATGTGTATGATGATTTGACGTGTTATCGCTTGATTTTATTTCCGCATGTTTGATGATCTGAGTGGAAGAGATTATGTGTTGCATATAAATTCGAATTGTATGTGATCAGGATAGTCTCGGTGGATAATTAATCATTATTCATCAAATTTCTACATGGTATCGGAGCTATTGAAGCAGATATTGATCATCACAGTGATTACAAACTTATTTCGGTAGACAGAGTCTGCATGCGGGCCAGGTAGCCTCCGGATTCATCTTTCTTCGGAAAGTGAAAGGTCTGGTAAATGCCCCTTGCAGTCAATCTCCGTGCTAGAAATAATTTGTTCTCACAGATCTAGAGCGGTTGAGCTTTGAGGTGGAATTTGAAATTTTGCAGCAGTTTTGTTTTCTTGGTGCCAGTGTTGAAAATGTCTTTCAACGGTTTGCGACTCGAATATGCTCTTGAAGGCAGTTCGAATTATGTTTCATGGAAGGATCGCATGGAGGCAGTATTAGAAGATAATGGTCTGAAGGAGTTCGTAGATACGGATGTCCAAAAGCACACTGATCCTGCTGAAGTCGAAGCATGGCAAAAGAAGATGGCGAAGTGTCGAAGGATCCTGTTGGAGGGCGTCAAGGATCATATTGTATCCAGCCTGCATGGAAAGGCTTCTCCATATTTAATGTGGAAAGCTTTGACGGATCTATTCCAGAGTAAGAGCAACCAAAGGAAGTTGGCGCTCAAAGATAAGCTCAGGAACATCAAGATGGAGAAAGGCGACAGTATCGCCAAATACCTCACGAAGTTCACTCAATGCAGAGATGAGTTGGGAAGTGTGGGGGTGACTGTCGAAGATGAGGACATGGTCGACCTGGCTCTCCTTGGTCTTCCGAAGGCTTGGCACTCATATCAACATAGTGTCAATGGTCGGGAGAAGCTGCCGGGATGGGAGCGCCTTTGGGCGGATCTCATGCAGGAGGAGATAAGGAGGACTACTCGAGATGGATCTTCATCAAAGGGAGCTGATGAAGAAAACTGCGCTTTGGTTGCCAAAGCAAAGAAAGGGAAAGGTAAGAAACCTTCTCATTCCGGTGCAAAGGGCAAGAAGCAGGATATGGCGAAAGTGAAGTGTTTTCACTGCCATGATCACGGACATTATGCTACCAATTGTCCAAAGAAGAAGAAGAACAAGCAAGAGGGAAGATCTGCAGATGGAGAAGCTTTGGCTTCACAACAGCTTGGACTTTTCGTTCAATGGCGTTCGTTTCCGGCGGTGTTGGGACTCGTATGGTTCTTGGACGCTGGCATCATTCTATATGACCGAGATCGGATTTGTCTCGCATCCGGAGGACAAAGATTCTCTGGTGCGCACGAGATGGGCGATGATGGCAGATGATACACCGGGTATCGGTACCCATATCCTTTCGCAGGGAGTCTGGTAAACCCTTTGTACCGAAGGATCGGCCATGCATGTACCGATTGAAGAAGAACTTCGATCTATGTATGTTATAAAAAGGTATGATGTGGTCTTCAGCGAAGGAAAATCCTTCCTGCGCAGTAAGACTACTGGAGAGACCCGGAAGATTGGGGTTCGAACCAAGAACCTTTATCAGTTGCAGGTAGATGGCTGCGCAGCTATGGCATGCAAGGCGGGAGAAGTGGTGAGCCGGGATGATGAGGGCGAACTGTGGCACAGGAGACTGGGCCACCTTCACCATGGAGCTTTGAAGATTCTGCAGCAGATTTCTACTGGGCTTCCTAAGGGCACCCTTGCGCAGTGAGATAAGTGCAAGGGGTGTACTTTAGGGAAGTATGTGAAAGCCACTTTTCACGAGAAGGATAGTCGCGCCACGACGATCCTTGAGAGAGTTCACACAGACGTGTGTGGTCCTTTCTCAGTTGCTTCGACAGCAAAGCACATGTATTATGTGATCTTTGTTGATGATTTCTCTCGAAAGTGCTGGATCTTCTTCATGCAGAAGAAGAGCGATACATTCGCGAAGTTCCGTGAGTTTAAAGCACTGGTCGAGAAGGAGTCGGGGAAGAAGGTGATTGCTCTAAGGAGTGATAACGGTGGTGAATTCATCTCGGCTGAATTCAAGGAGTTCTGCATCGCAGAAGGGATTTGGAGAGAGCTCATCGCACCCCATAACCCACAGCAGAATGGGGTGGCTGAGCAGAAGAACAGAACGATCGTGGGTGCTGCACGGGCGATGTTGCATGATCAGGGCCTACCCCTTCACTTGTGGGCTGAGGCATGCAATACAGCAGTGTATGTGCAGAAACGTTGTCCTCACAAGGTTCTTGGCATGAGTACACCAGAGGAGGCTTATTCTGGCAAGAGGCCTGATATTTCCCATTTGCGGATTTTCGGATCTCCTGTCTACATGCATGTGACGAAGGATGCGAGAAGGAAGCCGGATCCAACTGCTGAAGTTGGAATATTTGTGGGGTACACTGATACACCTCACAACTATCGGGTGTATGTGCCAGACAGTCGCAAGACTGTTGTGCGACGGGATATAAAATTTCAGGAGGAGAAAGCCATGCCGTGTTCGCTTGAGAGGGAGCTACACTTGCATGCAGATGAGGAGCTGTTAGTTCCTAAGGAGGAGCTTCCGGATGTGGATCAGCCACAAGAGGAGGTTCAGGAGGTGGAAGAAACCACCCATGTAGCGCCAACCATCAGAGGGCGCATGCACACTACAGAAGCTGAGCGACTGGCTCGAGATGCAGAGAAGGTTGTAGGACCACCTACAGCACAGCGCAGACAGAGACAGTCACCGGATCGGTACACTGGATACATGGCTCTTGTGAGTCAATGTGTTGTGACGGAGCCATCCTCTTTTGAGGAAGCTGCCATGATCGAAGAATATGATTCGATCGTCAGGAACAGTGCATGGGAGATTGTCCAAGATCGGTGGGAAAATCAGTGGTGGGTTCGCGATGGATCTACAAGGTGAAGTAGGCGGCTGACGGGAGTGTGGAGAAGTACAAGGCGATATTTTTCGCCCGTGGCTTTTCACAGATCGAGGGGATTGACTATGAGGAGACCTTTGCACCTGTCGCAAGGTACTCTTCCATACGGACGATCCTTGCTCTCTCAGCGCAGATGGGGTGGCACATTCATCAGATGGATGTGAAGACTGCGTTCCTCAATGGAGTTATTGAGGAAGAGGTGTACATAGAGCAGCCTGAAGGTTTTGAGATCTTCAGCAGTGAGTCGCATGTGCGCCGACTCAAGAGAGCACTGTATGGGCTGAAGCAAGCACCTCGTGCTTGGTACACTCGGATAGACAGCTACTTCACCGGGCTTGGATTCTCCAAGAGTGAGGCGGATCCAAACCTGTACCAGATTGTGGTGGAGGGGAAGCTGTTGATCATCGTACTGTATGTAGATGATCTGATTTTGACTGGCGATGAGCAGTTGATACTTTCACGCAAGGAGGATCTTGCACGAGAGTTTGAGATGAAGGACCTGGGCATCCTTCATTATTTCCTGGGATTGGAGATTTGGCAGCGCAGTGGAGGACTGTTTGTTTCTCAGGGCAATTATGCCCGGGAGATTCTAGAGAGGTTCAACATGCAAGGCTGCAAGCCTGTTGATACCCCTCTTCCTGGTGGATGGAGGAAGGGAGATGCTACTTCGGAGGAGGTAGTGGATGCCACTGTCTATCGACAGTTGGTGGGGTCGTTGATGTATCTGGTCAATACTCGACCCGATATATGCTATGCAGTTAACCAGCTTTCGCAAGCTATGGTTAAGCCTACCAAGCTCTTTTGGAAGGCGAGCAAGCATGTATTGCGCTATATCAGAGGCACATCGGGATATGGTCTATGGTACAGACAGGAGGATGGAGCGAAGCTTTCTGGCTTCACTGATGCAGATTGGGCAGGGAGCCCAACGGACCGGAAGAGCACATCCGGAGGAGTTTTCAGCATTGGGTCGACAGCAGTTTCCTGGTACAACAGGAAGCAGAGATCCGTGGCACTCAGTTCAGCAGAGGCCGAGTACATGGCAGCAAGCTTGGCTGCATGCGAGGCTATTTGGATGAGGAAGATCCTCGTTGGATTGTTCGAGTTGCATTTGGAGCCTACAGTGATTTATTGTGATAACCAGAGTTGCATTAAACTCTCGGCTAATCCAGTATTTCATGATAGATCCAAACACATCGACATCAGGTACCATCATATCAGAGATTGTGTTCAATAGAGAATCATGATGCTTTCATATGTTCCCATGGAGGATCAGGATGCCGACATCCTGACGAAGGCGCTCACCAGGAGCAACGACCTTGCTGCAGGCGCATAGTTGCGTATAATCCAGTATCTTGCCGAGAGGAGCAAGGAAATGTTAAAGATGATGGAGCTTAGTGAAATGAAGTCATTTCTTCACCAAGTGGGCTCCGTTGTGCACCGGCGCAAAACTATTTTTAGACTATGTCTATTTTTAGACATATGGAGCATGGTCCTGGGATTCCAGTATGAGATTCTTGGAGCATTGGTCATGTTGGTAAAAAATAGATGGGACTCTATTTTTTTGACCTATAGGTCGAAGAGGTAGAAGTCTATTTTTAGACTGCCTCTCCTAAAAATAGGGAAGTCAAATATTATTTACCCTTAATAATATTTAGACTATAAACTTCAGTTTACTCTCTTGGAGCACTTCAGTTCGAGCCTTGGAAGTGGCTCATGCATCTGACAGAGGAATTACGCTATTCCTAGGGTTTGATGGCATCATGCATGGTTGAATTCAGTTAGGACTTCAGTGGCAGAAGTTTGGTGGAGTTAATGAGACAGCTAGTGGAGTTGTGTTCTGTTTATTTTAGTTGAACCGGTTGAGATTAGTTTAACTAGATAATCAATTAGTTATGAGTGGAGTGAATTAAATATTATTTAATTCATTAATTAGTAACTCATTATTCAACTCAAGAACACATCAGCTCACTACAGTGCATGATCAGTTCAGTGGAGACCAGTGAAAGAGGTAGATGAAAGGGTGGAGTTAGCTATCAGTGGCGACATCAGTTGTGCATGAGATTTGCACCACACTTGGAGGAATTGCCCATGATGATTGCGCTGTCAAGCCAAGGAGATTCTAACCTTGGATCTCTATATAGACAGGCCTGGATTGCGCAATAGAGGCAAGGCAATTGGCGGTGAGTTTTGAACCAGTAACCTGTTCAAAACTGAGCTAGATTGTGTGTAACTTCATGAGATAGTACCGAGTACTTGTGAGGAGTATTGTACTGAGTTTGTTACATGATTTCTCCATTATAATATACACAATAGCTGCGGGTTTTCAGCTATACTCTTTCCCCATACATATTGTGTTAATGTGTATGATGATTTGATGTGTTATCGCTTGATTTTATTTCCGCATGTTTGATGATCTGAGTGGAAGAGATTATGTGTTGCATATAAATTCGAATTGTATGTGATCAGGATAGTCTCGGTGGATAATTAATCATTATTCAGCAAATTTCTACAATCCTCAGGTAACTGAACCTTAAGACTATGTACATGTATATGGAATCTAACCAAATGAAGAGTAGCATTGTCTTTCTTTTCATCTTTTAATATAATAAGATCAATTAACCATTCAACCTTTGGCATAGGATTTGGAAAACCAGGGATATGAGACCGATTCATAGGGGCATACCTGGAATTTATTCTTGCAATGGAACTCGTATTGAAACTTCATCAAGCTATTGATCTTCATGCAGTGGAGTCACCTTCCAATTTTTTATTTGATGTGCGGAGTCGCTAGAGTAGAAATATAGCAAATATGTGCCTAAGTGTCTGCTACTCTCAGACCTTAGAACTAAAACTTTGTCATTCCTCCCAGGGAAAATTTACACCTTCGTCCCCGGCAATGCCGCCAAAATGTTATCACAAAATCAAACCTGATAGGCTACCAATCAAGCTAATATCATGTAACTGTTTCAGACCAATATTTTGGTTGAGGCTTAGCCTCCTCAACCTAAGAGGGCTCTCTCAAGAGTATATGATTTTTGATAAATATGTAGATGGCTAACTCTATATGGGGCAAAGAAGATAAATGATATAACTAGTTTCAAATCACATTAGCAAGTTTACATTGGGCTTATGGAGTCATAATAGCTTCAGAAAAACCAAACAATCTACCTAGCATGGAAGTCAAGGCATATCAGAGTTCAAGTCAGGGAATACACATGTGAAGCAATAAAACACACAGTCAGTTTGTCTATGAAGGAAGTCAAAGCATCAATGATGAATTCTGAGTAACAAAAGCAAACACCACTACAATAGGATATTGAAAATATGTTTCATCAAAACAACAACATACAAGAACTCTTCATGAACCTTGAGTTGGCCAAGTAGAAAACTCTCTATTAAGCTGAAAACAGTTACTTACAATAAACAATGTCCCTTTTTCTAAAAATTTCCAACCCTTAGAATTTCGACCTCTTCATCTTTATAGATAATTTACAACATAGGATAACCTTATCCTCATCTAGATACATCAAATTCCTACTTCTTGACACCTTTCCTAACCATGAAACATGGTATTTATTACAAAATGATAGTTGCAAGCCTAGTGAACAGTCACATTACAAATAGGACTCAAACTCATTAAATGTACTCATAAAAACCTTATCTAAGCTAGATTACATCATTTTCCAACTGTATTCCCATAAGGTCAAATCCAGATGATAAGCTCCAGCCCTTTATGAGCTCAATGCTGATCTCCTGCAAACTAGGAAATTGTCCCATGTTTTCGAGGCTTAGGATTCTTTGTGTTCTTGGGACACTTTAACCACCATGAACCCATGACTTCGAAGATATTTTCTATCATAAATTGAAATAACATATGCTTGAAATCATCCATAAGTTCCAGTTGTACAAAATCACCATCGAGTTGCCCAAAACAGCAAAAGCAGTCCTGTGCTACGAAAACATCACAGTTTCGTAGCGCTTTTTGTAGCGCAGTCTTTTAAGCCATTTGCCTTCAAGATTTTGGTTTCTTTCCTCCAGGGTTATCTTCATATTCACTTGACACAGATTCCCTAGCAATTTCAGGTCAAAATACATACATTTACCTTCCAAAAATTTATAAGAAAGGGTGAAAAAAGCTGCTACAGCAATTTCGTAGCGCATTTCACCCATTTTGCACTGTTTGTGCTATGAAACTGCTGAGTGAGCATTTTTGTCCAAATTTTTCCAAAATGTAAAGTTTGAAAGTGAAAAAAACTTAAAATAGACTTTATTTCATCATATCACTTGGAAAACAGAGTCATTCTAGCCTTCTTGAGGTCCCTTCTTCATTTGCAATAGGTTTCCCTATTTGTTTTTCCTCTTTTTTCCTGAAAAAATAGGTCTTGGGACAAAGCCTATATTTATTAATCCATGATGTATTTTGAGAAACTGAAGGAGGTTTTTGTAGGCCATTATTTATTTAATAAAAACCTCTCTTGAGTTTTTGAACCATATCTCCTTCTATCCAGACACTTTCTTTGAAAAAAATGTGTAAAACAGGAAAACTTTGTTTCTGAAAATAGGGCTTTAAATAAATCCTTGTATCTCCCAACTTAAAACACATATGAGAAAAGTGAGATTTTTTTGTATCTATGTCTATGATAAAGACAAACCTCTTTCATAATTCCAAAATAATGTTTCATTTGGCCAGAAACAGAACTTGAAGTTGACTTCTAAAGAGTCATGTACAGGACATTTTGTAACAACAATTTCGTAGCGCATTTTAATTTATCAATTTCTCCCAACTCCTAATGAATTTGAGTGAAATGAGAGAGGTTTGTTTATTTATGTATGTTAGGAAGAAAAACCTCTTTCAGGTTTCCTAAATTCGTTTTCAGTTGCGCAGAAACCTCCTTGGAATGTTACTACTCAAAACCAAAAAACAGAGTTTTGCTTCATATTGCGCTACGAAAAGACAGCACTTTCGCAATGCAAAACGACTTTTTTGAACTAGTGGCGCTATGAAAGTAAGTTTTATTGGCTAATTGGATATTTTTGATGAAAAAAATTAGGGAAATGAAATGAATGATGAAATGATGAATGACTTGACATTAAAAACCTTTAAAATGAATTTATTTAACACTAAGGAAGGTTCAAACCTAAAAATCTAATAGTCCCTTTTGGTCAAATTCAATAAATGACTTCTAAACCTAATTGGAACCATGACCAAAAAAAAACATAACACAATGATGTTTTTTTGAGAATTTTTGTGTGATAACAGAGGCTCCACTTGGGATAGTGTGCCCCTGTGGTACACTAAGAACCAGTAGTTCCAGTGCTGCTATACATTTTCTTGACCAAAACAGAAAAAAATTTGAAATTTCCAAGCTCTTCTTCAAACTCTTATAACCTTCACCTTGGGCTCAAGCTTGATGATCACTATAGAAGAACCAAATCTGTACCTACTTAAAAGATGCTCAATCAAGTTCGAGCTTATTCACACACTCTTACCTACCCTATCAGATGTAATATCCATTTGTAACTCAAGGAACATGAAGCTTCCAATGAAGCCAATCATTGATCTGATATGACACTTGAATATCTTGAATGTGCTTGAACCAAAATTAAACATGATACTGAAATGACGAAGGCAACATGAGATGTAACTCATCTTCAAAATGAAAATATAACTGGAAATTTGGACTGTAGAACTCTTCCATGTATTCAACTATAGGATCAAAGAAGACATGATATGTTTGATGCTTCTCATGACATTCTGCAACTTTGGACAACTCATCCATGCTTTGATCAACCACATAAGGCTTCAGTTGTGTGCTTTCAAACTGCTTTTCAAACTGATTTACAAAAACAGTGTATTCTTCATAAAGGTAGCAACACCCCCTCTTTGTGTTCTGGCATTAAAATCATTTGAAAATACTGATCTTGATCATGAATACTATGAGATTTAATTTTATCTTTTGAAACTTGAATGTCCTTTTCAATGTTCTCTGCAACTTCATCCAAAAACGGAATCTTATCTTCTGACTTGCACTCGAATGATTTCAGATTAGAAGACAAGGATAAAGAAAAAATTTCACCCACTTTTTCCTTAGTGTGGCCATTATTTTATGTAGGCTGATATAAGGAAAGACATGAAAAATCAACACTTTCCTTAACTTGAGGGTTATAGAAACTATCTTCCAGTATTTCCACTTGTTGTTTGCAATGACTCTCATACTCCTGATGATCAAAAGATTGAAAATTCTGCTACAACCTTTCATCAAACTCAGAGGATGTATCATAATTTTCATAAATAAACTCCTGTTGGGTTTCATTTTCATATAATAAAGAGGCTATCCTTTCTTCTTGGTGATGAAAGGGATTGTCATGAAGAGCTTCTAAAATTTCCTCATCCTTGAACTCATCATCTTCATAACAATTCTCCAAATATTCAATAAAACTCACACATTTTTTACAGCAGTCTTTGACCAGCAATAAGGAGGGATGACACTCTTCATACATCTCATAAAATGCAACATGGAAATCAGCAAGAGAATATAATGAACCATTTGGAAAGCTTTCATACCAAGACCTTGTTTTTCCTTCCAAAGTGGCCATAAATATATTCATGAGACAATCCTCAGGGAACTGAACCTTAAGAATGTGTACATGCATATGGAATCTAACCAAATGAAGAGTAGCATTGTCTTTCTTTTCATCTTTTAATATAGGAAGATCAGTTAACCATTCAACCTTTGGCATAGGATTTGGAAAACCAGGGATATGAGACCGATTCATAGGGGCATACCTGGCATTTATTCTTACAATGGAACTCATCTTGAAACTTCATCAAGCTATTGATCTTCATGCAGTGGAGTCACCTTCCAATTTTTTATTTGATGTGTGGAGTCTCTAGAGCAGAAATACATCCAATATGTGCCTAAATGTCTCCTGCTCTCAGACCTTAGAACTAAAACTTTGTCATTCTTCCCAGGGAAAATTTACACCTTCGTCCTTGGCAACGGCGCCAAAATGTTATCACAAAATCAAACCTGATAAGATACCAATCAAGCTAATTTCATGTAACTGTTTCAGACCAATCAGTTGAGGCTTAGCCTCCTCAACCTGAGAGGACTCTCTCAAGGGTTTATGATTTTTGATAAATATGTAGATGGCTAACTCTATATGGGGCAAAGAAGATAAATGATATAACTGGTTGAAAATCACATTATCAAGTGTAAATTAGGCTTATGGATTCATAATAGCTTCAAAAAAACCAAACAATCTACCTAGCATGGAAGTCAAGGCATATCAGAGTTCAAGTCAGGGAATACACATGTGAAACAGTAAAACACACAGTCAGTTTGTCTATGAAGGAAGTTAGAGCATCAATGATGAATTCTGAGTAACATAATCAAACACCACTGCAATAGGATATTGAAAATATGTTTCATCTAAACAATAACATACAAGAACTCTTCATGAACCTTGAGTTGGCCAAGTAGAAAACTCTCTATTAAGCTGAAAACAGTTACTTACAATAAACAAAGTCCTTTTTGCTAAAAATTTCCAACGCTTAGAATTTCGACCTCTTCCTCTTTATAGATCATTTACAACATAGGATAACCTTATCCTCATCTAGATACATCGAATTCCTACTTCTTGACACCTTGCCTAACCATGAAACATGGTATTTATTACAAAATGACAGCTGCAAACCTAGTGAACAGTCATATTACAAATAGGACTCAAACTCATTAAATCTACTCATAACAACCTTATATAAGCTATATTACATCATTTTCCAAATGTATTCCCATAAGGTTGAATCCATATGATAAGCTCCAGCCCTTTATGACCTCAATATGACCTCAATGCTGATCCCCTGCAAGCTAGGAAATTGTCCCCTGTTTTCTAGGCTTAGGATTCTTTGTGCTCTTGGGACACTTTAACTACCATGAACCCATGAATTCGAAGCTATTTGCTGTCATAAATTGAAATAAAATATGCTTGAAATCATCCATAAGTGCCATTTATACAAAATTTCCATCGAGCTGCCCAAAATAGAAAAAAGCAGTCCTGCGCTACAAAAACAGCACAATTTTGTAGCGCTTTTTGTAGCGCAGTTTTTAAGCCATTTGCCTTCAAGATTTTGGTTTCTTTCCTCCAGGTTTATCTTCATATTCACTTGAAACAGATTCCCTAGCAATTTCAGGTCAAAATACATACATTTTCCTTCCAAAAATTTATAAGAAAGGGTGAAAAAAAATGTTACAGCAGTTTCGTAGCGCATTTCACACTTTTTGCACTGTTTGCGCTACGAAACTGCTGAGTGAGAAATTTTGTCGAAATTTTTCCAAAATTTAAAGCGTGAATGTAAAAAAAACTTAAAATATACTTGGTTTCATCATATCACTTGAAAAACATAGTCATTCCAGCCTTCTTGAGGTCCCTTCTTCATTTGCAATACGTTGACCTATTGGTTTTTCCTATTTTTTCCTGAAAAATAGGCCTTGGGACAGAGCCTATATCTCTTACTCCATGATGTATTTTGAGAAAATGAAGGAGTTTTTTGTAGGCCATTATCTCTTTAATAAAAACCACTCTTTCATTTTTGAACCATATCTCCTGTTGTCCAGAAACTTTCTTTGAAAAAAAAGTGTAAAACAGGAAAACTCTATTTCTGAAAATAGGGCTTCCAATAAAGCCTTGTCTCTCCCAACTGAAAAAACATATTAAAAACGTGAGAGAGGTTATTTTATCTAGCTATGTGATAAATACAAACCTCTTTCATAATTCCAATCGACTTTTTCATTTGGCTAGAAACAGAACTTGAAATTGACTGCTAAACAGTCATGTACATGACATTTTGTAACAACAGTTTCATAGCGCATTTTAATTTATCAATTTCTCCCACCTCCTAATGAATTTGAGGAAATTGAGAGAAATTTTTGTATTTAGTTCTGTTAGGAATAAAAACCTCTTTCAGTTTTCCTAAATTCATTTTCAGTTGCTCAAAAACTGCCTTGGAATTTTACTACTCAAAACCAGAAAACAGAGTTTTGCTTCATATTGCGCTACGAAAAGACAGTGCTTTCGTAGCGCAAAACGACTTTTTTGAACTAGTGGCACTACCTGTAATGGGGTTAAAGGGTAAACTAGGGGTACGAAAACCATGGGTTGCGGACCATAGGAATGTTAAAGCTAGATTTTTATAAATAGAGAGGCATTTCGGATTGTAAGGGGTAGATTTTGCTGAGCTATTGATGTGATCTGTTGTGTAAGCGATCTGTTGGGGTTTTCGGGGAATGGAATCTTGCTGGCTGTGTGTGCGGAGATCCTAGTCCAGTTGTGTGCGGACCCTGATGCTGTGTGCGCAGGTTGGGAAGGGAATTGTAAGGGTTGATGAATGAACGAATATGTTGGATTATTAGATCTGAATCTATGAGTACTATTGAATGAATTGTTGGTAATTATTGTGTTATGCATTTTCTGTCTTGCACTGCGAAGGTTTGTGTATTGAATGATTGGATCTATTCTACTCTGGTTATATCTTGTTGCGAAATTCTGTATACTGAAGTAAATCTAGATCTGTTATGTTCGGCTTATATACTGTTGTGTTGATGTTATGAAAAGCATATAATTGTAGATCTAGTGCACGTGGATTGAATTGGATACATAGTTATTCCTGCGCAGAGACAAGGTAATATGAATAGAACGCAGCCCTGCTTGCCTTACCCTGCCTTTCTCAAGGTGCGGAAACCTGGTTCCAACACCCACCCATACTACTTCGGGTGAGACTGTGACCTGCACAAGCATTTCACTGCCGAAAGGGCCAGTAGTATAGGGGTTTGTTGGCAAACCTTGCACACTGAACCTGGGTCAGGACCCCTCAAGCCAAAAAATGGTTCCGTTGTCGGGACCCGAAGATATTTAAGAACGGGATCGGGTAGTGACATTAGAGATCTAGCGTAGGGCTGAATGAGCCAAGGTACAATGCGGAACAACGAGCACTATCGGAACGGGTGAGAGGAAAATCACCCTGCCTATAGTCCGTCGAGACCTGCAAAAAATTCATCAGCCACCCCGACGCTAGGGCCTCAAGAAGGTAAACCAGAGGATCCCATGGCGGCACACTTAAAATTACCCACCTTTAAAGGAGCAGTCGATGAGTACCTAGAACGATTCTAGTTCGTTGCCGATTCGATATGGATGGCGCAAGGAGTGGTAAGTGATACTATAAAAAGAGCGCAGCTATCCTTGGCTTTTGAGGAAAGGGCGCTGGATTGGTACATGCAGTACATATCTCAAAACAGGAGCACAACGCTTCAAAATATTAAGGATGCCCTAAAACAACAATTCCAGAAACTGAGATCCTATTCCCAACTAGTATCGGAAGTAAAAGACTTCAAGCAGGGAGCATCTAATTCAGTCTGGGAGGCTGATCAACGGTTAAAGAAAGAAATCTGGGAAGGCGAGTTCAAGTACGAAGACAAACAGCACACATAATGGTTTATCTCTATGCTCCTACCTCACTTGTGTACGCCCATGGGCCATCAGACTTTTGAATCACAAGAAAAAGCCTTGGAGCAGCCATGAAACTTGAAGTGGCACCTAAGGATGACACAAGGGAAAGCATTCAGCAAATTCAGGAGCAGCTCGGGGCCATGCACATGGAAATACAGAGCTTATGGATGGAATGAGGGAAGGGGGTAACCACGGACCTTTGGTGCGAGGATTTTCGGGTGGCGAGACTGCATGATACAACCCAGTGTCCGTAGGTCAATAGGGGTGAATTGAAGCAACAATGGTGCAGGTTCTGCCGATCTATAGGACATGATGATAATAATTGCCGCACATATGACTTACTGGTAGATCGGGGAACCCTCTATAGGGTACAATACGACCCTACCTCTCCGAGATCCCCCGCGAGCTTTGGTGGTTCCCCTGCACGGGGCAGGGGGGGCGGGTAGGAAGCATTGGATGGGGACGGGGCCAACTAATCTACTACAACTGCGGAGAGGCTGGGAACTTCACCTGGGACTGGTAAAATCCCACTAGGCATACCTGTAAATACTGCCGAGCATTGGACCATAAACTCAAAGACTACCTGATTTTTCTAACAAAGATGAAGGACAATTAGTCTACTCCCACACGAAATATACAAAGAGTCAAAACAGAGCTAAGGAGCATAACGCGTAGCAGTTTCGCCCAGAAAGCAAGAGAGGAGCTTATTGTTCGGAAGGAATCAACTCCTAGGAAGTAGGAATCACTAGGATTCCCTGCGCAGCTACCAGAAGAAGAAGTTGAAACCTTTTTGTGGGCATGCTTGAAGCTCCTATGCAGCCCGCAGGCGAGAGAAAGTCTTCAAGTATTACTGTAGGACTGCGCAGATCAGCCCAGCATGACAACTGAGGTTAAGGAAGTACACAAATTACACAGCTATAAAAGACGCACCGGGTGAGAGATGCACTTAACTGCACAGATTGATGACTATGAGATCGATCAGGTTATTCTTGATCTTGGATCAGATGCGAATTTCTTACCAAAACAAACCTGGCAACGAATGGGAGAACCTAAACTAGACTGGTCCACCATCCAGCTACGAATGGCGAATCAACAAAATATCATCCCTCTGGGACACTTTCCAAGGGTTATGGTTGATATCGCAGGAATGAAGGTCCAGGCTGACTTTGAGGTCATAGAAATTATGGAAGATACGGACCCCTACCCTGCGCTCCTAGGGATAGACTGGGCTATCGACGTCGGAGGTGTCATTAACCTGAAAAAACGCATCATGGTGTTTGATAAGAATGGGACTCGTGTAATAGTACGACTTGATCCCGCTGAAGGCGCACAGTATACCGAACCAGCATATGAAGATGAGGAACTCGATCACATCTACAAGATGGCAGCACAGGACGAGGACTAGGATAATTCTGCAACAGGTGAAGTATTTAACTGGGAGAAGAACAGGGAGTACTTTTCTGATCCAAATGAAGAACTCGAGAAGTGGCAGACCCGACTACACGATGTTTCAACCCTACGATGCCCCTGGATTGCAAGGACTCTCTACTGCATCACTTTGGAGGTAAGGGACCTCCCCCACTTTGATGGGTCTAGTACTGTCCAGGACTTCATAAGAACATTAGAAGCTAGGGTGCCCAAGGATCAACGACTATGGGCGCTGAATCTGGTGCTACGTGGCACACCTTCCCAATGGTGGGATACCCACAAGAAAGCATTCTCGGACTGGGAGATGTGTCGGGATAGGATGGTGCTGCGATTCACACCCCCTGCTGATGTACGCACAAAGATATTCCTAGGGCCCAGAGATCCCCATGCGCATCTGCGTATATGGACAACCAAGTGGGCTGCCCGAACCCTAGATGAGTGGATCCATCTATTTATATATGACCTGGGCCCCATCCCCACTACTTGGTACTTAGATGTCGAATTACATTAGCAGACCCACCATTGGGAAGTATTAAAAGAGGACTTCCTCGGAACATTCGGACTCATTGGAGGAACAGAAATGCTTGAAGAAACCCTGCAATACATTTATGCGTTCATCTTTAAAAAGTCTCACCCTCATACCCCACCAGTCGTTCTAACATGGGAGGCCCAGATGCAAGACATAGTCAACTGCCGAAGCTTGGCGATTAATGAAGAGTAAGACAACCCGTGGAATCTCTCTGTTCCGGAATCGGAAGGGGAACGTGTTGTTATCAGACCATCGCTCTTAAGTGTCGATGTGACGCAGCCTCTCCGGCTACGCGAAGTTAATATTGGGACAGATGAACGCCCTAAACTAGTGAAAATTGAGGACTATTGGGACGAAGGCACTGTGGAAAAAGTCGTCGAGCTACTCACAGAGTACCAGGACTTATTCCCTACAACTTTTTCTTAGCTCAAGGGAATCACGGGGGACCTTAGCATTATGCGCATCGCTCTAAAGCCGGGGGCACGACCTATCAAGCAGCGGCAGTACTGGTTGAATCCTAAGCATAAAAAAAAGGTCAAAGAGAAGCTGGATAAAATGTTGACCGCCGGTATCATTGAACTAGTTGAATAGTCAGATTGGATTAGCCCAATGGTCGTTCAGGAGAAAAAAACAAAACGAGAAATACGTATCTATGTGGACCTCCGAAAACTAAACGATGCCTACATTCATGACCCCTTCCCTACTCCCTTCTCCGATGAAATCTTGGATAGCGTAGGTGGCCAGGAGGCCTGTTCCTTCACAGATGGATTCTCAAGATACCATCAGATCATAATTTCACTAGAGGATCGCAGTAAGACCACCTTTGCTACCGAATGGGGCTCCTTCCAGTACATGGTCATGCCCTTCAGTCTTAAGAACGCACCTGCTATCTTTTCAAGGGTCGTAGTGGCCGTGTTCAAAGAATTTATCCACAATTTTTTGTAGGTTTACTTCGATGACTGGACGGTGTTTGGCTTAGTAAAAGATCATGTCTGTTTCGGGGAATTAACACCCTAGAGGTTGGTTGGGATACAACCTCCACAGAGCAGGGGCGTACTACTTAACAGAGACTCACACAACCATGCACGTTCAGAAAAACTAAATAGAGCAGAATGAGAGATTTACCCGTTGGTCCTACGTTTGAAGTAGATCCACGTGGGGTCCAAACCCCCAGCAACCGTCCTTCCTCCTTAACCTGAAATACAAGAAGAAACCAACACAAAGAACAAGTTGTACAGCATATATCTACTCTAAATGTTAGTGAGATTCATGTAAAACATTAAATAAATCATAATGAATGCTTGTATAACAAATATTCTCATACATAAAAGCATACACTAACACGTTTATTTCGGGAACAGCATGATACTTCTGTATTATAAATAGTACGTACAAAAGTAATCAAGTGGAGAGATCACCCGATCCTTCCAAGGCCTTCGCAGACCGTCGTCCGGATTCGTCCAGCCCTTGCCTCGCTAAGACTCCTTCCAAATTGGTGCATACGAGATAACATATAAAGAGATGTGTATCTCAAGGAAACAAGGGTTTCCTGTAATGAACTGGGAAAGTGCAGGAGGCACGGGGAATCAGACTTGGATAGGGAATACCAACAGAGTATAATATCAATAATTCTCTCTCTCCCTTAGGCCATACACATGAGGGCTTTTATAGTCCCTCCAAGTAGTTTCAGCAGTTGGAAACAGTTGACCACGGGCTGGGGTGGTTGAACTACCTGAGTAACCATCAACCCAGCGCGAAATTAGGGATTTTTTATATATTTTTTAATCATTTTAATGGCATACGTGGAAAAGTCTAGCTGGACTCGCGTATACACGCGGAAAAACACGGGCATAGTCGCGCATGGGGGATTTTACACTGTTTTTAAGTGAATTTGTCCAAGTCTGTAGGAATGGGTGCCCAAAAGCCATAAAGCAATCATGAATCATGTCAAGGTGAGAAATGATGCTATAACACCATGCCCTTATAATATATGAGGTCGAAGGGGTACATGATGGCCGAAATGTATTATGCACATAGAAAGAACTTCGCAAGGACAAGAGAGGACTTCATCGCATTTCACCGCTTAAAACCAAATGAAAGAAACGAGAGTCAACCTAAGGCCGAGGCGGCATACCCATGCTCGCCCGGGGTGCAACAGACCATATGTATGGAAAGTACTGAAATAGATCCAACATGTATACAAGTATAGCTGAACTGTAAGTACACAATGAATCATCTGAGCATGGCCCGAAAATACAAGTCTGAATCAATGTCCAAGTATCACATATAGAAAGCTGATCAAAGATGGTGCAACTGGATGTCTGATCAAATAAGTAACTGAATCTCCAAGTACCGGATCATAAGAGGTGGATCAAACGGTACAATCACGCAACTCAGGGACCAACATATAAGATGCTGCTGTGCTGAACTGCAACATATAAGGGTGGACGGCATCACTGGAAGATACTGAAAGGACTGTCAAAAGTGAACCGAAACATGCTGATGCAACCCGAGGTCTTCACCGATCACTATGGCACAATTCTACACAATGGGAATAAATGAGCTGAAGTCGACCATGTGAGAAATCGTTGGATTACCGGGCAATGATGTTTCCCGTTAACCAACGCAAGACAACCCACCGATAATGATAATGAGTGTCAAGGTGCCCCAGTACAATCTGACAAGTGTGAATGAATGAGTTGAAGTCGAACACTGGAAAGAATCTACCAATCAGGAGGCAATGATGAATCCCCACTGTCGATAGCGAAGAGTCTGCCACTGATGACTGCAAACCCTAAGGTACTGACAAAAAGACTCTAGATCTTGTTCCCAGAGCAATGAGTCAGAGTCGATGGGAAAAGATCTGCTGGAAGGAAGGCATTAAGGAATCCCACATCAGTCCAGCGCGAGTGTAACCCGCAGGCCAAGATTTGGAAGGAATCGGACGAAGTAGAGTGATGGAACCAAAAACCGAAGTACGTTTCCGACGTGCACAAGATGAAGCTAGCGCACGGAAGAAACCCTCTGAACCAACCAATAATAAAAGCTGACACAGAGGCGAGAAATCCACCGATAGGGTCAAATGGAAATCCAGGTACTGCACGAATCCCAAGTGTGATAATGTGTGCTGACGTCGAACACAGGGGAAACCACTCAGTCAAAGACCCATGATGATGATCAAATGCTGAGCACGAGGTCACCTATCAATCATGGAAATAGGCCCAAGGTGCGGCTCTAGGCTTGCTCTCAGAGCAATGTGTCGTAGTCGATAAGAGACAAACCCGCCGGCAAGAAGTCAATGGGGACCTTCTCAAACCAGCACGAGCAGAAGATCAAAACATCTGATGTGATAGAACATGATACTGACAAGACCGGGAAGGCCGACTGAATAATGAGTCAAGAGATACCGCAGAATGGCCGACTCAGGCTATACTTCCCTTGAACAAAAGCACGACTCTGTGATGACCATGGCAGTAAAAAGTGACACTGTATAAGTCTGTCTTGCAGGAGGCAAAACAAACTCTCCATATGATCGGAAGAGATAACCGACCGGGGGAGAACTGACAAGTGAAACATGGTAAAGGCTGAACCTAGGTCAAACTAGAACCATCCCAAATGAAGAAAATATATATAAGTATATGTGCTTTGTTCAAGGGCGACAAACTGACTCTGTACTGCCATCAAAATAACGAAGATACATCCCGTTCCCGCTCTTTTTGTTATATTTGATTTTTTTGTCTTTTTCATATAATAAGCCCGAAAAAGAATAAAAGAATGCTATGGTACAATGGATAGAACGAGTATCAAGAAATCAGATGCACTAGTTCCTGGGATTGGAACAATCCTATGCTCAATGCAAGGTGGCGAAAACTAGTCAGTGATACTCAAAGGAACGTTCCATCCATGGGTACAAAGGTGTCAAGTCGTGATAGCTAAGTGCATGCAATGGTTAACTTGTACAGAGAGTCAAGGTCAAAAGTTGGCTTAAACATCGAGTCCAAATGAAGCCGGCTAAAGGCCAGGATAAACAAGTAGCCAATATGCAATGCAGTAATACAACTTAACGACACTAGGGAGCCTCTAGGGTAAAAGCCAGAAAAAATGATAGTGAGGAAGAAGAAGAATGAAGCTTCAACACATAAGTCATGGCGGGACTAAAGAGGACTCCCGAGCCTACATAGAACGCAGCATGGGCAACAAGTGATAGCGAGGAACTAACTAGGAAGCCCATGTAAAGGAAGGCTCTACCACCAAGTCATGATTAAATAATCGGCGAGTGAAATGGGTGTAATACTCATGACCTGATGGGATCGACCCTAAGGCAAGTGATCAGTATGGAGGCTAGTATGCAAGATGTAATGGAAAGTGATTTCCCTAACCTATATGCCAGTGAAGATCATATACCTGCCATGACGAGTCGGTAATCATGGATCAAAAACCGGGAAAAATCTCAAAATCGTCAAAATGTACCTAAAAACATACCAAACTAGGCACTTCCAAGCATCCGAGTTATGCAGCTTAAGATAGATCGAAAAAATAAGCATAAGGAATTTTTGCGAAAATTTTCAACTTTTTAGCCATAAATAGACAAATTACCTCTCATTTGGTTCATTATTGCATTGCTGATTTGGAAAAAGTGCTCTGGAGCTAAAAACTTCTTTCGTCAAATCAGGAACAACCGACCGTCGGAATTCAGCGAAACTTCAGGTAGGCTCCTTAATCATCCTGTTTATTCATTTTGTCCGTTTGAAAATTAAAATTAAGTGATTTTTTGCCTTGAAACCCTTATTAAAAATTGCGTATCTGCGCATACGCGGGTTCAATGAAGGCAAGTCGCGTATACACGCGACTGTGCACAGGGAAAGTAGCGTATGCGCAGGTCCGATTTCAAAAAAGCTTTTCTAATGCAAATTTTATTGAAATTTCGCAGGATGACCATCTCATGGAGGGAACGTGAGCATAGCGCAGTAGACCAAGAGGTCATGCGGGACCGCGCAGCGCAAAACATCCTCCGAAATTGCGGATTGTTGAAATTCTTTAAAATGCCCAATATGAAAAGTAATGTGCGATTGCTTGAAATGCTCGTAAATTACTGGGAACCAGATCAGGATTGCTTCATAATTGATCATATGCCACTACGCATAGAAGTGGAGGATATATATTTCATCACTGGACTCTCCAGGAGGGGAGACCCAGTAGACCTTCACGGAAAACCCCTGGGAGGGTTAACCGTGGAAGATTATGTCCAGTTATATTGCGTAGATAATTCCAAAAAGGTTGGAACGCAGATTGCAATTAGAGATATCAGGGATTTGCACATGAAGATCCTCCTTTTCACCATTGGCAGAGTGGCAGGATCTGCCTCACTGCATCAGGCGTCCAGGACGCAAATGAGTATAGCTGTAGAGTGTTTGATTCACGTCTACGATTGGTGCACAACCCTACTACTAAACATGAAACAACAGCTGACCTCTATTCGCCAGGTAAAAACTAAACACTTTGGCTATGGTACCATTTTGACAACATTCTTCTTTGAGAGAGTTCCAGCTTTGAGACCCAGAGTCATCTCGACTATCAGCAGCCCGCGGGACCCAAGAATTGCCCGTTGGGCAGACATGATGAAGAGACTGGGGGGCAGCGAAGTACCCCGAACCACGTGGGACGATGAGTTCTTCCTATGGTGGGGAGAACATATCATCGCAGTGGACGACTATCCCTATTCTGGGATGGATTTCCGAGGAGATCCAGATCTAGTACTTCCACCCGGCGCAGCATGGGGAGCAGTCGGTAAGTTTTGCAAAAAAATTTAAACTTATATGATTTTTTGGATTTTTTCAAATATGTATGAAAAAATGAAAAACAAACATGTTTTGATTGGATTCATAATGACTGACAATTAAAAATGATCATGTTTCAGATGTTGGACCAGTTCGTCCTGAGGGCCTACCGCGCCACAAGCGCCGCAGAGGTGAGGCGGAGACAGTGGATTCCGACAGGACTCTCCAGGCCGTGCAGAGAAACTTGGAGGGATTGACCCGCCAAATCCCTATGGCTGCAGTGGAGGACTTTCTGGAAGCCGTCCAGAGACGGGTTGTAGGAGTACCCCATGACTGGGTTAGACTATTCCGCCGTGTGGCCACTGTAGTTATGTTCTATAGGAACACGACTTCTGGGCAGGGTCCTCAGGAGTAGACAGATTTTATATGTTAGATGACTGTATATTCTTTTTTGATACTGAACATGATGGGGCATAAGCCCAAGTTTTGTACGACATTTATGGATCCAAATTTTGTAAAGTTTTTTGACACTCCGATGATATATACAGCGATATTTGATGTGAAATGTATCAAATGTATGATGTTTTTGATGTTTAAAATTTATTGTATTGAATGATTAATATGCCAATTTAAAGCTTGATTAGCCAATGAGTCAGCAAACCAATTGTCAGCTCGAGGAATATGAATGAATGTTAAAAATTGAAATGACCTTTGTAACAAACGTACCCTCAAGAACAATCGTAATAAAATTGGATCTCGTACCCGATAAGTGTTGTTCAACTGCGACACCACCAGCTGGGAGTCCAAGAAAACTACCAACGAATCAACACCCCAAGATATTGCCTCCGAGAGTAGATGAATGACTGCAGTGTATTCTGCTACGTTATTGGAAGCAGGACCAATGCAGACCCCTCTTGATACCAACAGCTGACCGGAAGGATAATGAAGCACCCAAGCCGCGGAAGCTAAGTTCCGGGTGTGTCTACTAGCACCATTGGCGAAACCAAAATGACTCATGACATCAACAAAACCTGCCAAAGCAGATCAAAAACATCACCATATCATCAAAAATCGAAAATCAAACAGATATGTACAAAGCAAAAAACTACTATATACAAAGCAAAATGCCAGGCCAAAGCCTAGGCATAATACTTCTTCAAATAGAGCCCATTTCGGGGCTCCGACAACTCGTTCCCTTCGAAGTCAACCAAGGTATACGCTCCTTTCTTAAGGACCTTCTTGACGATATAGGGGCCATACCACATCGACTTAAACTTTCCCGCCCCCAAGGCATCTTTTTCTTGGGCATAGACCAAAACAAGGTCACCTTCGGAAAAGACCCTAGGCTTAACCGCCTTATCGTACTGAACTTTGACTCTGTTTTTATGCGCTTCATTCAACGTGGCAGCATCTCGACGCTGCTCATCAAGATGTTCCAGATGAAGAAGCCGCTCTGCCAGACTAGAAGTGTCAGGAAGAAGCTCCACAGCTAATTTAAGGGAAGGAATCTCGCATTCAATGGGAAATACGGATTCCACCCCGTGGACTAACTGAAACGGAGTAAAGCCAGTTGCAGTTTTAACTGACGTCCTGTATGCCCAAAGTGCAGGATATAGCATAATATTCCAGTTGGATCTATGCTTATCAATTGTCCTTTGAAGAATTGTCTTCAAGGATTTATTCATGGCTTCCACTTGCCCATTGGCCTGAGGATAATATGGAGATGAATGCTCCTGCCGGAAACCCAATTTGAGAGCCGACTCAGCCATCATACTATTCTGAAAATGACTGCCATGGTCAGTGACAATCTCTCTAGGTATACCAAAACGAGCGATAACTTGGTTGAAAAGGAACAAAGCTGCAGTCTCACCATCGTTCCCCAAAAGTAGCGCATAGCCTCGACCCACTTTGCAAAGTAGTCGCTCGCTACGATAATGTACTTGTGACCTTTTGCCGAAGGCGGGTTGCAAGTAGTATAATCCATACCCCACTTTAGCCAAAAGGTGTACTCGACAGCTAACGATCGGGAAAGCAGCTGGGGGAGCGCCGGGCATGAGCCATGACGTATATACTGACAAGGATGACACTTCTTGCGATTCAATGCAATCTTTGAAAATCGAGCCGAAGTATCCAAACGTACGTCGAGCCCTTTTGGGTCAGTAGCAAGCCACGTCGATAAATGACACAAGCTCGCTGCAGATCCGCCGAGCACAAAGACCTCGCCTTCTTCGAAAGTTAGCGATTGTCTTAGTGATCGAATCAACCCCTCGATGTAGTACAAAGCATCACCGACAATCGCGATAATTCTCTGGCTAAGTGACTGTGAACTTACGACGCTCATCTTTCGGCAATAGGAGGAAACTCTGTCGGTCACCGAGGGCACGATGATATCCCCATACCAAGGATCTTGTGGAGAGATTAGAAACAAGTGTTCGTCCGGGAAGGACTCATCATAGATCATCTCCTCTCCACAAGGCAGTCCCGGAGATCAATTCACAGAAAGACCATGACTTCTGGGATTTCGTGAGACATGTTGAACTGAGATCAAATTGCATGTAAAATCACTGATCCATCTATTATGTCGTCAATCACTGCGTTTCACTGAGGACAAGCGAAAATGGATTGTGCACGCTGAGACATAAGTTTTGCAAAGCAATTTAATGTAATGCCGCAGTCGCCGCATAGCATGGCTGCCGCTAAGGCTAGCTTTTCTACTTCGGGGTGCATCGAAGTTCGAGGTCCTACCAGGTCTCGACTAAGGTAGTAAATCACATGCTCGACAAGAGCATCATCCTTCAACTGAACCGAACCATACCAATGGTAGGTCCTAGCACCGTGAGCCAGGATACTGAAAATAAAATCTACTGCTAGGACTCAGTGGACTTCGGCAAGAAGGAGCGAGGTCAGCATGCCTTTCTCAAGGCGCCGAATGAGTTGAGCCTGGTCGTCCCAAAGAGAAAGGAACTCCTTTCATCCAACGGTCTCATATATCCTCTCCTAATCTCGACGACAGTCGATCGACAAACCTCCGAAAGAAAATTAGACTTCCCTTGGAGACTTTGAAGCCGACGGATTGAAGACGCGGGAGGCAGCGACGTGTGCCTCAACCTTGAAGGGACTCTGCCTTATCCCTTCCCTAGACACGATAAATCCGCAAGCAACGGATGTTACCTGCGAAACTGCACTTGTTTCGGTCAAATCGAATTTTTATAAAAACAACATCTTTCAAAAATTTTCCGGTGACGGATATCAGGATCATCCTAACTTTCGAAATGAGCGACTAGACTCATCCAAGTATGCCTCGATACCCTTCTCGATGTCGTGGAAAGGCGTGCAGACACATGCTCCAAGCCAGGTAGCTCAGCATTTTTTAAGCACCAAAAGGCATTTTCTTATATGCAAACGTACCTCGGGGACAAATAAATGAGGTCTCATGTTGATCGTCCGGAGCGGATAGTAATTTGATTATAAACTTGAGAGAAACTCGTCCGTTGAAGGAGATATCGTCACGTGCACTCGTGTCGATAATCCGATCGATGAAAGGTGTGTGTAATTATCTTTTAGAACACGCCGGGTTCGGGTCTCTGAAATCGACGGCACTCGAATCGTTTCTTGCTTTTTGTCTGCGAACGAGGTTTTGAAACCATTCGCCGTCAGGAGCGCGGAAAATGAATCCCGCCGCAAGCTGCAGCTTTTTCAATCTCGACTACGATGGTGACGCCTTCCCTGGCGAGATTAGTCGACGAAGTTTTTGCCCTGGTCAAGCGTAGCGTGCTCATACGTACCTTCTGGTCTCAACGCCGGACGATAGATGGGTCTCATGCGGCATTTCCTCAGAAGACCGAAGACATCCATACTTTCTTTGAAGAGTTTCAGTGTGGAATTCGAGATCTTCTTGCAGTGGACATCTAGCTCTCAACGAAAGACATTCTCGTGTCAATGTCATCGGGTCCTAGAGACACTCACCGGGATGGTAGGAGAGCTCCGTGACCATGTTCCCTTCTTAAAGACATAAGCTCCGTGCTTTGGTGCTAAGCTCAGACGGGCAGCGGTGGTCCAGAGACTCGGACTTGGAAAACTTGTTTTCGACTGCTCGCTCAAGTCGGGTACTGAGTAAGGCCGGTGATGCAAATCATCCCACGGTCTGTCTGTACATACTCGCTATCGCTGCGGATAACTCTTCATATGGAAGAGTGGTATACGAGATAATCCTGAGCGTGTTGTGACAGCAAGCGTCCCGAGCCGCAGCCACATCACCATCCAACTCTCCCGGAAAGAGGAGCCGGACTCGAGGGTCTGCAATGTCAACAATGGCGAGACTGCATAACTCGCTGGTGCAGAAATCGGAAATGCCATTCCACCCACTCGACCTCTCCCTCCAATGTGGCCGTGGTGGGGAGGCAAGGTCCATGGGTCCTGGCAAATAATGAGTTCTGAAAGAACCCTCTTCGAAGGAGCCTCGAGGATGAAAGTAGCATTAATAGACACCCTGGGAGGAGAAGATCAAAAGAACCCATCGCAGAAGAATACCGTTTCAGCTCCCAGATTCTCAACGAGCACCTTGGTAATGTTACATCCAAACCTAGGAACGGAGATGAGCCGGAGAAGGGCGCATCCGAGCTCTACAAAAGGGCACCCCGCTGATCCACCGTGACTATCCTCCCTTCGTGGAGGGAAAGCATACACGGTCGAAATAGTGAGGATGCAGTGGAGATCCATCTCATAATCCAGCTCCTCCCAGACAAGGTTGTAGTCCAAGGCTACATCCACTCACCTCAACCTCGATGCTACCCGGCTTTTGCATCACGGATGGGCAAGCCGAGACACACTTCATGGGGGTGCGTGAGAATGACCATCGGGTGCAAGACAGAATGCTAAGCAGATGGAACGTACTTTGGAGATCCAAGTGTCTTCCAAAGCATGCGAGAGACATCACGCAAGTAGAAGCACCCTCATCGACCACCGATTCGAAAAGATACGGGTCTTTCGATATGGTGATTTAATAACGAAAATGCCATGTGATGAGGAAGTCTCTTCTTATTAAAGATACATATCAAAAGTAATCGAGAAGAGAATTTTTCGGATCACCGCGATGGCAGTGAGCAAACGAAAACCTTTCGACGCCGAGCCGTATCAAAGACCGGGAGTACCTCTAAAGGCGACACAGCACAAGGCACATCGCTTGCGCCGTATCTTCTACAGTCGAGTGGTTACGGGCAGACCCTCATGTTCTGGGATTAATCGTTGACCGCTTAGAAGATGCTTTGGGCATCCGAGGGCATGGGCTTCCGGCCAGTTGGCTTCGTTATATGAAGCGGCTCGCAGCATCAGGAACTTCCTTAGCTTTCGAAGATTCCTTCTCCGCCATAATCACGGGGATCTCGCAGCGACGTCCACGTGAGCACTCATCATAAAGATGTTCGATGGAATTTCCCTTCCCGGGCACACTCCGAGGAAGCGTGATTTTTGGCTCCGACGCCAACAATTAATTTGGCCGCCCTTGGGGAAAAGGGCTCGTAAGCACGACACGGGAACTAGAAGAACCCCGTCTGATAACGGGCGCCGAGCATCCCGAATTTCTCGCGCAAAGGTGCGTAAGATGGTCTCCCGACACAAAGCTTGCATGGAAAATTCACTTTCTTTTTCTCCTTTTCGACCCTCACCAACACGCTCGTTGGTTTTATTTGCGTGCCCTTCCCGTTCTTTCCCTTCTTCTTATTATCACGTCTTCTTCTTCCCATCGCGATTGTTGATTTCCTTTCGGAGTCGAGCTTCGACGACGTTTATGGACAAAGAGTCGGGAAGGTGATGAATCGCCGACACGCACGTACTGGGATTAGAGGAAGTCAGGATTAAAGACAAGCGTCGCAATTGGAGACGGTGGCCGAGGCCGCACTACTACCGAGCCGATCCGCCGAAGCCGCAGTCACCATGCGGGACCAGAGCCTGGGGTTTCGATGAAATCCAATTTGGAGCGAGGAGCATTGGGAAAAATACTTGACAAAGTACCCGGCATCGAGAATAGATTCGCGCCTCTAGCGCTGGCCCCTAAAAATGGCACAAGCTCCTCGGAAAATACCCCGGATAGGGATACATCCTTTGAAATATCTCGGCCGCAAAGAGATTTCAAAAACCACTCGAGAAGGAACTCACTCGGAATATGGGCTTTGATAAGCCTCTTCCTTCTCCTCCCATTCACTCGAATGTGATCGTAAATGTGAGTTGCCTCATCCTCGCTTAAAATTAGCCGAGGAGTTCGGTCCCGGCCTCACATATCGACGGAGCAAAGTCGAAAATGGTTAAGAAATGTGACGACTCAATTTTCCAAAGTGTGGCGAGCGCTCGAGTGAGCTCTATATACCATTTTGGCGACGTTCGGCTGTGGTGCGTTGAGAAATAATCTCCGTCCCAATCGAACTCATCGATCGGAGCTCGACGAGCACCATAAGTGGAAAGTGGTGATGTGGTCGCCGGATCTTCTCCCATTCTTACCTTCAGACTATCGAATGTCCGGAGGAAGTTTGGTTGACCTGAGGCCAGCGGACCATAACGTAGGCCAGGGTCATTGGTTAACTTCGACAAGTCCGGCAAGCTTTCAACGTTGCCGCAAATGGTAATCGAGCGCGAGGCACGAGGAATTCCATCCTTCGATGGGACGGATTTTCAACATTCTCCGAAAAAGAATAGCCTCGGATTTCGATGAGGCACTGCGTCGACCGCAGAGGACTTGATGAAAACGGAGAAGAACCTCCTCCCCACGCCGAGGTTACCAAAACCCGTACCAGTTCCCTCGCCGGCGACGACCGAAGAGGAAAGCGGTGAGGTTCAATGCATTGAGACGAGAGGAGAAAAAGACTCGAGTAAGCACTCCATGAAGGGAAAGAAGCATTCCTCGGATGACCCGGCGAAGAACCGTTCGCTCCTTTGATGACTCGTTAGACACGTGTCCATCCCGTAAAAAGTAGTCGACCTTTGCGACCCCGCGGCTGAAACTGCGGGTCGCGACGAAACGGAAACGACCTAAAGAAGGATTGGAGCGGGAACATGCCTGTAGTCCCAAAGCGAAATCCCTGAACGAAGTCGATCCACTAGCCATGTTAGACATGGGCAGTAGATCCCGTGTCAGCACCTACGAGAAAGGGGAAAAAGAGGATTTCCACTAATGGACATCGCATCGAAAGGGGACCGTAATGAGAAGCATATGCTGTGAACCCGCAGCCAAACATGACTGTTGCGAGAAGCAATCGAAGATGAAGCAATAGTGCGACTCGCCGCCGTGGGCGAGGGTCTCGAATGCTCGCGACACTCACGGTAGAAGCCCGCGTTCCCGCTCGTGGGCCATCGAAAGATAAGAATGATATGGAAGATCCGGCGGCCTCTCCAGTACCTCCGTACCGATGTACTGAATAACAAACGGATGATCGAGGGAAGGGGAGATGGACTCGTGGCAGAGGCTCAGTATATCTTTCTATCCGAAAATCTTCTTCCCGAGGAAACAACACTCGCGAGGTGAGCGGAACGCTCCTCTCGCCGACACCGTCGCGGTATGAAACCTTCCGCACTTGGTGGAGGATCTCTCTCCACGACAGCCGAATCCACGGGGTGGTAACCACCCGCTAAATCGCGCTACGCCTCTCGTAGCCTCGAAGGCTCTGCACTCTCGCGGAGATAACCCGATTCTCCTCGAACGTCGACGGCGCTTGGATCGGCCACTTTTATGAGATTTATTAAATTAGACTCAAAAAAGTGAAAAGCTAGGCAAAGCTAAGGAGCAAAGAGCACTCACTAAAAATAAAAATCAGAAACAGTTAGCGAAACGAGCCTCCCAGTATTTCCGCTTCCGGGTGATGAGGACCCGACACCGAAAATACAGAAAGCGAAGTATAGGGCCTTCTCCGAAAGCGACTGCAGGATGGTTGGGGCCGCGTAACAACTAGCGAAGGTATCGAAACGGTGTGCGACACCTGACCATAATGACAGGCGCTGTAGCCGCTCAAGCACCCAAGCTTCTGCGAGGGGCACGAAGTACTGCCGAAAGTGATGCGACGTACGCTCGAGTGTACCACGGGTATTCGCGAGCCACTCGCTGTGGAACCTATGAGAGGCAACTATGGACACCAATCCATTGTCGAGCGCGGAACGGTCTTGAGGTCGTATTCAGTCTGACCGGAGTATCCCTTTTCTAGACCTATGCTTCTACTTGACTCTCGGGATGAGAAGTTTCACCGATCCACCTCGCGGAGTTGGATTTCTCTCAATTAATCAACTTCTAGTGTTTCGTTTGAGCTGACCTTGGAGAGTTAACTCTCCACTCACCCTATTCCAAAGGCCCTACAACCTACCTAGTTGGTGATCGACACTTAGTAAAAACTCGCTAGTTGATTTTAGATTAAATCGCTTGTTGCAGAGGGCACGTTATGTTAAGTCACAAAGGATATGGAGATGAAAACCCAATGGTGTTTTGACGCAAAGAAATTAATAAAAACTTAACTACATGCACATGCAGTTTCTTTTGGCTCTTTCGATGAAAGAGTAATCTCTATATACGGGTTCTACGAGACTCAAAAATGTATGTTTTCTTTTCGAATTGCAAACTCACACTCACAAAAAACTAAAGCAAATAACTAAATGATTCAATGCACCTAATGCAAATCACTACAAGCATGTAACCTAAGGTGCAAAAGTCTCTTGAAACAAGGTGAAAATTTTCCCAAAAAGCTCCTTCAGGCTTTTAACTCATCTTTTGTTGTCCAAAAAGCCAATTCTTGGAAAACAAGAACTCTTAATATAAGACACCAAAAACACTTAACAACGAGAAGAAGAAATCAAATGACAACTCCTCCTCCAAAATCAAGCCGAAAACTAGAAGCAAGAAACTTCACAAAAGCTCCAAAAGATATGGCCAAAGCGAAAATGAAAATGCAACAACAAAAACAAAACACAGAGACGATGTTTTTTGAGTTTTTGAAATGCAAAAACAAAAAGCAAAACAAATGTTTTTTGGAAGCTTTTTTAGTTTATATAAGCAAAGAGCTCAAAAAGACCAAGCACAACTATCACAATCCAAGCCAAAACGGAGACCGACTTTCAAGCTTTGACAACTTCTCAACAATGCTCCCAAACCTTATAAATCTAATGATAGCAAGACCAATAAGAGCAGCAGCTAAGACCAAAGCTCAACCTAATCACCTTTAGCACACACAGTGCAAATCCTCGCCGCAACAAAAGACTCCAAAGAAGCAAGAAAAGTTCTTCGAAAAATTGCAACAAACCCTAGCCTATGGAACTCCGAGAGAAACCAGTCGAAAAGCAAAGAAAAAATCGCGATGCAAAGCACACACACACAAAGATAGGAGACAGAGTCGCGTGAGCTGAGCTCTCCGTTCCGATAAAGCGAGACGTACCCAAGAATGCTCGAAAGCGATGCTCGGAACTCAATCCACGAAGTGCCGGCCACCAAACAAAAACTTTTGCCAAAGAGACTAGTTTCCACTCAAACGAAAGAGAGAAAAGACAGAAAACCACTTCCTTCACACTCCGCAAGTACGCGAGACTGCGGCACCACGGGCCTCACGCGACGTTTAAAGGACCAAAACTCCCGCGATCCTATAAAGTCATACCGCCTAGGTATGCGTCGACTTCACGACCGTGCGACCGGCGTGTATACGCGCGTCTCTTCTAAGAAACTCGCGTATACGCGATGTTTTCCAACGCACAAACTACGCATGTATGCGCGACCGTGTGCAAAGAGAAGAAGCGTATGCAAAGGCAAATATTGACAAAAGAACAAGCCTAGAAAAGACACCAAGACTTTAGATCGATCGTAAGAAAATAAAGCGCGGAGGCTGCAAAAGACGGATAAAAAGCTCACAACCTACCAGACGCTACGAGACGACCCAACAAAGGAGAATCACAAGAATGTGATCCCCACGCAGTCGCCGGTTCTGTTTCGGAATTAACACCCCAGAGGTTGGTTGGGATACAACCTCCACGCAGACGGGGCGTACTACTTACCGCAGACTCACACAGCCATGCACGTTCGAAAAAACCAAATAGAGCGAGTAATGAGAGATTTGCCGTTTGGTCCCGCCCACGTTTGATAGTAGATCCACGTGGGGTCCAAACGACGAACCGTCCTTCCTCCTTAACCTCGAAATACAAGAAGAAACCAACACAAAGAACAAGTTGCATTACGGCATATATTCCACTCTAAATGTTAGCGAGATTCATGTAAAACATTAAATAAATCATAATGAATGCTTGTATAACAAATATTCTCATACATAAAAGCATACACTAACACGTTTATTTCGGGACGACATTTGATTACCGTATTATAAATAGTACGTACAAAAGTAATCAAGTGGAGAGATCACCTGCGGTCCTGCCAGAGGCCTACGACCGGCAGCGTCCGGATCCGTCCCACATACCTCGCTAAGACTCCTTCCAAACGCGGTGCATACGAGATAACACGTAAAGGGATGTGTATCTCAAAGGAAACAAGGGTTTCCCTTGCAATGAACTCCGGGAAAAGCGGGAAGGCACGGGGAATCAGTACTTGGATAGGGAATACGCGACAGTATAATATCAATAATTCTCTTCTCTCTCCCTTAAGGCCATACCCATGAAAGGGCTTTTTATAGTCCCTCCAAGTAGTTTCATTGCTTGGAAAGGCTTGATTGGCACACGGGCCGCGTGGTTTGAACTACCCGCTAACAACATCAACCCAGATGCGCGAAATTAGGGATTTTTTATATATTTTTTAATCATTTTAATGGCATACGCGAGGGTAATTCTAGGCTTGGACTCGCGTATACTGCATGCGAAAAAGTGCGGACATAGTCGCGTATGGGGGATTTTACACTCGTTTTTAAGTGAATTTGTCCAAGTCCGTAAGGAATGGGTGCCCAAAAGCCATAAAGCAATCATGAATCATGTCAAGGTGAGAAATGATGCTATAAAAATGATATCTCGAACCCTCGCGATTAATGTTGGATGTGTGTCGAAAGCACGGATTCTGCGCACATCAAGAAGTGCATCTTCTCGTGTGTCAGTTTCGGAATCTTGCTAGGTCATATGGTACGCCGACAAAGGTCTAATGGGTCGATCCCGATGAAGACAGATAGTCATTATCAACCCTGGCGGCCTCCTACAACTGGAGAAAGCAAAGCTTGTGTCTCATCTCTCGCTCACTGCAAGCCCAATGGCGGTGAAATTCATTCAAGGATGCGCCACGATCACAGCACCCATGCGGAACAGACCTACTAGAGAAAGATGTCTCGCTTTTTTTGCAGATTATGAATGTCGGAGAAGAGCTTTGAGCGCTCAAGGAGAAGATGATTTGCGATGCCCACCTGCTAATATTCTTAGGCCTGGTGAAAAACAATTCCATGTACATGTTGATGTGTCAAGGACTTTCGCTGCGGTCCTGATCGTTGTACTGACGACTGTGGCTGATAACGAAATCATCCGGTTGCCTTTTCCGGTCAGCAAACTCTCGAGTGCTAAAATTACTCTACTATCGAGCGTGAAGGAGCTCGGCTATATAGTGTGCTACAAAAAATATCGCCACTATACGCTGCTAAGTGACACTTTAATATGTTTCACGCGCACCATTCGGCTTTGAAATACCTAGTCTGCAAAGCTGTGTTGAAGAATATTTTCTCCGTTGGTTGTTGTTGTTTTCAAGAACATGATTTTGAGATCATCGTGAAGCCCGGAAAGGCCGAATGCAGGCCCGAATCATCCGTCTCGTATTGAGACAAGGGAAGAACCACTAACTTGGATGAAAGCTTACCCGATGCGCAGTATGCTTTACTCACGAAAATGGTGGATGATGACCACTTTGCTTTGATATCATCGAGTTCCTTACCACGCGGCATGGCGTTGGCGCATTCGGTGCAGGAGAGTTGGTCACTAGGGGCGGCGGTTTTACTATCATTGCAGGCACGCCTATACAAAGCTAGGCACGGATAGAAATACTCGGAAGATACGTATTAGTAACATGAACGACCCGCCATCCTCGTAGAATCCCATGAGGGAGTCGGCCGCGGCCACTATGCGAGCGGGGCTACGATCAGCAAAAAATGCGAGGGCCGGCTTGTGGTGGCCTACCCGCACTCGGGATTCTTACTGCCTATCGTAGAGACGTGCGATACCGCGAATGAGCCGTAGCGCCCTCCCGACGTGGATGACATGCCATTACGGCCCCAAATGGCCCCACGGGCTTTCGATAAATGGGCCATTGACTTTGACAGGACCCATCATCACCAGAACAGGCGAGACCCGCGCGTGCTATGTTATCAACGCCATCGACTACGTCACACGATGGGCCGAAAGCACGTGTCGTGAAGGATTGTACCGCCGATACTGCTGTGCACTCTCCATGTAGCAGCATTCTCGACCAGGTTTGGCTACCCAAAATCCTAATGAGTGACAAGAGGTAGGCATTTTGTTAACCATCATGATTTCAAGCTTTCGAACGAAGACTACCGGATCCCACGATGCCAAGAGTATTCCCTACCATCCTCGAGCTAATGGGCGCGTTGAAGCTTCATTTGGAGCGAGGCATTAGCGAAGGTTGTCAATGCGCCGATCGTAGTGACGGGATATTCACATCTCCCTCGCCCTATGGGCCTACCAGCACGACCCGAAAAATCTGACCCGAAGAGGGACACCTTTTCGAATGGTCTATGGTAAGGAGAGCCATTATGCACCCATAGAGATACGTTGTTCCTAGCCTTTACACATTGCGGCATTCACAAATATGGTAGACTGCGATATCATAGAAGAACACTGGTGCAAGCGGTGAGCGTTAGAAGAATATTGATTTATTGCTCGCTGAGTGCCGGGTACAAAAAAGCTAGAGATAAAACCTACCATGAGTCGACACATTCGCCGAAGACATTTGTCGCGGGTGATCTTGTCTTGTGATACCTGTGCCGAATGGTGCAAAACATCCTGGCAAATTTGCGGCGACACCGGCATAGTCCCTACATAGTTTAGAAGGTTACGAATGGCGACGAGCCACGCTTAGCCACCCTATGTGGTGACCTCCTCCTTGGCTTTGTCAATGGAGGTTGACTCCAAACCATGCGGGCTACGAATCAAGCTCAGCCGTGCAATGACTCACGGGATGAGTCACAAGATTGTGTTGGGGGACTATTGGAGTCTGCTCTCCTAACAAGCTACAGGCACCGATCCATTTTGGTTATTTTTTGTTATATTTAGTACAACGCGTTTTGGGGTGGGTCAAAGCCCTAAAAAGCATTGTAATGGGAGGAAAGGAGTAAATCCAGGGGTCTACACCATGGGTTGCAAACCATAGGAATTTTGTACAGCCAGATCAAGCTAGGCCATGAGAGGCATTTTCGGACCGTAAGGGATGAGATTTTGCCGAGATATTGATGCGATCTATCGTGTAAGCGATCCGTTGCAGGGTTTTTGGGGAACGGACGCCGTCGTGTGCGCGCGGAGATCCTAGTCCAAGCCGTGTGTGGACCCTCATCGCTATGTGCATAGGTTGGGAAGGGAATTGTAAGGGTCGAGGAATGAACTGATATGCTGCAGTTATTAGATCCGAATCAGTGAGTACTATTGAATGAACTGCTAGGTACTATTGTGTTACGAATCCTTTCCGTCTTGCGTTGCGAAGGTCTACGTGTATTGAATGACTGGATCTATTACTCGCTCCTGTGATTTATATCTTTAGCTGCCGAAAGTCTATATACTGAAGTAAATCTGAGATATGTTTTCAGTTCGGGTTATATACTGTTGTGTCGATGTTATGAAAAGCATATATAATCGTAGACCTAGTGTACGTGGATGCAGTGGATACATAGTTCTTCCTCACCTTGCAGACAAGGTAATACGACGTAGACGCGGCCCTGCACGCACGACACTTCCTTTCTCGAGGTGCGGAAACTCCGGCTCCAACACCCACCCATACTACTTCAGTGAGACTCGTGACCCAATGCAAGCGTGTCACCGCCGAAAGGGCCGCATTATAGGGGGTTTGCTGGAAAACCTCGCACACCGAACTCCGGGTCAGGACCCTCGACCCAATAGTATCTCGTTGTGTGGCACTTACTGAGGAATGCATTATGGTACGAACAGACTGGATGAGAGTAGGGTTGCATGGCTTCATGGATGCGTATTGGGTCGTAGCCCAATGGACGGAGAGCACATTAGGAGGGGTTTTCGACGCTCAGAGATCTACTAAAGCTTTCTTGGTACGGCCCGAAAGCACAATGATCCCATGGCACTCGCCTGGGCCGTGAAGTAGAATACATGGCGAGCAGAGTCCAAGCTACAGGTGGAGCTATCGAGGATGAGGAAGATCACACGGTCGCTTATCGTCGGTTTCTCATTTAGATCCTACGGTGGATACTTTCGTGATAATAAGATTTGCATTAAACCTCCTCGATTAATCTTGTGTTTCATGATAGATATAAACATACTAATATGTGGATACATCATCATATCGTGTGTGTGTGCGGCGGAAGATCATGTTGCTTAGGCAGTACATTCCTCACGGAAGATCGAGATGCGAGATATTCGAGGAAGGTGCTCGGCGGGAGGCAAGTTCGAATACCATAAAGGTAGTATCGTAGGGTGAAGTATAATCCTCATCTTGTCGAGGCAGGGAGCGCTGAGATTCAACAAGATTTCGCTGAGCTTAGTGAAAAGTAAGCACTCCTTCTACTTCAAGTGGCGCCCATGAGGCCTATTTTTAGGTGTATGTCTATTTTTAAAACATGGTGAGCCTATTCTATAAGTTGCAAGATTATATTTGTAGATGGTTGTGTCAAATGTGAAAAATAAGATGGTAAATTCTATTTTAGAATATTGCAAAGTCTAGTTTATAGATCGCTCGATCTAAAAATAGATGCATGTTGATTATTATTAGCCCTTACAATAATTTGACAACAAATATCAACTTATTCTCTTGGAGCACTTTCTTTCAAAGTGAAAAGATTTGGCAAATCACGGTGCGAGACAGGAATTATGCAATTCTAGGGTTATTAGGTGGCTCTAGCTCGGAGGATACCCAGTTTAGAGGCCCAGAAGTGGGTAAAAGTTATGGATGATTTGGAAAGAGGGAAGATACTACGGGAGTTGCTATTTAGTTTAACTCAAGCGTTAAGGGAGTTAAACTCGCTGAGCTAGTTGTATCTGTGTCTCACTAAAAGATACACTTTAGTGAGAATTTAGTGAATTAATTAGTTAATTAATTTGACATTATCTTACTAACTCATTGTATTGACTGAACAACACGAGCAGAAGAAGCTACATGAGTGCCTACCCAAAGGTGGAGACCCAAAGTGAGTAGATAGGTGAAAGGGTGAGATGGATTTCTATTTGTTGTTGACTATGGTGATGCATTCAACCCATCTCGACACACATTAGGAGAGGTCTGCCAATGAGGATTTCGCAGTCAGAGGGCAAGGCTAATTCAAGAGATTCATGTCTGTGGGTCTTCTTCAACAGGCTGACGTTAGGCGAGAAAAAGATTTGTTTCAGAGGCAGAAATTGGTGCAGTGATATGCAAATTTCTGCATGACAATGTGTAATGATTGTTGATTAGAATACCTGAGAGCTCGATGTACTTGTAAAGCTTTGTACGTAGATTATTACGTTGATTCCATTGATATACATAATATATGATAGTTGGGGTTTTTAGCTTTAAGCTTTTCCCAATTAAACAAGCTGTGTTATGTGCGATTGAGATCTTATTCACATGTGTGGTTTGCAATTGAGGTTTTAAATTTCCACAAGTTTCACAGGTGGAAGGATTATGTCTCTACGACGAGAAGATAAATATTTTTAGATCGCAAGAATCGCAACACATCGGTATTAACAACTTTCTACATTTGGAATCAAACTATCTTGCACATTAGTGCACTATCTCCTGAAATTCAAAGACTTTTGCATGCGTGCAACATTTTCCAACCCTATGTTCCAAATTTTATTTCTCTCCTCCTCTCGAGTGCCAAGTTTGCGTAGCCTAACGATATGCAACCCGACTAGTGGAAACTCTTTGTCTCTTCTTAGCCAATGAGTTAGTTGTGTCTCCACGTAATCGCCTCCTTTCTTCCTTTAATTTCCATATCAAGCTCATTGGCTTTGACGTATTTTTTGGGATATGTGGTAGATTAATAATGCCTTGGTCAAAGTCATACTTATTGAATCCTTGAGTTATGGTAATATTAATAGAATTTTTCCTTTTCATGTACCTATCTTCTATCGAGCCATGCGAGAATGATAATGGAGAGTAATAAAGTCTTTATGACTGGGCCTTAAAGAGGTGCTCATAGAAAGTAATTCATGCATGCAGTGTCAAATGTGAAATGAGTTAAAAGTAATCCTCATAGTGCAGGGATAGGATGTGACACGTGGATAATTCACATAATACTATATCAAAGTCGCAAGGGATATATGGCTGATGTAGTACAATATCGAAAGAAAAAAATTCACCTCGATGATCAAAATTCCTTAAATGTTTTTCAATTAACCTCGAAAGGAAGTAAATGGTCGATTGTTTCTGTAAATCGTGGAATGAGAGCGGGGAGGTAAGTTATGGCACATTGTGTGGAGATGTAGTTGGGTTTTTCTCTTGAAAAGAGCTTTCCGCAAAGCATATCTCGTGTTCTTTAGTGGTTTGATGAGTGATTACATTTACTTATTCTCTGGCTTTTCCCTCATTTTATCTATTGCATGCATAAATAACAAAAAATACACAAGTATGGAAATCTAAAAGTAATTAGCCTTTCCTAGGCATATAATTTGGTTTATTTTTCACACATATGTTGCCACAAACTCTTTATTGAAATATCACGACAATAACTATAGATCAATTTTTTTAGATTATATATATAATTTATATCAAAGGGTTACATCAATTGGTATTGCTAATGTTGTTGGCATCCAAATAGTTACTATGCTCTGATAGGGTCTCTGACTAAATCTCTCTCAGGTTATGTGCATTGGTTTATGGTGGTGAATACATAGATGGTGCCATCCATGACTGTGCATCCCTTGTTTTTCGCGGTTTTTCTTGATGTATGTATAATTTATTAATATTGTTAATAGGGGACTATTAAGAAGTATTGTGCTTTATAGTTGATACTATGGTACATAGGAGTTGTATTCTCCACCATTAAGAAAGATGATAATAACATAGCAGTCATATTTTCTCAAAGCAAAAATATCTTATTTCTTATATACTAAGATGAACTAGCCATAACATCCTTGAAAATGATCATGGGGCCTTGGGGGACATGTAGAACTTGGGCTAACATAAACTTGTCATGATCATACATGGCTTTTAAAATTTCAAGTTGAATTCGTCCATATTTTTAGGATTGGGCGTAATTTTGCAATCAGAAAATTATATATTATAGAGCAACGGAACACACTCAAAATATGTCGGAAATACAAACACACACACATAAAAAACAAGAGAGACACAAATATGTGTGGTTCACCCAACTTGGGCTACGTCCATGGAGAAACATCTAGACCTTCCTTTATATTATCCAACAAAATGAAGAGACACAACTCTCCTACAACAAATCCGCGACAATATCCTATACTCTCCCACATTAGTCCCTTTCTCTTTCTCGGCACAGCAGAATACACACGGTCGCAATACTGTTCCTCTGAAGGAGCCGAGGGGTTGCCTTGCAGGGACCCTAAATTAAACATAAATTCTCACGATCCAAATCATCCACCCTAGCTGAGATCGGTCTGGGCTGACGCTGAAAATTAAAATATTTTACAAGGAAATTTTACATCTATTTTGGCCGCCGTGAGGCACCGCGAACCAGCATGGAGGGGTGTATATGATCTTCTCGTGGTATGCATTCGAGCTGAAACAAAGACCTCAAATCGATGATAATCAGAGCTCACACCCAACACACACTTGAGGCTCGGTGTAGCAACTCCACCTCTTGCTTCATTTGTTGGACAATAATTCCACTGCTTGGACACTCGGTTATTTCTCATCTTCATCATCATACTTGAAGACCAATTGAACTCCGAGCAGAACCTCATTTTCTCCCACGGCTGCAAATTTTGTTGACATGTCCGTAGGATTGCGGCCAGTGTGTATCTTTTCCAGGCCTTTTACCTATCCATCTTCCACGACTGATCGTATGAAATGGTACTTGAGTCGTAAGTGTTTGGTATTGGAATGATAACGTTGAGTTTTTTGCAAGATGAATGGCACTCTATTTGTCAAATGTGTAACTCCGCCGCTCTCCCGGTTCTTACCCAGTTCATCCATAAACCTTTGTAACCAACCATTTCTTTACTAGCCTCTATAAAGCGACAACATATTTTTCTTTCGTTGTTGAAAGTGCGGCGAGCAAATTTGCATTTGAAAAACCCAACTAACACATGCTCCACCTACCGGTAAATACATACCGTAGTGCTCCATACACTATTAACTCTCTGTCACCCGCCATCTCCGCATCAACATATCCCCGCAGAGAAATATTTTGAACCACCAAAGCATAATTCATGAGTTTGTGGTACCTCTCGAAATACTTCGATAATCCATTTCACTTCCCGTCGTCCAAATGTTCACTTGCGGCATGGTTCATCAACCTCGCTTTGCAACTCTTTGCATGTGAAACATCGGGCCTCGTGTGAGACCATTGCATACATTAAAGCTGTCCACCGCCGATGCAATTGAAAATTTATACATATAATCCATTTCTTCTGTAGCCCCGGGACACGTCTCCTTACTAAGTTTCAAATGGCTAGCCAAAGGTGTACTAACTCGTTTTGCATTATGCATATTAAATCTTTCCAACACCTTTTGTATGTACTCATTCCGAGACAATTTTAATTTGTGATTTTTCACGATGCTCTAGTTACTCTCGTACCAAGGGTTTGTTTTGGAGCTCCCAAGTCCTTCATTGCAAATTAATTTTCCAATTTTCACGTTTTCGAGTGCATTTATTTCTCGCATGGTAGACTCTGCGACAAGCATGTCATTCTACATACGATAAAAAACAAAATATGGTCAGATTTGTCATCATTTTTATTTTTTAGATAAACACAACGATTAGAGTGACATCTAGTATAACCTTAGGCCCTTTCCTTCAGCAACCTCGCTACTAATTTTCCTTCCCTTTGACCTCATATCCGTGGCGTTTCTTGCCATATGAGATATCTTCCTCCGGCAACTATCCATGAAGAAAAGGTCAGTTGTCTTACGTATAATTTGTCTCACATGAAAATATTTCGCTACTACAAAGACTTTCAAATACTTATGATCGATGTCATTTTAAAAAAATAGGATAAAATATTTCATCAAAAGTCAATACCAACTTTTCAACGTGCAAACCCTTCACCACAAGTCTCAAGTCTGTACCTCTGTTTTCCTCCATCTTCTTCCTTCAACCTAAACCCATTTATTCTACAATGTTATTTTGCCTACGAACTGGCACACCTCGACGAGTCCCAAGTTTGGTTATGTACCAAAGGATTCCACTCACTTCTTTCATGGCTAGCTCCCACTTCTTCATGGTTTCTACTGCACATTGCTTCTTCATAGCATTACGGTTCAACAAAATCACCCATACGATACATAATAATGAATGGAGAGTATCGTTCAGGTGGGTATACTTATCCTGGTAGATCTCTCACGACACCACTTTCGCAGTGTTTGAGGTGTTTGTTGTTCTCGTGGTGGTTATTGTCGTTGTGGCTCTCGATTATTATTATTTTTAGGCACCTTTTACTTTTTTATCTCGTCAAGCATTGTGTATTCTCTAACTACTCTATCCTATTTATTTTCCCGAGTATCCGAATCCTCATGCAAGACCTTTTCATTGGGCTCTTGGCATCACTCAAGCTCCTAATATGTGTGTGATTGTTCATAATAGTACCAGCGTATAACCAAAAATTATTAACACCATATCCAATAAAAGTAAATTTCTTTTGATTTTGCCTCGTGCTTTGTTCTATTTTATTTATTATATCATGGGACAAAGGCCTCACAACCAAAAGGATTTAAAACATACAGTAGTTTACCTTACCTTTCCATGCCTCCTACGTGGAATACCACCATTCAGGAACTTCGAGGCCCTTTGTTTATTAAATAAAATCACAATATCTACAACATCTTCCCAAAATTTTAGTATTAGGAAATCGTGCCATGTAATCTCGTGCATCTTTGCACACTCCATGATTGTCATGTTCATCCTTTTCCGACACCACCATTTTCCCGTGGTGCTCCCGAGCTCGCCTCTCTCTCTGCAGTGAAATTCCATGCTACGAACGATGCGCACCTATCAAATTTTTTGTCAGCCAATATTCATCACCATTTTTCTCGATCTCGAGACACTTCAACTTCTTTCTCTTGTTCCCAATCTCAACCAAATCTTTCAATTTCTTGAAAGTATCAAATACATCATATTTATTCTAGATACGATAAATCCAAGTTTTTCCTGAGTTGCGTCATCATTAAAAGTAACACATAATGAGAGCCACGAGAGAGATGATACCTCTGAACAGTCCCAATACATTTGCATGCACAAGCCTCTAATTTTTCACTCTTCTTTTCTTTTCTCCTAACTCTGAGAACCTCGAGCTCTCTTCGGTTTTCCATAAACACAATTCTCGGAAATCCAAATCAACATTCTTCAGAGCGGCGACAAATTTCTTGAGTGAATAATATTCATCCCCTTCTCACTCATGTGTCTAAGCCTATGATTCCATAATGTTGCATGCTGCCCCCGTGGATTTTAAAGCATTAACACAATTAGAAATACCCGTGCATAAATACAATGCACCAACGATTTTCTCCTTTTGCTGTCACACGGGGCTCCTTTAGTGACCTTCGAGGTTTTATTTGTGGAAATTTGTCACACGACCTTCACGACCTGTTTCCTCGCTTGACATAAAGAAATTTTCTTCAGTATCCGGAACATTTCTTACCTCCTTTAATAACCATTGGCTTCCATTCTCGTTGAGCCAGAAGAACTTGTACCCATTCCCGATGATTTTATAGGGTTTATCATCACCCGAATGAACTCGTCCTGAAAATATCCTTGCGTAATAATTCCTATGAAAATGTTTCTTATCGTGTGGCATGGAGATGAGGGCCCATAATTCTACCGACGCCAGGCATCAGCATTTTATAAAGAAAAAATCAAAAGCATCTTGCAACACATCACCCGTCACATTTGCTTCATGATTGTTTTCTTGTTGTGCATCTCCTTATTTTTCCCTTTTGAAACTTACAATCTTTCTTCAAGTGTCCTTTCTCTCTCGCATTTCCGACTGACATTATCCTCGATCTTGACTTGGATCTTCCTTTCCTTGACTTATCGCAATATCTTGGGCTCTTTCCTATTTCCATTTTTTCTTCCCCTAGTCTTTCGCACTCAAAGCATTACTTGATGTCTTCATGAGCTTTTCCGTTTGCATTTCCTCACCAAGGATGGCACTGAAAACATCATAAAACTTTTTTAAGTACCAGATCCGGAGATGAAAGTTACTAGCGGCCATGATTAAACCATTCCAGAATTTCTGGCAATGAGCATAGAAATAACAAAGCCCTAACTTCATCATCAAATTTTACCCCCTACAAAACTGAACACCCAGACATCGTATTAAATTCATTTAAATGGTCGACAGCAGCATCCACCTTTCGACATTTTCATACTAAATAAATGTTTCAAAAGAAATATCTTGTCGAGGTCGAGGAGTTTTTCATATAGTCTCGCCAATGTCGTCATTAAACCAACATGGTTGTTGTTTCCTTTGAAATATTAAAGGCTACCCAAATGCCGCCAGCACAAACCGTGTCAAGTATTCCAAGTGCCTCTACGTCAAGAATCCCCATTCTTCGACGTCATACTCAAAAAAATCTTTGTTTTATCTTCTCGATGGTAGCACATATATTTTTTTATACAAATAATCTTCCATCGAGGCATCTTCCACAGCTGGTAGTGTTGTCCATTAATTTTCTCAACCATAAACCTCGCCCTTCTGCTCGCTATCAAGCTCCCACTCGAACCGAGGAACCCCTTCTTTCCGCGAGTTTATCAACCAAATAGGACCTTCGGCTTTGATACCAATTATTAGAAAATTATATATTTACAAAAGCAATGGAACACATAAAAATATGGATAAATACAGAAACACCATATTGCATATATAAAACGCGAGAGAGACACGGACATATATAGGGTTCACAACTTTCGCTACGTCCACGAAGAAACAACCAGGTCCTTCTTCTATTATATCCGGCAGAAATGAAGAGACACGACCTCATAGCAGATCCACTGTAATATCCTCCTATACTCTCTCACTGAGAGTCCCCCTCTTCTCTTTCTCGCTCGAGAATACACACTACACACAACCGCAATACTATTCTCTCATATGGGCTCGAGGGATTTCCTTCTAGGGACCCTAAATTAAACGTAACTTCTATCGTCGTGTTATCCACCTAATGAATGACCTGCAGTTGACTGCAAAAATTACAATATTTGACAAGGCAATTTTACATCTATTTTTTAGCTTCCGACACCTTTGCTCCCGAACATCCGTGGGGTACAAGTCGCATGGAGGAGGTGTATAGTCCTTCATGGGAGTATACGTCCGACCGAAACAAATACCTCTAAATTAGGATGATAATCGGGCTCCACGCCCAACAATTTTATTATTATTCAAGTTTCATGCATGTTGGAACTTTACCCCAAAGAAGATTTTTTCACATTCTACACCGACCAAAAATGTTAGAAAAATCTATTAGAGCTCTTAATCAATAAGAAATTTAACCTTTTGGGCTTCTACGTGATTCTTACATGGAAGGAAATATTACTACATGGTGAAATTGCATGTATTAGACACTCAAAATATGTTTCAAAATTCATCATATTACATGAGTGTAGTGATTTATACAATGATATAATCATAACAATTGTTATCGTACTCCAACAAATTGTTTTTGGGATAAATAGATGTTGTCTTTGAGTCTCCCTTTCATTATACTCATCCACCCAAACTTAATGTGTTCTAAGATTTGCTAAAAAAAGGATCCCTCTATTTACTATGAGAATGGGACATCTTAAGCTTGCTTTCGAGAATGATCCAATTGTTACTATCAAAAAGGGAATAATGTTGAACTATGTTGTTTATAAAATATTGATTAGAGCCCATAATCAATAATATATTTCGACTCTCTTGGGTCATTGGATTCTTACAAAGGGAAGGAAAGATTACCACATGATTAACTTGCATTTAAGACATCGAAAATATGTTTCAAAATTCATCATATTCATGAGTGATGATAAATATGGTGATGGAGATCATAAGAGTTGATATGGACACTCTGCGAGAAAAAGGAGAGGATAAATAGATGTTTCCTAGAGTCTCCTTTTTCCCAGCCACACTCATCCACCCAAACTCAATACATCGTAAAGCGCGTTCGAGAAATATCACTTAATTTTAATATGTGTGTAAAGGGACAATGTTGAACCATAGTTGATTCTAAATGAAAATAACATTAAATTATATTTAGTTATAAAAAAATTAAAAAAATAACATTAAACTTATATTTACTTACTGAAAAAAATTAAACAAAGTGAAAGAAAAACCCTTACCTAAACTACACAAAAAGAATAAGTTAATTTACACTACACCATATCGTTGGGCTCCTATTTTGTCATATTTTTCAACACTTAGTTTAACCTTTCTACGACCTTACATAACTCCACGCTCATAACCATATATTGTCGTCTTATTACACATCTTCGCTTTGAACCCAAAACTTTTGACATGCATTTTGAGGTAAACGTCGCTTATAAACATTAATTCCTAAGTCTCTACTAGCATTAATTGATTTTTAAGTTGATTTTGCTAATTTCAAAGTGCTCCATACTGGGTTTTGTACCAACTAAAGAGGCGCTTCCGTACCCGATCATGGTTAACACATTTTTTTCCCTTCTAAAATAAATCACATGGGTTTTGAAGTAAAAGGTATCAAAACAATCAGTATGTTATTCGAATCAAAACAGTACCATATGTGTGAAGCTCCAACTCCAAAAAAAGTTACAAGTCAAAGTTTCTAGGCAATACGACTTTAGGCACAATTACCAAAGGTGATGAGGGTGAATCTAAAAAAATTTCCGGACGATCGGTTTTGTCTCCCACTATAGGAAAATTGGTTGCATCACGCAGACATTTTCCAAAATGCTGAACTATTTGAGATATGTTTGTGGTTATTCAGTGCTAAATATGCCAAAAATGCACAGTTTCTCCTAGAATTAAAAACTAGTGCCCACATTTTACGTGAAAATATAAAATCAGCGATCAACGCGGCAAAGGAGGAATGAATCTACGTACCATGATAAATCATGGAAATGATCGTGCATCTTCTTTGTATTTTTACGTGTAGCAAATAACAAAGTCTCGCTTTAGACGTTATCATTTGTTATATTGTTTTTATCTCGCAGGTGGGCAAATATGAGGTATGGGGGATTGGTCTTGATCCACCTCAGGCTCTCTTTGGACAAATATTCAAACTCATAATAGATTATAAGGTTGTTTATCATTCAATTTTATAGCAGGGCTTGGAGATAGATAGACATGAGATTCATTTATGGAAGTAATCTGTGTGCTCACCTTTTTCTAAAAGCATAGATGGTCTAATTGAGGTTGTTTGTTCTCAAGTTTTGGTGCATTACTACGTTTGATCTCGATTTCTCGATCTGTATTAGTTGAGGTTGAGAAAGGATCCCTCAACTCTGAGATAATGTCTTGCCCTTTTTCACTTTTGCTAACATAGTTGTAGTGTGCTTGATATAATAATGTTTTTAATTTTTTACTTTTAAGCTTATTATGCATTTTCATTTTCGCATTACTTCACTTTCACTTTAATTACCGACAGGATTTCAACTTTATGCTACTTTTGATGGTTTAGTTCATTCGATAGTTTGGTTTAGATCTATTTCTTTTAACGCTTTATGTCTTTAATGTTTTGAATTTTTCTTTTGAGAGACTAGAAACCATAATTAGAGTCCTTTTGTCTTTTACAACCCACTACCGAGTGCATGAGCATTGTCTTACGGAAGAAACATCGCATCTCCACGAATTTTCTAGGGGTTTGTAGGGCGAGCAGGGATCGGGCTCCGCACGTACATATTTTTGTCCCAATATGTTTATCAATACTGTACTCTAAAATAATTGTCGTTAACATTGGATTGAACTATATTAGATTAGGGATTTTCGATCCGCATATACTTCTAAAATCTCCACGTATTACGATCGATTCAATAAAAAAATTTTGGTAAGTTAGGCTATTCTATTAATTTCAAAAACATAAAGTTACATATGCTACAGTTTGGAGTTGGCAATTTGCCCTTAGCCGAATCCCAAATTTGCTTTGTTACAATCGTTTCAGGCTGTCTGCGGGAGGAAACCAGCCGACTTAAAAGCAGGAACATGCGGTATGTGTAGTAGCGCCGAGCATATCTCAAGAAACACAAAGTGTAAATGATAGCAAGAAAGGCGAGTGAGCATGACAAACATAGGAGAATTTTGGTAGCCTACAGACTTTACTTATCATCTACTTCACCAACAATGTTGTTCTCACTCATGGCAATGCACAGCGAACTCGCGTGGCTGATCCGGATCTTCGACGCCCTTAGAGATCTAAAAAGTTGAAATGGATCTCGACAAGATCCGCAAATTTCAGCGTGTGCAGGAAAGAGAACCTACAAAGAAAATAAAACCACGAAAGAAACTTGTTTTATTAAAAGCAAGAGAATAAACGCGAGAAGCTACATTGTGGCGGCACAATGCAGTCCTTTTACAAAGTGAAGGCTTGTTATTTATAGTCTTTTTAAGAGGACGACACCATAGGTGGATACCAGTCATTTAGAAATACCATGGGTAGATACTCACTTACAGATACCACTGCAGTAAATCTATGGGGATGAATACTCATGCGGTGTGTCCCACTACGTGGGTTCACTTATAATACCATGGGTGAATAAATATCATGGTGGGATGAATACCATGGCCGAGGTGAAGCATGCTACAAATACCATGGGTAAATTCCATGGGTGGATGGATAGCATGGGCAGATGAATACCATGAGTTTGCTGCCATTTTCCATCCGGATCATTTCCTCCTCGTAAGAAGTAATGGTCGCCTGCGTGAAGTTCCCTCCCTGAGGCAAGCCCATGCTAAATATGAAGAGCCACCGAAGAGGAAAGGGTTTTGTGTGCTAACCCATAGCGCAAAGTGATGAACAAAGATTCGAGGATCGAGAGATGACACCAATGCCTGTGACCAAACAGTACGTGATATTAACGAGTGTGCGGCCTAGCAAATGGACTTCGCATGAAGTGTGGGTTTGTGGATGAACCAAAACCATGACAAACAAAGATCCGAGGATAGAGATGCTCAACGTAGTGCTTGTGACCAAACTCGTGTGACTAACGAGCGTACGTGCCTAGCAAATGGACTTCGATGAAAATGATTTTGTGCGAGCGGACTAATGTGATGTCACTATCGATGAAGTATGTGATGTGTAGCAGTGCCTACATAGCCGTGTGGAGGGCCCCGCCCCCAAATAACCCAATGCCAAATGCCGCCATGATGAAAGTCGGTGACTGTGAAGTAGGAATTGCGCCTAGCTGTAGCGTGTGGCAGGGCCGTCTCAAAGGGAACACGCCTGAATGCTTGCCTTCCGTAGTTTAAAATAGAGCATAACCCGGCGATATAACTAGTAATATTTAATGTAACACGTGGAAAATGGAATGATCATTATGCATCTTCTTACATGTTTGAAACCACTATACCGGAGACTCTAGACTCTCATATTCGTGTTGGGCGTTTTGCTATCGTCTGAAAATTTCTATAGTTGATTTTAAATCAACAATAACTCCCACATCCGACTACGATTCGGCGATTTGATGAACTTGGGTGATTTTTCAAGAGGGATCTCGGATCTATATCCATTCTTCTCGAAATTTTTTCATTGAAAATTTGCAAAAACACGACGGAATCCGTTGCATGGCGTCATTGTCGTCGAAAATTGCTTTCGACATTGCGCTTTTGACCAGCCATGTCTCCCCCATCCCAGGAACTCCGAATTCTCGCCCATGTTTTTTTTGAATTTTCGGTATTTTTTCTACTTAGAAATCCGAGATCTGGTCTGTACATTTTTCACCAGAAATGTCGGAATGTGCATCCGAAAACGTTCAGCCCAAAAAAATTCATGGATTTTAGTGAAGATGCTACAAAAGCTGTTGAAAGCGCGAAATATGTTTCCAAACCCTCATTCCCATGGACAGCGAAACTGAATCTGATACCACTAATCCGGATCTCTGGAGGGAGGCCCCCAATATCTAAAAATTGAAATGGATGCTAACAAGATGCCGCAAAAATGAGAATGCCATGGTAGAAAAGAGAGCATCAATAAATAAACAGACTATTAAAGAAAACTTGTTTTATTAAAAACGTGAGAATAACTCATAGAAGGCTGCATTGTGGCCAGGGCAATGTGTCCTTTTACAAAGTGAGGCATGTTATGTAAGCATTTTTTGAGATACAATACCATGGGTGGATACCATGGGTAGATACCACTTACATAATACCGTGGGAAATCCTCATGTGTGGATGAACACCATGCGTGGATACACACCATGTGGGTCACTTAGAATACCATGGGTGAATAAACATTTCATGGGTGGATGAATATCATGCGGTCGACAAGCCATTGTCAGTTACTGCATGGGTGGATGGATAACATGGGTAGATGAATACTCTCATGGAGCGTAGCATGCCATTTTCCATTCGAACCGGGGACGAAGTCCTTCGCATCCGCCACGAAAGTATGTCCGGAGGTGCCCGACTGAGAGTGCGAGAGGATGGGGGATTCTCAGGCTCTATGCCGAAGCCGAAATGCGGTCCACTCATGCCACTCGCAGCGCGTGCCCCGCATGTTTTGTTCTCATCTTCCTTCTCGGGAGCCACTCATAGGGATAGAGATTGTGTTACTAGGAGTGCGTACTGGGAGAGATGGTGGACTTCGACAGCGACCTCCTCTCTACGCGGCAGATGCTTGAGGTGGTTCTCACATGCTGCACACGGATCAAGAATCTTACGATGAAAAAGTGCTAGAAAGAGGAGCCATCTAATTGACTCGAGACACTGCTATCACAAAATCAAACCTGATGAGCGGAGACAATCAAATCAAATGCCCGTGGTGCTCGTTTCACACCAATGATTTTGGCCGAGGCTTAGCTCTCCTCGACTGAGAGGGCTCTCTCATGGTTACATGATTTTACGATATATATAGATGGCTAACTCTATATATGGGATAAAAGCGGAGTGAAATGAGTATAAAGCTAAGTTTGTAAATTACATAGAAAGTGTGCATTGGGCTTGTGGAGTCAGTAATAGCTTTAGCAAAACCAAAAAATCTGCCTAGCACATGGAAGTCGAGGCATATCGGAAGTTCAAGTCAAAGGAATGCATATGTGAAATAGTAAAACACACAGATCGATTTTCATTTGAGAAAAATGCGAGAGTGGAATCCGTATGTTACAGAGCTAATGAACCCTTTTGCTGCTCAGAAAAACTCATACGCCACGACTTGAATCCCGACGTACGTATACGCACATGAATGTCCCGGAGAGATCTTACCATGCAATGAATTTCTTTTACTTAGATAATTGCATCGTATGTTCATCATAATTTTAGAGAGCAGCTTAGCATGTGCAATAATAACGGTATAAACCATCACATATAAACAACACACATGAACACCAATATTTAAGTTGGAAACCCAATTCGGGAGAAAACCTACCACCGTGAAGACTCGTTTTCAATATTTATTATAGAAAACTTCTTACAACCTGTGTGTTGAGTGCGGACTTATACCAAGACGTTAGCACCCACCTGAGAAGGTTACAACCTTCTCTCATTTACCAAATTCTCTCTCCCGGAGGGAGCTCCAACGATTTAACACTGACTTTTTACCGCAGGATACTTCCACTTCTATATGATGTAAAAATTTCAACCCCTCGCATTTACCAGATTTCATCAATTTCTTCATCAAACTTTCGTCGTGTCTTTATCATTTCTTTTTCCGATCGACGTAGAGATTCATCGTATCCATAGGTGCATCATCGATTCAAGCGTTTTCGGAAAGGCAGAGTTCAATCATGCGAGATGTCTCTTAAAAGAGATTTATTCATCAATGACCTCTCTGCATGCACACACCGTACTATACTCTCTTCTCCTTAGATAGTTTTCGCCTTTATCAATACCATGATTCAAAACAATTCAACCGCTAATGGTATTCCTTTTTCGGTCCCTTAGTTTACCCAAATGGATCTTTTGATAATTTATTGCGATCAATTTGATGAAATTGACAAATAAATATATTTACAACTTTTGAAGTAAACTTTAGGATTAAGGTTATAAACCATTCGTACTTATACACGTTCAATCGCAGAATTCAAATTATCTACGTGTTCCATGCCTTTTAACCCTTCGGACTTTAGAGAAATATCCAATGCTTTCAAACAATTATCCTTATGATAAACCCTCGACCTCGAACCCATATATAAAGTCAATGAGCCCAATCCAATACGCGCACGGGACGACATAGTAAACTTTCGACAAGTCCGAGCGTCCATTATCGTTAGATAGCAAGCCTCAGTTTGACAAGCATATATGCATATCGCTCGACCTCCGATGCCGAACGTTAACGTGCGATGGCCCGCAAAGAATGGCAGCTTCCGCGTGGTCCACTCGCCACGTGTCGAAAGCTTTATGAATCGTCCCCAACCATGAAATACTCGCTTGCGCAAAGCGGTGCGATATGGACAATCTCCTTCCGCAAATCCACTCACGCTAAATAGTGATCAACTCGTCCAATCAAATTCCCGCTCCATACTCCGGTGTTCCGCGTATATATATGGATTCCGCCCTTCATGTGCAATAAATTAATAAAATATCACTTGGTTCCATACCGCAATTGCAACGACTCATTTTGTTCATAGTGTATCGGATGCTTTCAATAGAGACTATGAACGCAATTAATTTAATTCTACACGAGCGCATATAACAATCCTTCCCCGTATTACAAATATAAATCGATCTTCCCTCGGATTCTCATGCTGGACTAAACACCTTCAAATTATACATAAAGAGCGTAGGTTCAGTACACATTCATCTATCAAGTCCTTAACGTGATTTTACCATATAGGTTCTTTCGTGCGCTTACTTCAGAAAAGCCGACTTCTCTTTTCCCCCGCCATCGCTACCTCTTTCTGTCGTCTCTCGTTCCTTGTCTATTTTGCCTTATTGCTGGTTAGGATGTTGCGTATAGTTGCCATACCATGTTTCATTGTTCGAGTTCATACACTAACCCCAAGAACTCGAACAGAAATTTTCCAACATATCTCCTCTTTTACGCCTCGACGAATCATATCGCTCTCTCGTGCATGCACTCTTCCCGTTCTGTTTCCGTCGTTCGTATGCTCATTTGTGTGCTAATGCCTTTCGCCATCAATGACAATATTCCAACAATCTCCCCCTTTGGCATTGATGGCAATACTCTTCCCTTTATAGAAGCCCTTATTTGCTTTTTCCTCCACCTTTGACATCAATGGCAAAGGGTTGATCAAGTTCCTTTGTATCCAGACAATACGATGCTCCCCACGAGATCATACTTGCATCTTCAAACATAATATTCAATGGAATAACGAAATGACTTATACAACCAAGAACAAAGATTCTCAAGACTGCAACAAATAATTAGAATGCCAACAATGCATCCTTTCCATATGACCAATGCTCCCCCCTTTAGCTCCGTGCATCCGAGAGATACTCAAGAATCGCACATGTGTCTTGAAAAAATGCCGACCCATCTTAAATTTCTCCCATGCATGTTGCTATATACCAAAACTCTATTGTGCCATTGTACTCTTTTCTCACGACGAGTCCTTCGTAAGGTCCACGTATCCAATTTAATCTTCGAATTTAAGTAGACTCGATCTTCCGCATGGCGGAGACTACTCCCGACTTCGCTCATGAGATATTCGAATGCTTCCACAGGTAGAGGTTTGGTAAATATATCGGCAACTTGTTCTTTGGAGGGAACATACTCCAATTTCACCTTTTTTTCAAGCACTTGTTCACGTAAGAAGTGATATTTGATGGGAATGTGCTTGGTCTTGGAATGCATAACGGGATTCTCTTTGAGATAGCGATGGCACTTGTGTTATCACACATAATGGATATAGGAGGTGAACATTTGATTTGAAAGTCTTGTAAGGTTTGCATCATCCAAAGAAGTTGAGTGCAACATGATGCGACGACACATACATATCCTTCGCTATAGATAAGGCAATAGAGCTTTGCTTCTTGCTCGAACCAAGATACTAGCCGGCCCCATGTAGAATGCACCACCACTAGTGCTTTTCCGATCATCAACATTTCCAACAATGTTTCACATCGAGTGTAAGCATGAAGAGTGAGATCAGAATTCTTTGGATACCATAGCCCAAAGTCTTGAGTTCCTTGTAGATATTTGAATATTTCTTTGACGACTCAAGGTGAGACTCTTTTGGATTAGCTTGGAATCATCCAACAATCTAACTGCATGCATAATGTCTAGTCTAGTCCCAGTGAGATAAAGTAGACTTCCTATCATAGATTCGTATTCTAGTTGATTCACCGTGGGAGAATCATCATGAGAAGCCGAGATTACATCCAGTTACCATTGGTGTACTTGCATGTTTTCACTCTTCCATACCATACTTCTTAGAATTTGCTTAAGGTATTTTGTTTGTGATAAGAATATGCCATCTGTTGTTCGTTGCACTTGCAGAGCCAAGAAAGAATGTTAGTTCCCCAAGTAAAGACATTTCAAATTCTTGCTTGCATATCGAAGCAAATTTCTGACTCATAGACTCTTCATTGCTTCCAAAATGATATCATCAACATATACAACCACAATCAATATTTTATCATTTTCGCTTTTGTGTATAAGTTGCTATCAGCGGACCCCTTTGAAAATCCTTGTTGATGAAGATATTTGTCAAGACGATAATACCATGCCCTCTGGAGCTTGTTTGAGACCATACGAGCCTTTTTTAAGTCTACAAACAAGATTTTCATCATTTCCAAAAATGAACTCTTTCCGGTTGTTCTATATAAACTTCTTTCTTCTATATCTCCATTGAGAAAAGTAGATTTAACATCCATTTGATAAACTTTGATTTGTTGGAAGCTTGAAAAAGCAAGAAACATTCTTATGGCTTCAAGTCTAGCTACGTGGAGCAAAGGTTTCTTCAAAGTCTATACCTTCTTGTTGAGCATACCCCTTGCAAACAAGTCTAGCTTTATTTCTTATAACATCCCCATTCTCATTTAACTTGTTTTTGAATATCCATTTAGTTCCAATGACATTTTTTGTCATGAGGTCTTGGTACTAATTCCCAAGTGTGATTCTTTTCAATTTGATAAAGCTCTTCATTCATGGCTTGAATCCAACATTCATCTTTGCTAGCTTGATTGATATTGTGTGGTTCAATAGTGGATAGAAATGCCAGATTGCTAGAAGATCCTACAAGTGTCCTTCTTGTTTGTACACCCGATCCCTTATCTCCCAAAATTTGAGATTCCGGGATTATTCTTTTGAACATATCCGGATGGAGCCTTTTCGCATAAATCATCTTCAAGTTCTTCATTGAGTTCATCGTCTATATTATTCCCATTTGATGTAGAAGGATATATGTCATCATCTTCTTCATCCGTTGTTTGTTTTCTTCTTTTGGAGCCACGGAGACTCATCAATAACAACATCAATACATTCAACAATCTTCCGAAGTCTTTTTATTTTAACATTTATATGCTCTACTCCTAGAGGAGTAACCAAGAAGTATTCCTTCATCTCATGCGGGTTCAAACTTGCCAAGTTTTTCATCATTATTTTTTGATAAAGCATTTGCTTCCAAAAACTCTAAAATGCTTCACAAAGGAGGATTACCATACCATAGTTCATATGGAGTTTTATCATTATTTACACGAACATGTGCCTTGTTAAGAATGTTTACCATTGTATGTACTTGCTTCTCCCCAAAATGTGTCGTGTGTTACTGGAATCATCAAGCATAGCTCTAGCCATTTGTTGAACCGTTCTATTCATTCTTTCTGCTACGCCATTTTGTTGTGGAGTGCCAACTACGTAAAATTGTCTTTTTATGCCATGTTGTTCACAAAATTCAAGGAATTCATTTGATGTATATTCTCCTCCTCGATCGTATCCGAGACACTTGATTTTTAGATCTAATTCATTCTCAACTAGTGCTTTCAAGATCTGAAATTTCTCAAATGCTTCATCTTTGTGTTTAAAGCGATCCAATCCAACACATTCTAGAGAAATCATCAATAAATAAGATATATTATTGTTCACCACGTGGTGAATTTTTTCCTCACAGTCCGGACATGTCATTATGAATGAGTTCAAGAGGCTTACTTGATGATCCTTCCTTGGCATTAAATTATACTCGGTTTTCTTACCGAATTGGCAAGATTTTCATATGATATTTTCGTGTAGAGTAATATTGGGAAGATCACTGAACAACTTTAATTCTCGCTTGATTTGTTGATTTGAGAGAAGCTCGGGTGCCCCAACCTTCTATGCCATAGCCATTTTTCTACGAAGATTTACTCAATTAACATTGTTCTTTGCAATTCTTCAATACATACGAAAGTTGCTTGGAGTTCTTTTTCCTTTTATAATTGTTTTACTTTCGTATCAAGATCACGTATCACACATTCTTTTGAACTAAAGACAACTTCAGATCCTTGATCACACATTTGACTTACACTAGGTTATGCTTTAATCCATCCACATACATGACATCATTAGCTTTTCACCTTTTTCTTTTAGAAAAAAAGCAGACCCTTTTCCTTAATGACCCGTAGGAGTATCATTTCCAAAAGTAACATTCTTTTCCTTTTCTAGAGCACTATATGCAAGAAGTTTTTTTGTCACCTCGTCATGTGTCTTGAGCATCCACTATCAATGTACCATTTATTTTCTTCACCTTCCGCAAATAACGCTATGCCACAATTTTCAACCTATAATTCCTTCTTTTTCCATACTTTGGAGCTTGAAGGAACATGTTCTTTTGGTTGAACTTTTCTCTTGCATTCGTAGTCTTCATGGCCAAAGTTATTGCAATAAGTACATTCAACTTCATTTTGAAGAGGAGAAAATTTGTTATAGGTATTCTTCTTTGTTTCAATATCAATCCTTTTCTTTCTAGCTTCTCTTGTCATGATGGTTTTATATGCAACACATTGAACAGACTTTATGACCAAAATTGTGACATGAGAAACATTGTCCATTGAAGAAGAAATTTATGCAATCATGAAATCTTCTACTTGAATTTACCCGTTGATTGGTGTTTCTTTGAAAGATATTCCCGTGTAGTGTTCTTTGAATTGAGATGGTCATGATTTACCTCGTAAAGATTCTTTGTTCCCTTCTCGAGTCACGACATGTTGTATACCAGCTTGTAGTCGCTTTTAGATAATTTGGTGCTTGAAGCTTGAGAAGATTCTCCAATATATCCAAGACCTATCTTTATAAGAGGAGAACGTTGTACTTTGATAATCTCATCTAAGGTTTCAGATCCTTTAGCAAATCTAAGATTCAAAGTCCGCACTTTCTCAATTTCTTTTCTTAGACTTACTACTTCACATTCTAATTTCTCATTGTGTTTCTCCTTTTCTTCAAGCCGATTTTTTCAGACGTTTCTATGGTTATTTTGCTTTCTTCTAAGCATATTTTGAGTTGAGTGATTTCATAAAGAAAATCATTATCCTCTAAAGCGTCCATAAAGATATATTTTTCTTCTCTAGACTCCTTTTCAAAATGCCATGAGAAGTCTAAGATCTTGTTCGATTCTTCCTCACCGTCCCGATAACCCATCAATGTCTTCATGAGTATAGTAACTTTTTCTAGTGCTAAACCGATTCTTATTCCTTCTTGCTACTTCCTTCCCCTTTTCATGTGTTTCTTTGTGAGGACATTTAGCAACATAATGACCAACTCTACCACAAGTAAAACATTTGAATGGAAGCTTACCTCTAAATCGTCCCGTACCAAGTTGGAGTTTCTTTACAAAATTTACCTCATCTTCTTCCGAGATATACCCTTATCCTTTTGTCTCTTGTACTTATTTCCCTTTTGTAGAAGCTCTAAAAGACGGCTTATTTGACTCAGTATGGTCCTCCTCTTCTCATTTCATATGCAAGTTAGTATGCCATGAAGTTGCACCACAATAAGATTTTGAAGATCCCGTATTTCTTCAAGATGCAGAAACTTTTGACTCAAATTTTGTTGTTAGTGATCTTAAAACTTTCTCAACCAAAGTAGATTCGGTTATTGTTTCTCCCATATTTCTCATACGATTTACAATATCACCAAGACGTAAAATTAAATTGGCAATGCTCTCCTCGTTATGCATTTTTAGATTCTCATATCGAATTCGAGAGTTTGAGTTTAGCACTTTTTTACCTTTGCATCACCTTCATAACTTAGAATGATTTTGTCCCATATTGTCTTTGTTGTATTCAACCGCATGACTTTAACAAATTCCCGATTCGATTAGACTTCCCAATAGAGCATTGACCGCTTTTGCATTTGTTTCATAATCTTTTCCTTTACGTTGGATTTGTTGTGTACCACGGCTAGATATTGATATCTTGTTTCAACAATAGCCCATACTTCTAGCACCCGGGAGACTAAAGATAGGATCTCATCCTTGTTTTCCAGAAGATTAAATTGTTTCCGTTGAAGAGCCGAGGCCCGATAGACGCTATTCCATCTTGATTGCTCATTTTGATTGATCTTCCTTCTAGCAACCTAAGCTTCTCGCAAGGACCTACTCCGATACCAATTGTTGAGAAAAATACCGAGAGGGGGGAGTGAATCAATATTTAGAGCTAATTAAACCTTTTTACTTTTTTTCTCAAAATCATACACTACTTTATCGAATCCAAATCTTTACGTATACATGTGAATGTCCGAGAGATCTTACCATGCATTTAATTCTTTACTTAGATCATTGCATCGTATATTCATCGAGAGTCTTTAGAGAGCAGTTTATCATGTGCAATAATAACAATATAAACCATCACATATAAACAAAATACATGAACACCCAGTATTTAAGGTGGAAACCCAATTCGGGAGAAAACCACCGCATCGTCGAAGACTCTACGTTTTCAATATTTATTATAAGAAAATTTCTTTCAATTTTTGTGTGGTGCGGACTTGTACCGAAAGCACGTTGTGCACCCACACTGTAAGGCTACAACCTTCTCTCATTTACCAGACCTCTCCGGAAGGGAGCTCCAACCCCCGATTTTAACACCAACTTTTACCGGCGAGATACTTCCACTTCTATACGTAAAGAAATTTCAACCTCTGATTTACGTATCTCACTCGAAATTTCGTCGTCTTTATCATTTATTTTTTCCGATCGACGTAGAGATTCATCGTATCCATAGGTGCATCATCGATTCGGCTGTTTTAGGCAAAGCGTAGTTCAATCATGCGAGATATCTCTTAAAGAGATTTATTCATCAACGACCCCTCCCGCATGCACACACCGTACTATAATTATCTCTTCTCCTTATATAGTTTTCGCCTTTATCAATACCATGAGTCAAAACAATTCAACCGCTAATGGTATTCCTTTGTCGATTGTTTTCCTTAGTTTACCCCACGTGGCTCTTTGATTTCTTTTTAATTTATTTGTCAATTTGATGAAATTGACAAATAAATATATTTACAACTTTTGAAATGAACTTTAGGATTAAGGTTACAACCCTTCGTACTTATACATGTTCAATCGCAGAATTAAAATTATCTATGTGCGCCATGCCTTTTAACCCTTCGAATTTAGAGAAATATCCAACGCTTTCAAACAATTATCCTTATGATAAACCTTTGACCCCGGGCCCACATATAAAGTCAATAGATAATCCAATACGCGCACGGTACCATAAGTAAACTTTGCGCAAGTCCAAACGATCCGATTACCATTAGATAGCAAGCCTCTACAGATCGACGCGCATATATGCATATCGCTCGACCTCCGATGCCAAACGTTAACGTGCGATGGCATGCAACAATGGCTATTTTCCGTGGGTCCACCTCGCCACGTGTCGACAACTTTATGGAATCGCTCCCCAACCACTGAAATATCGCTTATCCCGCAAAAGCGGTGCGATATGGGCAATCCGCTTCTGCAAATCCACTTGCGGTTTTTTAAACGATTGATCAACCGTCCAATCAAATTCCCGCTCCGTACTCCAGGTTCCGTTCGCGTATATATATGGACTCGCCCTTCATGTGCAATAAATTAACAAATATCACTTGGTACCATACCGCAATTACCAACGACTCATTTTGTTCATAGTGTATCGATGCTTTCAATAGAGACTATGAACGCAATTAATTTAATTCTACACAGGGCGCATATAACAATCCTTCCCTATATTACAACTATAAATCGATCTTCCTCGCATTCTCATGCGGACTAAACACCTTCAAATTATACATAAAGAGTGTAGGTTCACACACATTCATCTATCAAGTCCTTAACGCGGATTTTACCATATCAGGTTCTTCATGCGCTTACTTCAAAAACCGACTTCTCTTTTTCCTCGCCACCGCTACCTCTTTGCCGCCTCTCTCGTTCTGTCTATTTTGCCTTATTGCTTTCGGTTCGGATGTTGCGTATAATTTCCATACCATGTTTCATTTTTTCCAGTTCATACACTAACCCTAAGAATCCGAACAGAGCAATTTTCCAACATATCTCCTCTTTTTACGCCTCGACGACAGATACTTCTCTCTCGTACATGCACTCTTCCTCTGTTCTTCCGTTCGATGATGCTCCTTTTATAGCTAATGCCTTTTCCATCAATGACAATATTCCAACAAATTTGTCTATGAAGGAAGTCGAGCATCAACGATGAATTCGAGTAACATAAGCAAACACCACTTCGCAATAAGATATTTAAAAAAGATGCCATCGAACAAGAACATACAAGAACTCTTCATGAATCTTGAGTTGGTCGAGTATAAAACTTCTGTATTAAAGTCTGAACACACAGTTACTTACAATAAACACAGTCTTTTTGCTAAAAAAATGTCCAACCCACTCTAATTCGACTCCTTGATCCTTTATAGATCATTTACATTATAAGATAAGCTTATCCTCGCCTATATACATTGAATTCCTATCTTTGAAACCTATCCCAACCATATAACATTGTAATGAATAAATAATGTAAATAAATGATAAATTAGTTAATTAGTAATTAGGTTGAAAGGTCATGTCTAATAAGACATGACCTTTCATGAAGAGGCACCTCGCGTAGGTATATAGCAGTGCCTCACTTGTAACATTCAATCATCTATCTCATATCTTTTATAATATAATATTTGTATCCGTAAATAAATGATAAATTAGTTAATTAGTGATTAGGTCGAAAGGTCATGTCTAATAAGACATGACCTTTCGTGAAGAGGCACTCGCGTAGGTATATAAGTAGGCCTCACTTGTAACATTCAATCATCTATCTCATATCTTTTATAATATAATATTTTTTATCCTCATGGATATCTACGTATTCCAAGTGTTCTAGAGTATTTAACTTAAGAAGGATCTTTGTTCACTTCATTTGGTATCGAGAGTAGTTCGATCTTCCGGCCGCTCATCGTCGCACGTAGCTACGCTCCTCGGTCCGGGCCTTTGGCCATCAAAAATTTCGTCAACATTGTTATCGCTAAAGCGTTTCTCTACCCGGTCTTGGAGTTTCTCCATTTTCACCAGAGGCCTTTGGCCGAATTAAAAAATTTGAAGAATTTTCACTCAAATGAGGCCCTTCGGCGAAATTAAAAATTCAAAGAAATTTCACCAAGTAGGCCTCTAGCCAAAATTAAAAATTTGAAGGGAAAAAAAAGGAAATTTAAAAAAAAAGAAAAGCAAAAAGAAATATATATATATATATATATATATAGTCAAAAAAAATATATAGATATATATATATATATATATATATATATCAATCCCACGAAAACCGAAAATCAAGATATTTACAAAAGAAGCAAGATATGCAAGGATATCAAATGAGTGATCCTTACAATCAATCACTATTAGCTCTTTCTTCGTAATCATGTTGATGGGTGTCTCGATTGTCTGGATCAATGAGACCAAGTCTAGCCTGATCACGCACTATCAATTCATTTATCAACTCATCATTATCTGGAGCAAGTGCCTCATAAGGAACAGATTCATCTAACCAATATGGTGCAGAATCACGTGTACAACAAAAGAATGGAAATGAGTATATGAATGGAGGTCTGTCTTGCTCATCTACCGAAAAGCAAACCTCTAAAACATACGAGAGATTTTGAATGACTCATCTTCTTCATTAGTTATTACATGAGTATGATGATGGACAAACTCAAATTCTATGACAAAATCATTCTCGGGATCTGCTACATGCATTTCCCAATGGAAAATTCTAACAAACTCAAGAAAAAGTCCTATCAAATATGTTTCTATCTCATGGAAGATACCTAAATTTGAACAATTTAAACCAAGGACTCCACCAATTATTAGCAGGGTCTATAGCAAATCGCATAAAATATGACCTTAACCGAACCATGTATCCTAGCCCTTTGGTGAATAGAAAAATAATCGACCATGTCCAATCGGTGTTTTGGATACAACCAAAATAGACAGGATTTGGTTCTCTAGACAATGCATAGTAGACACACCATGGCCTAATCCTATATGGCAACTCTTTTGTATATGACCATCTAGACTCTTCAAACTCAAACCATTTTTGCAAGATTATTTGCCTAAGACATAATGGTAAAACTAAAAACTGCTTTGCAAGACATTCTAAACAAAACTCATAACGACAATTACTACGGACCATGTAACAGACTTGACTTTACTAGACTTAACGAGAATGTGATGATGATGCTTCATTCGATGAAGCGGCCCGAACATCTTTATCTCCTTTATTTGTTGAGCTCCTTCTCCGGTCGACATATCAGCAAGATAATTTTCCGCACGACTTGTACACAATATCAAAATCGAATCCTTCAAGCCAAAGTGCCCATCTTAGAACTGCGGTGCTTTGCCTTGTTCTAAAAATCTTTTATTTGCCAAAATACCTTTCATATGCTTTAAATTAGTCCTAACAATAAACTTGACACTCTTTAGAAATAAATGAAACCTTTTAATTCCTCTTTTCACTGCAAGTATCTCCTTGTGAGAAGAAGGATACTTTCTCTCTGTTTCATCAAAACTACCAGAAGAATAAGCACACACAAGTTCTTTCCTTCCATGTTTCTACAACAAGATCATGTTGCCCAAGTGTGATCGTAAGCATCTGTTTCAAGAATAAATGGAAGATTAGTATCCGGAAGTTTGAGTTTTGGAAAATCACTAATCTTTCTCTTAATACTTTTATAGCACTTCCGTCATTTCTTCATGTCTAACCGATCGCTTTCTTTTTTAACCTTTTCAACAATACTTTTGTGTCTTCGCATCGCTTCTCATAAAAATTTATGATGTAATTCAAACATCCTAGAAATCTTTGGAAGATCTTTATATCGGGGAATACAATTAGGAAACTTCAAAAGATGGGTTAGAACATGTGGGCTCGGAGCTCTACTTTTCCTTGTTCTATATGCAAACCCAAATAATCAATCTGATTTTACCAATCTGAAATTTTTTCATCGAATACAGAAAGAACTAAACCATGCTTATATACAAGCTGATAAAACCGCTCTAAATGTTTTTTATGGCTATTTACATCTCTACCGAAAAACAAGTAAGTCATCTATATACACAATTATGAACTCTACCCCTCCAAAAAATGTCTTCCATCCGCTTCGAAATTCCGAAGGAGCATTTTTTCAATCCAAAAGGCATAACAGTCCATTGATACCGACCATGTGGGACCGTAAATGTCGTCTTTATCTCGATCAACTGTAATAATACCAATTTTCCAAAAATCCACTCTTAAGATCAAACTTGCTAAAGACGTTAGCATTAGCAATTTTAGCAAGTAACATTTCTTTGTTAGGCGGAGGGATACCCGATTGGCAAGAGAGCATCATTCAAGGCCTTGTAATTAATCACAAGCCTTTTCTTACCTATTTTCTCGCTCCACCGTGCTTATTGACATAAAAGGCAGGGACATGCCCATGGATTTTTGCATGGTTCAATAAGTTTTTGTTCAAGGAGTCGGCTGATTTCTTCTTTACATAACTCTTGCTCTTTAGGACTCATATGATTTGCATTAGCTTTCTGAGGCTTTGAAATATAGCCTTCTTTATATGGAAGTGTAACAAAATATTTTTCTCTTGTCCAAAAAGCATCGAGTCTGTGGCGCGCACAATCTTGGCGGAGTTTGTCGTAAATTGGTTGCGTGGTCCGAGGACCATGCAATTCGACATTTTTTTACAATTTCGTTGATCTTTGACAAGTCTTGCGATCGTTTTGGATTGGATCTACTTCTTCAGGCTAAACTTTGACTTTGTAATCTCTAGAAGAAGGAACTTCAATCGAACCCCGAGAGGTGGTGAACACAACACAATCTTTGCCAAAAGTTACTCGGAAAATATTTATTCAGGAAATCTTGGCCTAATAAAAATATCGGTATCAGTTGTCAAAACTATACGGAGTGACAAAAACCCGTACATCATTCAAAAAGATAGGAAAGTCGGGAGCTATATGATTGATCTCCATCAGATCCTTAGTGATAGCCCCTGAATTGTAGTTTGGTAGATTGCCAATAATAGGAAGGAATTTCACCAAACTTGCGACAACTACTCATTGCTCCGAGTCAATTTGAGCATCCAAAGTATAGGGTTTGAGACCAGGAACATTGATCTTGATGGGAATGACAACTCGTCTCCTCATTCCCATGACATTAATTAATTCAACATTTAGCTTTGGAAAGTATTCTTCTCGGGAACATCTTTCAACGAGTAATCTTGTCGATTTAGAATTACTATCATCATAATCGACTATGAGCTTCGAAGTTTAGATGATAAATTTACCATCTCTTGTCTAGTATGATGAATAGAGAATTCTAAATCTGAAATGCTTTTTTTACGAGTATCGATTTGATTCATACCTTTATATTCAACAATCCGCAAAGGTTTGAACATTGAATCGAACTCTTTCTCAATATCTTCTTCCGAAAATCTCTCGAGGCTTCTTGGATGGGAGCCGGATTTCAAGAGTCTCAAGCTTTTCTCGCTAATCTTCTTCTTCTGTAGAATTGCATTGGATTAAGCTCGTGCCATTTCAGACTTTGATTGCTGCAATCTTCATTTATAAGTTATGCGAAGAACGCGTAATGAAACATTTTAATATCGAGAATAAAAGTTTCATCCGAATCGATGAATCAACATCTAATGTTAATTTCCCCGATTTCTGAATTTCACGATCCTCCGAATCCGAAGAAGAACTAGAGACTTCAAAATATTCTCCATCGAATGGGATATGAGATCCCAATCTTGTGGATCATGAATAGTAGAGAATATATCTACTATTTTCATTTGTTTCTTGTCCTTTTTCTCTCTGCAAGAATTTGCATAATGACCTTCTTTACCACAAATAAAACAAACAATTTTCTTAGAAGGTTTTGCTCTTTTTCTAAATACTACCCTTCTCCCCTTAAATGTTTTCTTGGAAGGATAATATTTTTTTCTTTGGAACATATTTTTTCACGGCTTGCAATGACAAGACTCGTTTAGAAACCTTTTTCCGACTCTTCTTATGACAACCGAAATTATAGGTTTCTTTAAAGTTATTGCACAACTTAGTGCTTTGAAGTGCATCTCGCTTTTGAAAATTATTTTTAGCTTTTTCTTCACGCACAATGTTTCGTAGTATTGTGACTATCAACCGATGTATAGCAACAAAAGATTGACCATTGAGTTGAATTCTATGATCCGCTATATGTTGATTTATCGGATCTGAAATTTTACCAGGCATGGACTGTATATAATATCTCAAATATGCAACATTATGTGAATCACTAGCCTGGTACAAAAGCTTTTGCATCACACAATAATACTCTTGCAAGTAATCAATATCACACAATTTCCGAGACATGAATAATCGTGCATGATGGGTTGAGTCCGTAGGAATCATTCCAACAAATTCAAATGTTAATGCATCAAATAATGCTTTCAAAGGATCTTCCTCGTTGTCCACTATTTGAGCTTTATCGCTTCGAGGCAATTTTTTCCCACCATTGCTTTAGTATACCGGTGAAAGACCAAACTATTTGTGTCACAATATCGGACCAATCTATTTTAGTTTCGACTTTTTTTTCTGCAATGCCCAAGAGTGGACATTATGAAAAAGCTGATACTACTTCATTTAGATCAAGACAATCAATATTGACTAATAAGGTGTTTCCATATCCTTTGGTGCTTGGATTGTCTAATATTATTGATGTAGACTCGAAGGTTTTTTCGTAAATATTCCAAATGCACTTGTGGTTGAAGCACTATGAGCAGTGGCATCTTCAAAGTTCTTCTTTCCTTTATGAGAGAAATAAAATGAATCGACTTCTATCTCTTTTAGAACTTGGCTCACCATGAGTCGGTTCACCAGGGGATTCTATAACTAGAAGTGACTCGACATGGCCATGATTGTAGGAGCAGATGGTTGGCCATTTTTTCTGCACCCGAAGAACTAAGATCGACATAGTTCCTAGGTAGTCTCAAACTTTCTACGGAAGGAAGTTCGGCTACTCTTGTTCTCATCAATTTCGTTTTTGTCTCGGCTAAACTTATTCCTTTCTATATCTTTCTAGTCTCAAAGTATCTAAATTCTCAACTCCTTTAAAAAGAACAAACTTTTTGTTTATCGAGACTTGAGGAAGAGGAGAATTTCAATTTTGAACTTGATGCATCTACTTCTCTATAATGTGGAGGAGAAGCGAGGAGTAGGCGGTGCATCTTGCGGATAATCTAAGGATTTGGATATAATACCCGATTAGATTGAATATCATTTAATTTACGAGTATGCCCATTCCGAGTTCCTAAGACTTCATTGTATCTTGTATGCATCTTTTTAATATGCTCTTTAATCTCAAGGACGTCTTTGGAAATATCATCTATGTTTTGTAACATACAAACTAATTGGTAGTTTGTATAGTTCGCACTTTTTCGGACTTTGGTTGTTCTGGATCTAACACATTCCTCATATGCAACCATTGTAAATCTGTTTTTGTAGTTCCATTCTTAAAAAATTCTCCTAGAGTTTCCAGAGTTCTAGACTTCTTTCACTTATCTTGTCGGTTATTTCTTGCTCGTGCTCTAGGTAATGAGAAAAAATTTAATTTCGGGAATAAACACTTCGGACTTAGGAGATCCTTCTACTTGAAAAGTTGAAGAAGAAGAAGAAGAGGAAGTCGGCATATAGAACTCGACAAAGTCATTTGTTGTATGAGAAGTAGACTTCTTATGCAAATCCTTTGGAACAGAGTGTCTTTATGTTGTAGGACCGGAGAAAGATTTTCTTGGTAGATCCCTACCCCCCAAAAAATGAAGATCTAGTCGTAGAGGACATAGATCCGGAAAGTAAGGGAGTATTAAACTTGAGTCCGGATGACCCATCGGGATGTTGGATGATAGATAGCCGCTAAGGTTCTTTGGTTGTTTGCGCTGAGGATATTTTTGTGATAGAGGAGTATAGGAGTTATTCCATTCTTCGAGAAGAATGCGGTACGCAAAACCAATTTATAATGGAGCAAAGATTACCGGGGGCCAACAATGACACCTTCTTTAAGGGCTCTGTCTTTCAACTTTGGATTGAGAGGAGGCATGGAAGTAGAGACAAATATTAAGCAAATAGAAGCATGGAGTTGGGCTATTTGTGACTCGGGGTGCAACATCAAAACCATAGAACTCGTATATATGCATTTAGAAATTCATTGATGTATGGATCAGTCAATGAAACTTGATAACGAGGAATGACAAATGACCGGGCAAGTCCATTATTTAATGGGCTTTGAAATCCTCCTATTAAAGCATCGGAGAATTGATTCATTTACGTGTATCAAGAACACATGCTAAACAGGGAGGTATTTAATCCAGCCCGACCAAAAGGATTAATTCCAAATCGTACCATCCCTATGTGAATATACTTAAAGCCATTTTCTAATCCCCATTCAACATTCTCCTTAGTTATCAAAGGTATCCGATAGACTGATCGACCAACGTGATATTGGGATATTTACGAAAGTGAATACGAACAATTGAGCTGCTCTAAATTGAAATACGGGCATTTTATATAATTTTTCAACATCGATCTCTGGCAAAGGTGTCTAGTTAGGTTGTGGCTCAAACTCTTGAACTAATACTTTCTCATCATATATGACATCATCATTCCGAGATTTATTCAAGAACTTGTTAAGAAAAGACCATCTATTCTTATGAGCTAACTTTCTGTCTTCGGGTTTTCGAATGAACTCATTCATATAACCAACCATTGAAATAAAGTATAATTAAGCACTCCGAATAGAGGAGTAAAAAAGGTCTTTGCGCACCGTGGGAAAGCAAACACGACAGGTCCCTTCGCCTTCACAGCCTCTCTACTGGCGCTCTTATCATCAACTTAAACTCGTGGACAAAAACTCGGACAAATACCACTCAATGGGATAACCGGACAAAACAAACGACTCATGGACAAAGAACCGGATGGCTCGATACCAATTTTTTACGCAAATTGCTCAGGGCAATTAGATAATGCATGAATATTAAATAATGCTCAATACTCGGAGAAGAAACATCTTTCTTTGTATTACTTCACGGATACATATCACAAATTACGTAGTACTGGATTCCGTGATGCAAGCAGATCGAGATAAATTCTCGTAGATGCGAGTAGGAGACAAGGCTCAGACTCAAACTTAGGACTCACTCAAACTCTCAAACTCCGACTGCCTAATGATCTTACAATGCTAGTATTTATAATCTTTTAGCAGGTCATCCGGTCACAACTTTTATCGGGAACTTGAAACTGAAAGACTCTGCTTTCGGCTAGATCATCATGCAAGATGTCTATCACGAAAGGACCTAGTACCCAAAAGAAATGAACAGTCCTAAAGATTCGGGCAAGTGGGAACAACCACTTGTTATCTCGTCCCTTGGAGGCTAGGCCATATGGGGACCGAATCTGACACAATCTAATTAGTACAATGATGGCCGGAATCTAGGACATCGGCTCTTTTATAAAAGTGGATACATAGTTATATATATATATATATATATATATATATATATATATATATATATATATATATATATATATATATATTAACAAAAAACAAAAAAAACAAAAAAAGAGATATATATAATGAAGTACATATACGTACATACCAAGACAATTTAAAATTAAAAATAAATAAGAAATAAGGAAGAGTAGGTAAGGCTATTTTGATTATTCTTTCAGTGGTTTACAACCTCTTGGTTTTGGAAGCCCATGGTAATTGCCCATGGTATTTGCAAGGTAAAATAAGAATTAAAGGAACAAAAAATCTCTGTGTGAATGGTAAGTTTACTTTTACGTGGAGAACATTAACCGAGTCAAATACACATCAGTGGACATATATTTTATACGTGAATATATGTGAATAGCCACGTTTCACTAGGGTTGTAACCTTTCAACAAAAAAAAGAGTTAAAAAAAATCAATTGTTAAAAGAATATATATATATATATATATATATATATATATATATATTTAATTAATCAAAATTATTTAAAAAAAAAAAATTGAAGGAATAATAACTTCATTAAAAAGAAGAAGAGAAAGTTAGGTAGGGTTACCTTAAAAACCCTAAAAACTCAATTCAACGGACAAAATGGAATCAATCATTGATGAAAAGGAAATTGAATCTAATTCGGAAAGGAAAGAAGGAAGATTTCCTGAAAATTATAGTATGTTTGTTCGTACACTAATTAGAATAAAAGGGTCACTTGCGGGAAAGGAAGTTCTCATATCTATCGATCTTAATCAAAAGGATAATTATGTTAGTACTGAATGTGCTAACCAATTAGTGATCCCTAAATCAAATATAATCGAAACAAATTCAATTAACGCAAATGAAAAACAATACAACATAAGGAATCTACACCTAAGTATTGGGGAGTATTCCTTGGTATCGCAATTTACCGTTAAAACATTATTTTGTAACAATAGTGATATAATTCTAGGTTCGCTCTGGATGGAATCACTAGGGTCATTCGTCCTTAATACAAAAAATAAGTTTTTAACATTCTCCTACAAAAAGAAGAAAATAACGCTACAGGATGTCAACTTAAAGCCAAATTCAGTGACACCTGAAGACATTCAAGAAATTTCAAAAGTAATTTCTCAAGAAATTAAAAAGGCGATCCACAATATGCAAAAGGAAATTGACAAAATCACAACTGACAAGAATGAAGAAGTTGCTCACCTCAAGGACAACAAAAAAAAATTGGTAACGCAAATTAAGAAATTGAAGAAGGATAAGAAGTTGTTGGAAAACAAGGTGCAACAACTTGTCGAAAAAGAGTCGTTGAAACCGACAAATGTAGAAATTCAAGTTGCAGGAAAAATGAACATTGATCCAGTAAATGTCACAACTCAATAAGAAGACATGAAAGTTGCAAACGATACAAACTTCGATGTTTCAGTTCAAACGAGGAGCATTCTAAGTGAAGGTTCTGTAACCTACTCAATAACATCCTCACTAAAAGAAAATCAAATTCAAACCAAAAAAGTTCCCTATCGACATCCAAATCACGGGAGAAGACAACTCAACCGAGCCTATGTATTCAGAACAGAAACAAGCTGATATTCTAAAGAATACTAACGAATCATCCCAAGTTTCCATTCATCGTAAGATTCCACAGAAGATTGATATAGGTTGGTCTGATCCGTTCTCAGTGCGATGGTTTTGTTTGTCACTTAGACGATCATATCAACTTGTATCAACAAGGATGACTGCCCTAATATGAGAAGATGTTCGTAGCAGGAAAAGAAATCGAGGCCTTTCATTGAAAAGCTTTGAGGACAAAGATTTTTGAGGGGAAGGCAATGTAATGAATAAAAATGTAAATAAATGATAAATTAGTTAATTAGTAATTAAGCTGAAAGGTCATGTCTAATAAAACATGACCTTTCGTGAAGAGGCACCTACGTAGGTATATAAGCAAGCCTCACTTGTAACATTCAATCATCTATCTCATATCTTTTAGAATATAATATTTTTATTCTCATGGATATCTTTGTATTCCAAGTGTTCTGGAGTATTTAACTTAAGAAGGAACTTTGTTCGCTTCAAACATGGTATTTATTACAAAGACAATTGTAAACCTAATACAGAGTCCTATTAAAAATAGAATTAGAACTCTTTAACTCTACTCATAACAACTTTATCTAAACTTGATTACATCATTTGCCACCCATATCTCCATAAGGTCGAATCCTAATGATGAGCTCCAACCTGTTATGACCATAATGCTTATGATGTTGATCTCCCACAAACTAGGAAACTATTCCCTTGTTTTTTAGGTTTAGGATTCTTTAAGTTCTTGAGACACTCTGACCACTATGAACCCATAAATTTGAGGCTATTTGTTGTCAGTAACTAGAATAGCATATTTCCAAAATCATCCCCACGTGCCAGCTATGCAAAATAAACTTCGAACTCTCAAAATAGTGAAAACAGACCTGCACTACGAAAGCAGCACGGTTTCGTAGCGCAGTATTTTTACCCATTTTCCTTCAAAATTTTGTTTCCTTTACTTCAGTGTTGTTTTGATATTCACTTGACATAGCTTCCCTAGAAGTTTCAAATCAAAACACACGATCTTCCCTCCAAAACTTGATAAAGAAAGGGTGAAAATGATGTTACAGCAGTTTCATAGCACATTTCACCCTTTTTGCACTGCATGCGCTACAAAACTGCTGTGTAAGCAGTTTTAACCAAATTTTCTTCAAAATTTGAAACAAAAAGGTGCCAAAACTTCATAAAATCATTGTCTTCATCAAAACCATCAGCCATATGGACTAAAAACATAGCTTTCACAAAGTTTATTCTTCATTTTCCATTTGAGTTTGCTTTGAATTTGTCATTCTGCACCTTTGTTTTTTAGTTCATCTTGAGACAGTTTCAGTTGTAGTTCAAAATCTTCCACTTGACGTCTTAGTCTTCTATTACTGGCTCTCAAGTGAGTGTTGATCACTCTAACAAATTTTTCTTCTTTAATGGCTAGAACTGTCCATGTAAAAAACTACTCTGCACTGCTTGGAATCTCAGACCTAGAAACTGATTGACCTTCCCAAACAGCCTTCATTATTTTAAATTATGTTTTCTCAATGATGTGCTTTCTAGCCCTTTTCTTCATCTTAGCAATCTCTTGTTTTGCTGATGTCAATTTCTCCTCAAGCCTTTTATACTCTGTCAATTCTTCTTTTTCCTTCATTATTCTGCTAGCTGCATGCTCTACTGCTGGTGATGAGAGGTCAACCACCTCTTTAGGTACTTTGACTATTTCAATAGCTTCTTGGACCTCCTTACTATGTTCTTTGAGATTTTTAGTATGCCTAGTCAAAGGCTTCCTAGCTTGAAAGACAAAGGCTACATTCTCACCTTCAAATTCTAGTTTCTTTGCTGATTTCACTTTTTTTTGTTTGTGTTCATCTATTCCAATAAAATCATCTTGCACAATAGGTGACTCTTCTATATCAATTACATGTAAGATGTCATCTAAGTTTCCTTTCATCACTGAGCTATCATCTGAACCTGAAACAACTATTTTTCCCTTTGATGCTATTGCTTGGCTTCTTGTCACTCTCTGGATTTCCTGCTTGCTGGCCACTTTTTTTTTTTTAGCATCTTTGACACTTTTAAACCTCTATTTTGCAGATGAAGGAGTTTCTGCATCAAGTACTGGTGTCTTCTCTGTTCTATTTTCAACCTATTTCCTTGGTTTTAAATTTACAAACCTCTTTGATTTAGTAACCACTAGCTGACTAGATTCTGCTACTGGTGGTGAAGGATTCCCTTTAATTTTAGGGTTCCTAGCTGGGGTTAGGGTTTCCATTTCAAATCCATTCATAAACAAAAAGGAATACCAATCCCTATTTATTTTCTGAAGCTCATTCAAAACCAATAACTTTATCAAACCATGGTGAAACAGAGATGTTTCACAGCCATCAGATTTGGCTTGGACTTTGTCAGCCATTTTGGCAAGGCTTCTATGCAAGTAAAATGGAAAATCTAGTGATATCATACCTGTGAAATGCAACAGCAGCTTGAAATTATAAGTGTAAACTTTATGGTACCTGTGTTCACATGTAAAGTATCTTTGAATATTAAATAGCAGCTTTGCATAGTTGTCCTTGATACAACTTCTAGGTATTGCATTGTTCAGGTCCATATCTACATATTCAGGTTTCATAAATTCCTTGCATGGTTCCATGTCAAACCTAAAACCTTTAAACCAGGATTCCTGCCCTCTTGGTATTTTTGTCACAGAAGCTATGATCTCAGGTGTGATTGGCACATTTAACATTCCAATTTTGGTAGTGGTTCCACTGAAGCATAAGGAAACTCTTTTGACACCTGAGTGTGACCACCCTATAGTTTTTCAAAAACTGGAGACAGCCTGCTTTGGTGAATGCCTCCATCATTGTTTGATCCTCAACTAAATCCTTCACATTTTCAGGTTCATATCTTAGACAATGTCCTCCTGTGTGAACTTTCTTCTCATCTGCCATGCTTCTTGGAAAAACCTGTTAGCTTCTCTAGAATCTGTAAAACAACCTTGCTTGATTAATATATGAAACAGCCTCGCTTGATTAAATGACCAGCCTTGCTTGATTAAGATATGAAACAGCCTCACTTGATTAAATGAATAGCCTCGCTTGATTAAGATATGAAACAGCCTCACTTGATTACATGAACAGCCTCGCTTGATTAAATGAACAGCCTCGTTTGAGAATGATGAAGGTTGCCTTTGCATAGAACAACCACAAACTTATCTTAACTGCTTCAGAGCTCAGACAGTTGTGTGAAGGTAAATGAATCAAAGATGACTCAATTAGGAAAAAATTCAAATTTGAGATGCCACCTCATGACTAAATGATGCTTCATTGATATCCTATCATGACTATGATGACTGTAGGACAGGTAAGTACATCGAATCTGATAACTAACTAACTCACCATACCCCTATCCTATCATTCCCCAACTGAATCTAACAGATTTTGGCTTATTTGACATGACAGCTAAGAAATCGCACTTTCGTAGCGCTCATAGTGTAATTTTCGCAGTTTGCGCTACGAAAGTAGCAGCACTTTCGTAGCGCATTTCCTCTTTTTTGAACTAGCAGTGCTAAGAAACGATGGATTCCTGGCTAATTGTAGAAATTTAGCCCAAAACTTAATTGAATGACCCTTAAATGAAAAATGTGAATATTTGACCATGGAATGGACCTCTAAAGACCTTATTTGAATTCAGATGATGAACATTAAACCTCTAAAAGCTATGACCTACCCTTAACCAAACTAAAAATGACTTTCAGACCTATTTAAGACCATGATAAAAAACAGAGTTGACATACAATGTTTTGGAAAAAAATAAAATTGGGTGATAACAGTGGCTCCGCTTGGGATAGTGTGCCCCTGTGGTACACTAAGAACCAGTAGTTCCAATGTTGCTATCCATTTTCTTGACTAAAATAGTAAAAACTTTGAAATCGCCAAGATTTCTCCTCAAGCTCTAATGGCCTTCACCTCGGGCTCAAGCTTGCTGATTTAGCTTGTCATTATTAGAAGAAAAAACTTATAAAATGGAATATATACAATGACATGAACAATCCATCAGCTTTTAGGAAGAATAATGCTTCAAAAACCTGCCATTGATAGGTCCTCTAGCATATGCTTTTCCATCCATCTCCTACAGTATGTAAGTATTGTTTCCATGAAAAGCAGCTATCTTGAAAGGACCTTTCCATAAGTTCTCAAACTTACCATGTTTGCCTTTCTCTTCAATTTTGGCCTCCCATTTTAGCACTTCATCTTGAATTTGAAAAATTTCTTCCTTGATCTTCTTATCAAATGTCCTCTTGATTCTATTTTGAGATTGTTGATTGATGTCATAAACCTCATTCCTTTTCTCTTACAGAGCTATCAGCTAATTAATTATCCTCTGGATTGCATTTGGTTCCTCTTCTAGCCCTTGAATTAGCTTCATAACAGGTACCCCTAGTGATGTAGGAAAAATAGCCTCAGCGCCATATACCAATTCATATGGTGAAGTTCTGATTGACCTCTTTGTGCATATCCTATCAGCCCATAAGGCATACTTCAACTTCAAATGCCAAGCCTACTTATTCTCCTGCAACACCTTTTTAATGATCCTTACAATGCTCTTGTTAGAAGATTCAACAAGGCCATTTCCTTGCAAATCGTATGCAGTAGAATGCCCGAGAGTAATATGATATTGATGACAGAGATTGATCAGCTTCTTAGACTTAAATGCCTGTGCATTATCAATTATAATCTTCATGGGGCAACCAAAACTAGACAATATATTATTTTCTAAAAAATAAATAGTCACAGAATCATTTGCTTGCCTATTTGGGATTGCTTCAATCCATTTGGTGAAGTAATTAGTCGCTGTAAGAATCCAGCGATGTTGACCTGATGATGATGGATGAATCTCCCTAATAAAATCTAGTCCCCACTAATGTAATGGTGCTTCTACATAGATAGGCATCAAAGGTAAAGGTACAAGCTTCTTCTTACCCTCGAAAATTTGACATTCATGACAAGCAGCAACCCTCTTCTAGACATCCTTAAACATTGTAGGCCAATAATACCCTACGCTCAGAATTTTGTTCACTGTTGCTTTCCGATAATGATGACCTCCACAATATTCTTTGTGGAATTCCTCAATCACTTTATCGGCCTCCTCTGCTAGCAAACAATTCAGCAAAATTCTGTCGGTATCCTTCCAAAACAATTTTTTGTCAAATATAAAGTATCTCAAAGATTTCAACTTAACAAACCTTGCTTTGGAATTTGTTAAATCAGCAGGTGCTTTATGGTGCTATAGGACATAAACAACCTCCTTGTACCAATATTAAGTGATATATTTTTCTTCAATAGGAACTAGTTCCTCTTCATCCTCTGAAATTTCTGATATTTCTTGTTGTCCTTTTGTAGCAGAACTCTAGCGATAGTATTCTCTGATGCAAAAGTAAAAACCAGAAATTCCTTTGAGAAATATGAACTGATCAATATTGGTGCTTGTGTGAGGGCCCTTTTGATCTCCTCAAATGAGTGTCTTGCTTATGCTATCCACTTGATATCAACTCACTTCTTCAACATCCTTGTTATGTCATTCACAATCTCAACAAAATTAGGAATAAATCGCCTTATAAAATTTACCTTTCCAAGGAAAGATTGAATCTCCTTCCTACTTCTTGGAAAATCCACCTTCTGAATTGCATTGAAATTGTTTGGATCAATCTTAATCCCATATTTAGAAATAATATGCCCAAGTAATTTACCTAAAGTTAAAGCAAAAATACTTTTGGTGGGATTTAGAGAGATGCCAAACCTTCTGCATTTCAGCAGAATTCTTTCCAAGTGTTTCAAGTGATCTTCTTCCCTCCTTGAGAAGATTGTTATGTCATCAAGATACATAACCACCATCTTGTCCTTCTCTCCAGAAAATGCAATGTCCATTGCCCTTTGAAAGGTGGCTTCTGCATTCATGAGACCAAATGGCACCTTGGTGTACATGAAAGTACCCCATGGTGTAGTAAAGGTTGTTTTTTCCTGATCATTAGGATGTACAAGGATCTTATTATAACCTAAAAAACCATCAAGCATGGACATTCTCTGAGAACCAACAATAGTTTGCAAAATTTGATCCATCTTTGGGAGGGGATAATTATCCTTCAGGGAAGCTTTATTCAAATTTCTAAAGTCAATGCATATTCTAATTTCTCCACTCTTCTTCCTAACCGGAACTAAATTTGCAAGCCAATTTGAAAATCTGATTGGGACAATGATTTTACATCAAAGAGATTTTTGACCTCCTTCTCAATCAATGGCATAAGTAGTGGGTTGATCCTCATCAACTTCTGCTTGAAGGGTTTTTCATTTTCTTTTATGGGAATAATATGTTGAATAATGGTGGGATCATATTCTTTCAAATCAGCATAGTTCCAAGCAAAGACATCTATGAATCTCTTCATCATTTCAACATACTTAAACTTCATATCAGCTGAAAGAAACTTTGAAAGTTTAATCATTTTGGGCATAGCTATAGTACCAAGGTTACAGCTCTCAACTTCTTCATCATCAGCTTGTATTTTAGGGGATTTAAAAACATCATTCTGATCAAAAAAAAATTCTAGACGAATAAGTCCCTTTGGTATGGAATTGTTCTTTAGTTGCAAAACTTCGGAATTTGCTTTAGATTCAACCAACATGTTTTGCTGATCTACTTGTACATTTTCAAACTCTTCTTTCAGCTCAATAAATTTTTTCACCTGTTGATCATCCTCAAAAACTTGCCAATGAGTAATATTATCAGGAATAGCTGGCCTATGGTGGACCTCAACCTCATACTTTTCTGTGGAGTGCATAGGAATAATGAAAAGACTTGCAAAGACAACAAGAGAATCAGCCATGGAGTTTTGTTCTCTAGTTTTGACTATGAATGAATAGGCTGGAAAATTTTCTAACATGTCCAAAACCAAATTCCTATATGCTCTCATCCTTGTGTCTTTTTTTTTGATAAACACCCTCAACCTATTTGATGACTAATTCTGAATCTTCAAAAATAGAAATGTTTTGAGCATTCATTCTTTTCAAAACTTCTAGACCCAAAATCAAGGATTCATATTCAACCATGTTGTTCGTGCAATCAAAGTTCAGTTTATAGGAAAAGAACTTACTCTCATCACTTGGATTTCTAATCCAAATCCCTGATCCTGCTCCTTCTCTGCATGTTGATCCATCAAAATGCAATGACCACCAAATTTCTTCCTCTTTATCCCTGACTTGCTAACCTTTTATTTGCTGATTTTCAGACTGCTGAATTTCAGAACTCTGATTTTCTGCTTTCCTCTCCTCTTCCACTTCATTATTCAACTCATTGAAAAGAATAGCAGAACTAAGATCAGTATCAAGAACATAAATTGGAAAGTTTTGGGGTTTATCTTTGCTACTCACCATGTAGGCCATTCTTGTCTCTCGATACAATCTTCTTTGCTCCCCAAAGATGGGAATGGTAGCATAAGTAAGATCCATATGCATTGTACCTTTCATTTTTGCTGCCCGTGACAACAACATACCAAACTTTGGTGGAATGTCTGCTACTACAATTTCCATGACTATAGTCTTAGCAAGAACTTGCATTAGACCAACAACAAAATCCTTGATTAAACCAATGCATTGAACTCTTTTTGAATCAAAAGAAAACAAATATTTATATGGCTTAGTTATTTCTAACCTCATTCTTTCCATGATTACTTTGGGCATAAGATTGTGAGAAGCCCCTGAATCCAACATAGCATTATGAAATGTCATATCGTGAATGTTAAGGCTCACATAAAAAGGAGGGACTTCCTCATTCTATTCACCTTCTAGTCTTGGACCCAAATATATGGTTGGATGATCTTCTAATACATTCAAGGTATCAGTAGCTCCTGGTTGTGAGTTTAAAATTTTAACAATATTGCTTCTATATTCATCTACCTTGAGAATCTCACCAAAAGGGACTGATATTTTTATTTTATAAATTTCATTCTCAAGATTGAAAACAGAAATAGATTTTTTAGTTTCTTTGATAGGAGTAACAGCTGGTGCATCCTTCTTACCTTCAGCGACCTTAGCAGTATCCTTCTTTCCATCAAAAACCTTAGGTGTATCCTTCTTAGGCTGTGTTTTATTTGGAATGATAGGCACATTCCTATTTCTGAGATTATATTGTTTCTGCATCTCAAAAATAGCATGTTGATACCCCTTTAAATAGTCTGATGTTTCCTCTTCATGATTGTTTTGATCTGATTGATCATGCTCTTCTTTTGTCAAGAAAATTCCTGAAATTTCTTCATCAAAACAATGAATAGACTCCTTAGGAACTTCAGGGTCATCTTCTTCATCAATCAAATTCTGCTGAAAAGGGGGTCTCACTAGAGGATCAGGCTGTTGATTTCTATTCTCCCTTGGTCGTAGTTGATTCTGGGGTCTCCTGAACTGAGGGTTTCTAAATTGAGGTTCATGTTGTGCAGAAGGAGCATAGGTATTCCCAAGGGCTAGCCTATCCATCAAATTTTCCATTGTTTTCATCATTGAATCCATTTTATCCTGAGAGGTAGAAGATGAAGGTTTCTCTTCTTCTTTCAACTTAACCTTACCAATTTTTGACTTTTTAGCTGCTATCAAGTTAACCTCCACCTTCACTGCATCATTTTTCATTTCAGCAAGTGTAGGGGATTCTCTTTCTCTCAAAAATATAGAAAACTCATAGTCAAAAGCTTCAGTATACCTCATTTGAGCTAAAGCTTCTGGTGGTTTAAAACAAGCAGGAATATAATCTAACACTTTATTAAACCTTTTTGAAAAGTTTTGGACAGTTTCATCCGCAGTTGTCTTCAAAGTATTATACTCAGTGAGGGCTTGTACTGGATTAGTTCTATTTCCCCATTTTCTTAAGAAAACATCTTCAAATTCTTTCCAATTATGAATACTTCTAGGAGTAAGAGCTTTATACCATTTCCTAACCTCACCAGTAAAACTCTGAGCAAAAAACCTCAATTTAACAGCTTCATGATCAACCTCCTCCCTGTCTATAAAGTCATTAAATTGATCCACATGATCCTCAGCTGTAATGTCTTTGTCACTTCCCCAGGTTTTAATTATAGCAGCATATTTACTAGGGAGGTCATGTAAGACAACAAGAAGAACAAGAGGTGTGTATCTAGTAGGTGCAGCAGGTGGATTTCCATCCATGGTAGGAGGTACTATAGTAGTTTTAGGGATGGCAGAAAATAGTGGATGACAAACTGCTATGAGGAGGATTGTTCGGCCTTTGTGGGCTACTAAAAATTGAGCTCCAGTTTGGAAGAGGTAAACCAACTTTACTTTTCAACAATACTTCAAAAGGATCAAGCTCTTTTAATTTATCTAAAGACTCTTTTTCCAACAACAAATCTGAAGTAACAACTTCCCAAAATTCTTCTTTGTCTTCAAGGCATATCAGAGTTCAAGTCAAGGAATTCACATGTGAAACAGTAAAACACATAGTCGGTTTGTCTATGAAGGAATTCAAAGCATCAATGATGAATTCTGAGTAACATAAGAAAACACCACTGTAATAAGATATTTAAAAATATGCCATCAGAACAAGAACATACAAGAACTCTTCATGAATCTCGAGTTGGCTAAGTAGAAAACTCTGTATTAAGCTGAACACAGTTACTTACAATAAACACAGTCTTTTTGCTAAAAAATTTCCAACCCACTCTAATTAGACTCCTTGATCCTTTATAGATCATTTACATCATAAGATAAGCTTATCCTCAGCTAGATACATCGAATTCCTATCTTTGACACCTATCCTAACCATATAACATGGTATTTATTACAAAGACAGTTGTAAACCTAATACAGAGTCCTATTACAAATAGAATTAGAACTCTTTAACTCTACTCATAACAAATTTATCTAAACTTGATTACATCATTTGCCACCTATATCTCCATAAGGTCAAATCCTGATGATCAGCTCCAACCTGTTATGACCATAATGCCAATGATGTTGATCTCCTGCAAACTAGGAAACTGTTCCCCTGTTTTTTAGGCTTAGGATTCTTTAAGTTCTTGAGACACTCTGACCACTATGAACCCATAACTTTGAAGCTATTTGCTGTCAGGAACTAGAATAGAATATGTCCAAAATCATCCCCATGTGCCAGCTGTACAAAATCAACTTTGAACTCTCAAAATAGTGAAAACAAACCTGCGCTACGAAAGCAACATGGTTTCATAGCGCTTTTCGTAGCGCAGTATTTTTACCCATTTTCCTTCAAAATTTTGTTTCCTTTCCTTCAGGGTTTTTTTTATATTCACTTGACATAGCTTCTCTAGAAGTTTCAAATCAAAAAACACGATCTTCCCTCCAAAACTTGATAAAGAAAGGATGAAAAAGTTGCTATAGCAGTTTCATAGCACATTTCACCCTTTTTGCACTGTGTGCGCTACGAAACTGCTGTGTAAGAAATTTTAACCAAATTTTCTTCAAAATTTGAAACAAAAAGGTGCCAAAACTTCAGAAAATCATTGGCTTCATCAAAAACATCAGCCATATGGACTAAAAACATAACTTTCATAAAGTTTATTCTTCATTTTCCATTTGAGTTTTCTTTGAATTTGTCATTTTGCACCTTTTTTTTTAGTTCATCTTGAGATAGTCTCAGTTGTAGTTCCAAATCTTCCACTTGACCTCTTAGTCTTCTATTACTAGCTCTCAAGTGAGTGTTGATCACTCTAACAAATTTTGTTTCTTTAATGGCTGGAACTGTCCATGTAAAAAACTGCTTTGCACTGCTTGGAATCTCAAACCTAGAAACTATTTGACCTTCCCAAACAGCCTTCATTCTTTTAAATTATGTTTTCTCAATGATGTGATTTCTAGCCCTTTTCTTCATCTTAGCAATCTCTTGTTATGTTGATGTCAATTTCTCCTCAAACCTTTTATACTCTGTCAATTCTTCTTTTTCCTTCATTATTTTGCTCGTTGCATGATCTACTGCTAGTGATGAGAGGTCAACCACCTCTTTAGGTTCTTTGACTATTTCAGTAGCTTCTTGGACCTCCTTAATATGTTCTTTGAGATTTTTAGTATGCCTAGTCAAAGGCTTCCTAGCTTGAAAGACAAAGGCTGCATTCTCACCTTCAAATTCTAGTTTCTTTGCTAATTTCACTTTTTCTGTTTGTGTTCATCTGTTCCAATAAAATCAACTTGCACAATGGGTGACTCTTCTATATCAATTTCATGTAAGATGTCATCTAAGTTACCTTTCATCACTGAGCTATCATCTGAACCTGAAACAATTGTTTTTCCCTTTGATGCTATTGCTTGGCTTCTTGTCACTCTCTGGATTTCCTGCTTGTTGGCCACTTGTTTTTGTTTAGCCTCTTTGACACTTTTAAACCTCTATTTTGCAGGTGAAGGAGTTTCTGCAACAAGTACTGGTGTCTTCTCTGTTCTATTTTCAACCTGTTTCCTTGGTTTCAACTTTACAAACCTCTTTGCTTTAGTAACCACTGGCTCACTGGATTTTTCTACTGGTGGTGAAGGATTCCCTTTAATTTTAGGGTTCCTAGCTGGGGTTAGGGTTTCAATTTCAAATCCATTCATAAACAAAAAGGAAGACCAATCCCTATTTATTTTCTGAAGCTCATTCAAAACTAATAACTTTATCAAACAATGGTGAAACGGAGATGCTTCACAGCCATCATATTTGGCTTGGACTTTGTCAGCCATTTTGGCAAGGCTTTTATGCAAGTAAAATGGAAAATCTAGTGATACCATACCTGTGAAATGCAACAGCAGCTTGAATGATAAGTGTAAAATTTATGGTCCCTGCCTTCACATGTAAAGTATCTTTGAATATTAAATAGCAGCTTTGCATAGTTGTCCTTGATACAACTTCTAGGTATTGCATTGTTCAGGTCCATATCTACATATTCAGGTTTCATAAATTCCTTGCATGGTTCCATGTCAAACATAAAACCTTTAAACCAAGATTCCTGCCTTCTTGGTATTTCTGTCATAGAAGCTATGAACTCAGGTGTGACTGGCACATTTAACATTCCAATTTTGGTAGTGGTTCCACTGAAGTGTAAGGCAAACTCTTTTGACACCTGAGTGTGACCACCGTGTAGTTTTTCACAAAAATGGAGACATCCTGCTTTGGTGAATGCCTCCATCACTGTTTGATCCTCAAATAAATCCTTCACATTTCCAGGTTCATATATTAGAGAATGTCCTCCTCTGTGATCTTTCTTCTCATCTGCCATGCTTCTTGGAAAAACCTGTTAGCTTCTCTAGAATCTGTAAAATAGCCTCGCTTGATTAAGATATGAAACAACCTCGCTTGATTAAATGAACATCCTTGCTTGATTAAATGAAAAACCTCGCTTGAGAATGATGAAGGTTGCCTTTGCATAGAACAACCACAGAGTTATCTTAACTGCTTCAGAGCTCAGATAGTTCTGTGAAGGTAAATGAATCAAAGATGACTCAATTAGGCAAAAATTCAAATTTGAGATGTCACCTCATGACTAAATGATGCTTCATTGATATCCTTGTAGAAATTATATGCACTAAGCATGCATATGTCCAAGATCCACTTGATCTCACACTATTTAACTTTATGCAAGATACTGAATCTATTCCACTTGTTAATCTTTTCTGGAAAAATTAATTGCACACACATGTGAAGCATAAACAAAAATATTCAATCGCACATAACACAGTTTTTAACCGGGAAAGCCTGAAGCTGAAAACCCCAAATATATATTATGTAACATGGAGATCATATGAAAATCTCATACAAACATACAAAGCTTATCACAAGCTCTCAGTATAGTACAATCGTCATACACTAATCAGGCCCAATCTTGCAAATCCATGCACCGATCTTTGCCACCTGCTAGCCTGCCTCCACTGCGCAATCTCTTATGAAGAATAACTCTAAATGAATTCGAATTACCCTTGCTTGCACTGCACAATCCTCATTGGCATCTCCAATATGTGTTGGATGCAATCAATGCATCACTATAGTCACAACAGATAGTCTATCTGGCCCTTTCACATATCTCTCCACTAGTCTCCACTGAAACTGCCATGCACTGTAGTTAACTGATGTATTGTTCAGTTGATTAATGATTTATTATTTGTGAATTAATTAACTAATTAATTCACTCCACTCTCACTAGTGTATCAATCAGTTAGACTAGATACAACTAGCTCAACTGAGTCTAACTGAGTTAAACTGAATACAACTCCATAACTACTTCTTCCAACTGTGTCATAACTCTGCCACTTGAGTTCTAACCGAGTCCTCCATGCATTAGCTCCAGTAAACCCTTAGGAATTGCGTAATTCCTTCTGTCAGCTGATGTGCCACATCTGTGCACTGAACTGAAGTGCTCCAAGAGAATAAGTTGTTGTTTAGAGTCCGATTATTATTAAGAGCTAATAATAATCGACATGCATCTATTTTTAGATTGACGATCTATAAATAGAATTTGCCCAATATTCTAAAAATAGAATTTCATCTATTTTTCCAACTTGATCAACCATCCACAAATAGCATCCTGCAACTTCTGAAATATGATCGACATGTCTAAAAATAGACATAGTCTAAAAATAAACTTGCGCCAAAAATAGATTGCGAGCCCACTTAGTGAAGGCAACTCTTTTCACTAAGCTCACATCTTGTTGAATCTCAACAATCCTATCATGACTATGATGACTGTAGGACAGGTAAGTACATCGAATCTGGTAAATAAATGACCCACCATACCCCTATCTTATCATTCCCCAACTAAATCTGATAGATTTTGGCTTATTTGACACAATAGCTAAGAAATCGCGCTTTTGTAGTGCTCACAGTGTGATTTTCGCAGTTTGCGCTACAAAAGTAGTAGCGCTTTTGTAGTGCATTTCCTCTTTTTTGAACTAGCGGCACTACGAAACGGTGGATTCCCGGCTAATTGCAAAAATTTAGCCCGAAACTTAATTGAATGCCCTTAAATGAAAAATGTGAATATTTGACCATGGAATGGACCTCTAAAGACCTTATTTGAATTCAAATGATGAACATTAAACCTCTAAAAGCTATGACCTACCCTTAACCAAACTAAAAATGACTTTCAGACCTATTTAAGACCATGATCAAAAATAGAGTTGACATACAATGTTTTGGAAAAAAAATAAAATTTGGGTGATAATAATGATTATCCTCTCCACGATGATAGTGTCCCGGGGGAGCCCCTCTCTGACCTCCACGGATAGTCCGTTGGCGAAGTCTTGGAGCCATTACGCACCTAGATCATGGAGAGCATTTCAGGAGAAAAAGTAACACACAAGGGAGAGCTGCACTGGGGCAAAAGGGGAAGAAATGTCTGGGGGGCAGATGTGTAGGAGGGAGTACAGCATTCCAAAGGAAACTGCACAGCTCCACGCTAGGACCGAGGCTTCGCAACATTTTGAAGTCGATGAGAAGACAGAGAAAAGTGAGGGGATCCAAAGGCCAAGGTAACATGATGAGTAATGAGAGGGGCAGGTAGCTCAGCGTTATAAAGGGGCGGGGATGAGTGCCATGAGGATAGTGATGAGTGGGCTTTGCACGTATCTGTGTGCTATGATTGAGAACCTGAGCAGGCTCGGGGGAAGGGGTATGGCTGCGATACTGGTTAATCATGATGGACATTTTGGTGATAGATGCAAGGTGATGCTCATGGCATGGTGACGCAGTACCCATCCTCTCATCATCATTTCTGGTTCTGTGTGTTTCGTGCGAGTGGCTAACAGTATGTGGATCTGCAGTAGATGAAGCTCTGTGTGGGAGATCTCCGTATCCGGGTGGAGTGGGATGTTATTGTCATGCGTTTCAATTATGTCACCCGCATCCGGGGGATCCCAATTCAATAATTAACTGTTGGTAATATAATACATATAATTTGACCAACATTTTTGGACCGTTATCGGAGAGGTGCTATAAATGGATTAAAGCAATGGTAATTTAGTTCTTTTCTTGTTTTTGTTAGCAGTTGTGACTTTGGGGAGGAGAAACAGTAAGACGTAAAGATGCCCTTCTTCCAAAATATCTGAAAAGGGTCCTAGCCTGCCACTCTTTTGGTCTGAAAATTCTTTTGGTCGAAATCTCAACAGAAGGCGTTCATAGAATTGAAACATCGCCTCTGGTCTGCCCCAGTGCTCACATTACCAGACTTGCAACAACCATTTGAGATTGAGACAGATGCCTCTGACTATGCTATTGGGGCACTTCTTACTCAACAAGGGCATCTAGTGGCATATATTAGTAAGACATTGTCCGACACAGTTCGCAAGTATCCCAGTGATGACAAAGAAATGTATTCCATTGTGCAAGCTTGTCGACAATGGAAGCATTACATTTTGGGAAGGAAAAAATCATCCACACAACCCACTGACCCCTGCAGTTCATGCAGACACAAGGGAAGTTGTAGAACGATTGCCATCAGAAGTGGTCCACATATCTGCAACAATTTCATTTGACCATCAAGTACAAGAAGGGTAGCACCAATAATGTTGCAGACTGCCTCAGCCGACCACCGATCATGGCGCTAACCACTGTTCTCAACTCTTGTGGGCACGAGACTTCTGATTGGCTGCTTCTCTACAAAAGTGATCCAAAATTCGGCCATACGTACAAGGCACTCCTAGGGGGTACGCAAGTTCCAAATTTTCACCTCCAAGATGCACTCTTATGTCACCTAGGACACCTTTGTGTTCCTTCAAGCTAGCGTGCCAAGATGATATGGGAAGCACGTTACAGTCGATTCCCTGGGCAGTTCGGGGTCGAGAAAATAGTGGCAGTACTGCAGAAGTATTTCTATTGGCCGAACCTTCGACAACATGTTGGGAAGTACATAAGATCCTGCACTACTTGCGCCATTGAAAAAATGACCATCTAGAAGCAAGGCCTATATACTTCACTACCTACCCCTATTTGACCTTGGGAATCCATCTCCATGGATTACATGTCGGGCCTTCCTTATACTAAGCATAGAAACGACTGTGTTTTCATGGTCGTCAACATATTCTCGAAGATGGCCATTATGGCGGCCTGCAAGAAGAATATCACAGCAAAAGCCATTGCTAAAATCTTCTTTGAACGAGTGTGGGTGCACTTTGGGATCCCACAGCCTATCATATCAGATCAAGACAACAGGTTCCTCAACACATTTTGGTCCAGCCTCTAGTCAATGTTGGACACCAAGCTCACCAAGTCCACAACTTTCCATCCCCAATGTGGTGGCCAGACATAAGTCATCAACAAGATGATTGCACACATTATACACATGTACAATTCAAAGCATCCACACACATGGGATGAGAGCCTCCCCTATGTACAACATAGTTATAACCGGGCTCTCCACAACTCAACCGGTCACAGACCCTTTCAGGTGGGCTTGGGATTCCAGCCACTATGTCCCATTGAAGTAGCCATGCCATTTGTGGCTACTCAAGCCAATTCGACTCATGTCTAGTCAAATCGAACATCGATCGCATTCAGCACATCTGCCAACAGGTTCATGACATATTGGATAGAGCCAATACTAAGTACAAGCAACGACATGATCAACTTCGGGTGTCACACAACTTCCAAGCGCGGAACAAAGTGTGGCTACATTTGCAGAAGGAGCACTTCACTAGACCCCACCGCAAGCTTCGCCCACTCTAATATGGGTCATACACCATCACCAAGGCTATAGGGAACAATGCATTCGAGCTTAGTATTCCACCATTCCTTGGTCTGCACCCAGTATTCAATGTGGGCTGCCTTCGTCCCTACTTCCCACCTCTACTGGACACCTCTGACATTGCATAAAAACTCACACCAACATATTTAAACCACAGATAGTATCATGGACATGCAAATCAAGAACACTCACCAACATAAGACCCAACTGTATCAGGTTGTCAAAGCTGGCCAACTCCTACACCAAGGCAAGTGGTTCACCAGGGACCAAGTTCAGCAAAAGTTTCCTCATCTCATGGAGGAACTCAACGCAATGGGGACCATTGCTTCCTAAGGGGGGAGGAATGATCTAGGTGGATATTGGTGGCCAATCGCCTATTCCACTTGGGGCCCCACCATTTTCTCTTTCATTTTTTCAGTTTTGGTACAACTTACTATTTATAGCAGTTTTTCGGGTCCTGAACTTCCAGAGCCGTTTTGAGGCCATAAACGACATTTTTTGGGAAAACCGGGAGAAACGTGTCCATGGATTGATGTTTCTCACATCAGAGTTTGTAGTGCTCGAATAGATATTTCTAACGAGGTATGGTGCACGTCAAACAGAGATCATATGCCAAAGTTACGTCCCCAGGAAGTTGAAACACCAATTTACCCAAACAGGGCCCATAGTTTTGGCGCTTCATCTCATAGGGTTAGGGTTTTGGATGCTTAGGGTTTTCCATTGTTTATAAATAATAAATAGGCCCTAGAGCCTCATTGTAACACAGTTCAGAGGCCTGTAGCAACCACATCTCTTCTCAGAGATAATCTATCAGCGCCCTAGCTAGTTTATTTTCATTCTGTCTATAAGCAAATTTCAGTTCTTTGATATTAATGAAATGAAGTGTTATTTGCACTCCATCTTTGTATTTATGGTTATATGTGTATTATGTTGCGTTCCAGCATAAATCCGAATCAATTAGTAGGTTTTCCTTCAATCATTCTATCGACAGACATGTTCATAAGGGGAGTTATTGAGCCACTCTCCCTTATGATCCACCATGTGCGTAGAGACACGCTAACCGCATGTGATTTTCCAACTCCCAAGTATTCAAAGCCCAAATTCACCCACCATGTGCCACAACATTCATTAATCAACCTTTTTTTCTTTATGCCCCACAAACATCCTTGCATGTCTTATCAGTCCCTCACAGATCCTCTTACATCATTACGTAATCTATTGTCCTCTTGTCCCATCTACCCGTCTCAGAATGCATCTCTCCTCTCATTACCTCTCTTGAACCCGAACCATTTCACATCTCTTTAATATCATACCATCCTAATCTCTGGATTGGATTTTTGGAATGAGAAAATTATATGCAAATCCCAGTCAAAGTTACAAAATATTTGACTATTTTTTTCTTCACATTGCACCTGGGTTTGAATATGTCTTGACATTCTTTCAATATGTACAAGTAAGTTATGGATATAAATGCTTTGTTAGTTCATGTGAAGTTTGAGTTAAATTCTTGGTAACGGTTGTTTTTATTATTATATCGATGGAGAAGAAAATTTGCATAACAATCTCTTTGAGTAGATTGTATATTATTGCTCTAATTTGTTTTGTATATGAATATGTTTCTGAACAAGGTGGATTTCATTTTTCTATTCCAGTAAACCTATATTATTATTTGAACTAATGCAGGAATTAGTTCATTGAAATCTATGTCATTCATCAGGGCTGAGGGAAGACTTTCAATATAGTCTAATGTGGAAATTTCACTATACCCATGTTATTCAAGTGGGTTGATTAGAATTTGGATTACACATTTGGGCTATTGCAGAAATTTCATTTCAGTTAATGTAGAATCTAGGAACATACCATTAGCAACTCCTAAGGAAGGGAACATAAAACAAATAACAAAGGTGCCACATATGTTCCAATCCAGATGTTTTGGTTCTTTTCCAAACTACCCTGACAATGCATTGGTGTGTTTTCTGTGAACCTCCAATTTGGGTATTATTTATTGTTATTTGTCTATTTAAAATGATATGCAAATTGTGTTCAATTTTTTGTTTCTTGCTCACAAATGTGCGATTTAAAAGATTCTACTATCATAAATCATTGCCAATCCAATACAAAAATAACTTGTGTAGAATTACATCCAATAACAAAATACCTTATGTAGAATTATGTTTTGGATCAGTCTAAACATCAGACATATTGTCTTTTTGGCCAGAATTGAGTGATAAATTTTTCACAAGCTATTGGATCTCTACTATTTAAAATGTGTATTTGAATGTATAAATGGATTTAGCATCCTCAAAAACCCAAGGACACTTGGATTTTTCAAGTTATAGAGCTCATAGTTACCATTCCAAAAAGTCTCCACTGAATTTTGGACAAGGTCACAAACGTCCGATAAGTAAAATACCCGCGATGATTTTGGCACAAATTTTTCATTTTAATAACAATTCCTCTATAATTATATTGCAAGGGGCATGTCTCTTTGAAGCACCCATCTGGGTTTTAACATTTTATTTTGTTCTTCTCCTATTCGGGTGTGTTCAATAATGGCAAATTTTGGTTAGTGAAATTTAATTGGAAGAAAAATATCTGGCTCTTCCTCCTTTCAGGTCTAACCCAAACCTAAATCATTTTAGCATCTAATGAGATTATTTTAGGCCATCTCTTAGAATTGGAAATGGATAATCATGTCTCATGTTACTTGAAGCTAAGATACAAGAACTTTCCTACCAACCTATTGAAGGAGCCAGGGGAGGAATAAACATAGTTTCTTGTGTTGATAGAGTCTTGGGCTCTACATCCCACATTAATTTTCCTATCCATATAAGGCAATAATATGTCTGAAGTAATGAATCCATCAATGAAATAATTTGTTGGAAATAGTTTCTCTAACACTAGAGCAAATTTCTTATATGGGAATTTTTCTGGAGAAAGTTTGTTTGTGGCATTGATGCCCTCCCAGGGTCACCCAGCTAGGTCCTCTTAGGGTCACCCAACCAGTTCCTCTCAAACCTCAACATTCTCTAGACGACATCATCAGATAGTGCATTGGGTCCATCTCAATGACTGATATTGTGGTATATTCTTCCTCCTCATTCTCTACCTACTCATTTCGTCTTATGGACTTCGAACATATCTCCTACACCCTTTATTCTTCATCTTCCCTGTATTTTCTTATCTTTTATGTACTATTAATTCACTGTATTGTTTTTTTTTATGCTTTGGAGTAGATTAGGGTGCTCCTATAACTTGGTATTTAAACTTCCCAATTCCAAAACATAAAGCTGGTAGTTTGTCTTTAATGCCTTAAATTTGTACTGAACGAAACCATTAGTGGTAAGTGTTTTATGCTAATGGATGCAACTAATCTCTGACCAAAATATGAAGATAAAAATTTTCAAATTTACAAAAAAATAACATGTTACAATTTTACAAAATGTTAAAATACACACCAACAATATCATGGTTTCATCCAGCAGAAGAATGAAGTTATCTTCTTTGATGCACGCTTCCTAAATGAATGACTAAAGCATCTCTAGATGATGGAAATACTGTGGATTAGATACCATTAAATTAAAAGTATTCGAAGTCCCTAAATATTGTGTGTGCTAGTGCAGTGTTAGATTTACAAAGACAAGGTTACTTTAACCTTACAATTTGTGCAAATTAACCCGAAGCTTCTCAATATTTCTTGAAATTTGTTGACTTATTATGGCTAAATGTGTTCTATTACAATTTGTAATAGTTTCCTAATAAGACACATTGCATTCATAAACAAATTATGAAAATTGATGCAAAAATATTTGAAGACTCTAAGTGTGATGTGGACACGAAAAATGCTTTAATTGTTTTTGGTTAAAGCAGTGAAAATGAATTTGCCATCAAAGAGAGCTTGAAGTTAAGGTAGATCGATCTTAGCAAATAAAAGCAAAATATGCTATAGAAAATTCATATTAAAATTGATTAATAACATAGTGATTTATAATAAAATGCTTATTATAGATAAATTTTTAATAAATATTCATATAGCTTGAAATTAGAAAGTAATAAAAAGCTTAAAAAATTGTTAATTTTTATGTTAGATATAAAAAACATATTTTTAGTGTCATGGAATTCTCCATTAACTTTTATGTGTAATTGTCAATTAATTTGGGATATATAAATGATATTTCAATATAATTTTTTTTCTAAATGCAGTTGTTTTGTTGTTGCAAGATGGGATATATGCAATTTTATATTTTTATTTTAATTAAGCTATATTTAAATTAAGCCGCAGGTACTAAGTATTATGTAGCCCTTGTTTCTATCTAATTTTTATGCAAAGACTTAAAATATGGTGGGAAGTAATTGATGGTAAATATGTTATTTAAGTGAGTATGAGCTATTTCAGAGGACAATTTTTTTTGATTAAAAACTCACTACATGCTAAATTAATAATGGTTAACATACAAATCTATTGCTAGAGTCTTATATTGACAGTGACTAGTAATGATTTTGTAAGCATATTTAAATTTAATTAATAAGCATATAGAAAATTAATATTTATAATAAACTTACAATATAACAAGATTCTTAAACATGGATATTCACTCTAACTTTACCATAGATATTATTAACTTGTAAATATTCTTTGTTACAATAATAGTCTAGATCTATCTTAACTCTAAATCTACCAAGGGTTGAGAAAGATCAAGTCACTTTCATTCCAAAAAAAAATTGATCCCTCTAAATATTTAGTAGATCCAAACTTATAATAAATCTTCGCTAATTAATAATTGAATTAAAACCTTGTTCAAAAATAAACATCTCTACAAAATTCATAATAAAAATTTAATTTTAAACTCATTACCAAGTCGTAAGTAAAATTAGTAATGAACTCTTATTTATGCATGCACAAAACCCACATACAATCACATAACTTTTTTCAAAGTGAAAAATGACTCGAATAGATGTTGTAGCAGTTTTTAAAAGTATATATTTCTCTTCCCAATGCTCATAAATCATCGCCCCAAAACTTCTAACCAACCAGAAAATTGTAGATCGTCATATATATAACTTAGCTCATAATATATATAACCTATATGTGTTTTTACCAAAAATTGAACCTGAATCAATCTCAGAATCAAACGCAAAAGGATGACGAAATAAACTAGTGCATTGTTGGCCAAGTTTTGAGAAAATAGAAAATTTATCTTTCAAATTCAATCGTTACTATTGAAGAGTAAAAATAAAAGTGCACGAATATGAAACTGATTCTTGATAGATATGTGGACATGATCAACAAAGAATTTCTTTATGATCAAGTTTGATTAACGCCTGGCCAATATTCGACTCAAGCTACCTACAACAGAAAGACCCTAGGTACCATCTCAGAAACTACACATAAACATCTAAACCCTTACACCAGACTAGAGGGAAGAGATAAAGAATTATATTAAACTTCACAATGTTCTCAACGATACCCGATGTGTAGAGTTCGTTATATAAATTGCTGAATATACACAAAATTTGGATGAGAACGAGATGAAGCAACTTCTAAACATGTTGTGCAATCCTGCAATTTCAGAGACAAGGACAAAGGAGAAGCAGTGCTAGGACACAATATGGAAAAATATTAATCTCATACATCTGTATTGCCAATGAAACAAAAAGAACATAATCATTACCAAAACACCCTTATACCTTTTTCTTCATAGCAATCCATAGGACAACAACGATATTGGTTTATAGGATATCTGTAAAGAAATTCTAAGGATAGTTGACATTATTGGTGTGATATCATTAGACATCGTTGGAGAAAATTCCATGGGATTTGATGTGATTTCAGGGTTAATCAACCTTCTTGGGCATGTTTCATTGCTGTTGAGATTCAACAAGATGATGAGCTTAGTGAAAAGTGTCGCCTTCACTAAGTGGGCCTACAGGCTATTTTTGGCGCAAGTCTATTTTTAGACATGGTGATCATATTTCAGAAGTTGCGGGATGCTATTTGTGGATGGTTGTTCAAGTTGGAAAAATAGATGAAATTATATTTTGATAATATTGGACGAAGTCTATTTATAGATTGTCGATCTAAAAATAGAAGTGTCGATTATTATTAGCCCTTAATAATAATCAGACTCTAAATATCAACTTGTTCTCTTGGATCACTTTATTTTAGTACATAGATTTGGCAAATCAGTGGGCTGAAGGAATTACGCAATTCCTAGGGTTTACTGGTGGTTCATGCATGGAGGACTTAGTTAGAACTGAAGTGGCAAAGTTATGACCGAGTTGGAAGAGTAGTTCATGGAGTTGTTATTCAGTTTAACTCGGTTATTGGAGTTAAACTCAGTTGAGCTAGTTGTATCTAGTCTAACTGAATGATACACTAGTGAGAGTGGAGTGAATTAATTAGTTAATTAATTCACAAATAATAACTCATTAATCAACTGAAAAATACAACAGTTAACTACAGTGCATGTCAGTTCCAGTGGAGATCCAGTGAAGAGATAGGTGAAAGGGCAAGATGGACTAACTATTGTGACTATAGTGATGCATTGATTGCACCACACACACATTGGAGTTGCCAATGAGGATTGTGTAGTCAAGGCAAGGGTAATTCGAATTCATTCTGAGCTATTCTTCAGTAGGGATTGCGCAGTGGAGGCAGGCTAGCAGGTGGCAAGAAATCGGTGCATGGATTTGTAGATTTCTTCTGATTAGTGTGTGACGATTGATTGTACTGAGAGCTTGATGTACTAAGCTTTGTATGAGATTGTTACATGATCTCCATGATACATAATATATGATAGTTGGGGTTTTCAGCTTCAGGCTTTCTCGTTAAACAACTCTGTTATGTGTGATTGTTTTTATTGCTTCATGTGTTTGCAATTGATTTTAATTTCCGCAAAATATTAACAGTGGAAGGATTATGTATTTAGCAAGAAGATAAAATATTGTTAGATCAGGAGAATCTGGATATATACATGCATCTTGTATATAATTTCTACATGGTATCGGAGCAGTGTTAATTCTTGAAAATTGCAATTGTGAAGAATTGTTGAGTTTGTGCTGGTGGACAATTCGAATTTACTAAAGAAAATTCTTGGTGCAGAAGTTGAGTATACATTGAAATGTCTTTCAATGGGTTTCGATTAGAGTATGCCCTTGATGGGAGCTCGAATTACATAGCCTGGAAGGATAGGATGGAGGTGGTGTTGGAGGATAATGGACTGAAGGAGTTCATTGATAGCGATGTTCCTAAGCCAGGATCTAGCGATGCTACATTACTTGACGCATGGAAAAAGAAGATAGTAAAGACAAGAAGAATTTTTTTGGAAGGTGTGAAGGACCATATTGAGTCTAGCCTTCACAGGAAAGCCACTCCATTCTTAATGTGGAAGGCTTTGACAGATTTCTTCCAAAGCAGCAGCGACCAGAGGAAGTTGGCGCTGAAAGACAAGCTTAGAAAAATAAAAATGGAGAAGGGTGACAGTATTCCAAAATATCTCACGAAGTTTGTCCACCGTAGGGATGAACTGGGAAGTGTGGGGATTACTGTTGATGATGAAGACTTGGTGAGCTTGGCTATCCTTAGGCTTCCGAAGAGTTGGCATAGCCACGAAGGCTTTGTCAATGGACGAGAGAAACTATCAGGATGGGAGCGACTTTGGTCGGATCTTGTGCAGGAGGAGATAAGACGAGGTACCAGGGATGGCTCTTCATCGAAGAATGAAGATGAAAAGAATTTCACTTTGGTTGCCAAAGCAAGGAAAGTGAAGGGGAAGAAATTTCCTTCAAAATCCGATGCTAAAGGTAAGAAGCAGGATTTGTCCAAGGTGAAGTGTTTTCATTGTCACGAACATGGGAATTTCGCCACTAACTTCCCACAGAAGAAGAAGAACAAGAAGGCTATTGGAGTTTCAGCTAGAGAGGCCTTAGCCTCACAATTTGAACTTGATTTCTCTTTGATCTCATGCTTGGTTTCAAGCTATATGGGATCGGTGTGGTATCTTGATAGTGATGCATCTTTCCATATGATGGGAGACAAGGAGTTGTTCAGTGACTTGGAGGAGAAGGACCTCCAGATGCATATAGAGATGGGTGACGATGGTCGATACAGTGCAAAAGGAATTGGGACCATTACCTTTGAGAGGAAGTTTGGTAATCCATTCTTTTTGAAGAATTTTATGCATGTTACAGGTCTGAAGAAGAACTTGGTCTCAGTCACAATGTTGGAAGACAAAGGTTATGATGTTGTTTTCAGTGAGGGAAAAGCCTTCCTTCGATATAAAAAAAACAGGTCAAACCAAGAAGATAGGGATTAGAGTTAAGAATCTCTACATGCTGGAGGTAGATGGTTGTGTTGCAATGATCGGCAAAGCAAAAGAAGTGGTGAGCTGAGATGAGGGTGAATTGTGGCACAGGAGAATGGGCCATCTTCACCATGGTGCTTTGAAGATTTTGCAGTATATTTCTATTGGACTTCCCAAGGGTACTCTTGCGTAGTCAGATCAGTGCAAGGGATGTACTATGGGTAAGTTTGTGAAGACCACATTTCATGAGAAGGAGAACTGTGCTTCGGTGATCCTGGAGAGAATTCACATAGACGTGTGTGGACCTTTCTTGGTTGCTTCAACAGCAAAACACAGGTATTATGTTATATTTTTTGATGAATATTCTCGTAGATTTTGGATCTTCTTCATGCAAAAGAAGAGCGAAACATTCTCAAAGTTCTGTGAGTTTAAAGCATTGGTGGAGAAGGAGTCGGGGAAGCAAGTGAAATCTCTACGAAGCGATAATGGTGGTGAATACATCTCAGGCGAATTCAAAGGCTTCTGTAGCAAAGAAGGAATTCAAAGAGAACTCATAGCACCTCATAACCCACAGCAGAATGGGGTCGCTGAGAGGAAGAACAGAACGATCGTGGGTGTTTCACGAGCGATGTTGCATGACCAGGGCCTACCGATGCACTTGTGGGCGAAAGCATGCAACACTATGGTTTATGTGCAAAACCGTTGTCTTCATAGAGTACTTGGCATGAGTGCACCTGAAGAAGCTTTTATTGGTAAGAAGCTTGATATTTCTCATTTGAATATTTTTGGCTCATTTGTTTACATTCATGTGACAAAGGACACCAGGAAGAAGCTGGAGCCAACTGCAGAAGTTGGGATATTTTTGGGGTACACAGAAACACCCCATAATTATCGTGTGTATTTTCCAAACAGTCAGATGATTGTGGTGTGACGAGATATAAAATTCAATGAGGTGAAAGCCATGAAATTGTTGCTTGAGAGGGAGCTACACTTGCATGTAGAGGAGGAACTTCTTGTTCCCAAATATGAGCCTCTAGATGTGGATCAACCACAGGAGGGGATTCATGGAGTGGAGGAGTCCACTCATACAGAACCAAACATCAGACAAGGCAGAAAGCGTACCATAGAAGCTGAGAGACAGAAGCTTGATGCGGCACAGAATGTAGGAGTCCCTACATCACAGCACAGACAGAGACAATCACCTGACCGATTTACTGGATACATGGCTCTTATGAGCAAGTGTATAGTGATAGAGCCATCTTATTTTGAATAAGCAGTGCAGGAGCCCTGACACAACAAAGCTGAACTCCAGACCCCTAAGGAGGGATGGTCTACTGTAGTCGTGGCTCTGTCATCATTCCCACAATTAAGTTATTTTGCCTCCACGTGGTCTTCTTTCTTTTTCTCTTGTTTTATTTATCAAATTCGAGGAATTTGATAAATAACACTATCAACAACCCTTTGAGAATTAAATTATATCTCTGAACTCTATATTAATAGTCCAACACTTTATAACCAAATGATGTTGCAATAGATCTTCAGAATCGGGCCCACATATATATCGATGGTCAATCAAACGCACGCACCGTACCTCGTTATCCTTCGCGCATCTATACCAAGCGATCACCGTCTGATGGTCCCTTCCCAAATCAACGGCATGTACTCATATTGATCGACGTCCTGATACGAACTTTAAAACGCGATGGCGCGTAGCAATAGTGGTTTTCCGTGGGTCTACCCCGCCACGTGTCGACAGATCTATGGAATCGCTCCTCAACTGGAAAATACCGCTCACTCACCGAAACCGGTGCGATATGGGCAATCCGCCTTTGTAAATCCACTCGTGGTTTTTGAACAGTGATTAACCAAGGTTCTCGTCGGGTTTATGTTCTCCTTCGTATACTCTCCATTTTTTAACTCAGGGTCTGACCCCGGGTAGGAATTTCCAATTAACAACAAACAATGTAATTCTCTTTATTAAGCGGGGTTTCTATTATCATTAACAAAGTTCAACGACCGCGGTTTATGCATACTTCTTCTATGAGTGGAGATTTATTCAACAGAGCCTGTTCAAAAAATTTTGAGGGAAACAATAGACAGAGATAGGCAGAATCTATAATACAGTTCAACTCAGTAATTATATGTGCATAGAGTTCAATCACCTCACAATTAAACAATCTCTTCACAATCAAGGATTCAAAACAACTCTATGGCCAATGCGTACAGAAATTATTTAACTGGAAGCAATTGTGAACGCACAGATTTTTTTATTACAGAAGTCTCTCTTCTCCTCTCCAATGCATCTGAGGAATACAACTTATATACATCAATATATGACTCTTCGTTTCCTCTGAGAGAACCGTTCTAGAAATCAAAGGTCTAATTACAACTTACTCAAATAACTGAACTTGACAGATGGATCGAATCCAACTATTCGACTTCTGCCAATCCTAACTAATCTAAATAAGAACAGTCAGCTGAGGTATTGACACCTAGCTGTTACAATTCAAGGATTTCGAACCCTCCTAGCCACAACATGTGGAAAAAACCTCCTACATTGCTGGCTAGTGTCTAATGCCCCTGCATCAGACTCCCGAGGGAAATTTTCTTCATGGTGTCCATGAGCTCTTCCACTGATCTGCCTATCTTCTGCAACCTCTCTTTAGTCATCCAAGTGGCATCTTCCTCTAGCTTGTCCTTCCATTTGATTAAGTATTGAAAGTACTCTTGTCCTCTGGTCTTCCTAAACACTCTCTTGTCCAATATCTTCTCTGGTTGCAATGGTTGTGCTGGAGGTAGTTGTTCCTTCCACTCAATCTGTTCCTTGTCTGCCAGTCTTTCTTCTGCACCATCATCCTCATATCTGTACAAATCTGCAACATTAAAAATGGGAAATATTCCAACATCAGGAGGTAATTCAATCTCATAAACATTTGCAGAAAACTTTCTAAGTATCTTGCATGACCCAATCTTTTTGAACTTCAATTTGTTATACTGCTTCTATGGGAATCTCTCCTTTCTCAAGTGTGCTAAAACCAAATCTCCTACTTCAAAATGAATTTCCTTTCTGCTCAAGTCTGCTCTGCCTTTATATTTGATGTTACTGCCTTATAGTTGTTGTTTCACTTGTTCATGTATGGCCTGAATCTCTGAAGCAAATTCCTCACCATCCGCACTTCTCAACTCTGCCCTTCCTAGATTTCTTAACTCTGATATTCCTCTGGGGTGCATTCCATAAACAATATGGAATGGGCTCTGCCCTGTGCTCCTTTTTGGTGAGTCATTATATGCATATTTTTCCTGGGGAAAAATATCATCCCACTGTTTGGGATGCTCTCCTGCAAGACTTCTCAACAGATTTCCCAGACTTCTTTTCACTACCTCAGTTTGTCCATCAGTCTGAGGATGATAAGCTGAGCTAAAACTCAGTTTGGTACCAAGTTTCTTCCACAGCATCCTCCAAAAATGACCCACAAATCTGGTGTCTCTGTCTGAAACAATACTCTTGGGCAACCCATGCAATCTAACAACTTATTTGAAAAACAAGTTAGCAACATGGGTGGCATCACTAGTTTTATAACATGGAATAAAATGTGCCATTTTGGAGAATCTGTCCACCACAACAAAGATTGCATCATTCCCTCTCTGAGTCTTGGGTAATCCTAGAACAAAATCCATACTCACCATGTCCCAAGGCCTGTCTGGAATAGACAAGGGAGTGTACAATCCTGCATTCTGGCTCCTTCCTTTGGCATATTGACATATCTTGCAACTTTTCACGAACTTATCTACTTTTTTTCTCATCCTAGGCCAGTAATAGAAGTGACTTAGCTGCTCATAGGTTTTATCAGTACCAAAGTGTCCAGCAAGTCCACCACTATGCTTCTCCTTGATCAAATTTTCTCTCATGGAACATCTTGGTACACACAGTTGGCTTCTTCTAAATAACAAGTCCTCCTGCCAGAAATAATCCAGCCACTGGCTTCTATCTATTAGAACAGGGTTACTACATGCCTCAAATTCTTCCTTAAAATCTGGATCTGTTTTATACAATTCCTTGAGAAAATCAAACCCTACAACTTCAAAATTAGTTTCTTGAACAAGCATGTGCCTCCTACTCAAAGCAAGCTACCTTATTTGCTTGGCCACTTATATGCTTCAAAACAAAATTAAAACCTTGGAGATACTCAACCCATTTGGCATGCTTATGCTTCAACTTGGGCTGCTGTACAATATACTGCAAAGCATGATTGTCAGAATACAATACAAATTCCCTGGACATCAAATAATGTCTCCACTTTTTCAATGCCTGAACAATTGCATAGAATTCCTTCTCATAAGAGGAATAGTTTCTTCTGGTATCATTCAGCTTTTCACTGAAATATGCCATAGGCCTATCATCCTGACTCAACACAGCTCCAATGGCCTCTCCACTGGCATCACACTTCACTTGAAATGGTTTAGTAAAATCAGGCAGAATCAACACAGGCTTTTCAGTTATCTTTTTCTTCAAAATATTAAATTTTCTTTCTGCTTCAACAGTCCATTTAAATGGTTTTTTTCTATTCTTTATTGTCTCAATGATGGGTGCATTAATATTACTAAATTTTCTTATAAATTTCCTATAAAAACTGTCAAGTCCATGGAAACTTCTTACCTCAAAAACATTTATGGATGAAGGCCACTCCACAATTGCCTTAACCTTTTTTGGGTCCATCTTCAATCCTTCTCCAGAAACAAAAAAACCCAAATACACTAACTCTTCCTTCATGAATGAGAATATATTTAAGTTTATCAGCAGTTTCTCTTGGTGCAGCTTCTTCAAGACATAATTAAGACGCCTTAAATGCTCTTCTTTTGTTTTTTCTGAAAACTAATATATCATCCAGATACACTATCACAAATTTACCAATAAATTCTTTAAGTACTTCAACTTCATTCATAAGTGCGATTAGGCAGCCAGGAGTGGGTGTCAGCCCAAAGGGCATTACCATCCATTCATATAGCCCTTCATTTGTTTTAAAAGCGGTTTTCCACTCATCACCCTCTCTTATTCTAATGCGATGGTATCCACTTTTTAAATCTATCTTTGGCATCTTTAACACTAAATAAGTCATTAAATCCTCAACTTTGGGCAAAGGGAGATACGCCACGATTGTGATCTTATTGATTGCTCTTGGAATCGGTACATCCTCCGGCCTCCATCTTTCTTTGGGCTCAATACTATTTGAATCTTGCACATGGACTCAACTTTCTCACGATCAACCCCTTGTCCACCAACTCTGTACTTGTCTCCTAGATTTCCTCATTTAATGGGGTGATACGTAGGAGTTTGCCTTATTTTGTAGATTTGAACCAGGGATAAAATCTATCTGATGGTTGATCTTTCTCACAGGTGGCAGTTCATCAGGTAAATCATCCACAATAATGTCACAATAATCCTCTAACATCTCTTGGATTTCTATTGGCAAATCAGAAATCTTTGTAGAAGTAAGAACTACCTTAGGTTTGAAAACTAAAGCAAAACTTACCTCTTCTTCTTCTATCTGCTGCAGATATTCCTTCCCACTCATCAACAAGGTATTTGGATCAATCACTCTGCTGGATGGCTCTCCTTCTTCCATGGGTATCAATGTATGGTGTACCCCATCTTTGAAGAACTTGTAAGTGTTCTTCTTTCCATCAAGCACTGCTGCTCTGTCAAACTTCCAAGGTCTACCCAACAGTATATGACACACATCCATGGGCATTACATCACATAGGACCTTATCTTTATATTTTCCCATTTGCAGCTCTATCTCACACTGTTCCTTTACAACCAGCTGGTGCCCTTTATGCAACCAGGACACTCTGTAGGGAGTTGGATGCTCCCTTGTCTTCAACTTCAACTTTTCTATTACCTTATTGGAAACCAGATTGTCTGTGTTTCCACTATCAATGACTAGCTGGCAGCGTTTCCCTTGGACTTTGCATATGCTCCTAAACAAATTCTTCCTTTGTGCAGGCACAGTGACCTCTTTAGCTTGCTTCAACAGGACCTTATTAACCACCAAGGATTCTCCCCTCTCTGGTAGAATTTATTCTTCAATTGTTGCCTCTTCTCTAGCCTGGGCAACAACATCATTTCTTGGACCAGCACCCACATTCTATGGGCACTCATAGTGCTTGTGTCCCACTTGTTGACATCTATAGCACCTCAATTCTCTACCTCTGCCTCTGCCTCCTCTTCTTCTGTAAGAACCCCTTCTGCCTCTTGCATCACCCTACGGCTCCATCCCTAGGTGTAATAGGCTTTCCTATACCACCCTGACTTCCCTTTCCCCGGAAAGTACCTCTCTTCTTGGCAGACTGTTTCCTCGGGAGTTTCTCCTCCGCTTTCAAGGCCATCTGATAGGCCTCTTCAAATGTCTTAGGAGACAGAAGACCAATCTCATCTTGGATCTCCAGATTGAGACCATTTACATATCTGGCAGTCTTCTCTGGTGTGTCTTGAAATTTCCCAGCTCTTATGCTCACTGTAATTACTGTGAAGATTCCTCGTGGCCCATTTTCTTGCCTTCGACTTAACCTCTGTGTAGGTTACGTTTGCACATGCAATGCTGATAATCACTATGAAAGAATTTACCTTTCAATTTAGCCATCATTTTGGTCCAGCTTTTGATAGGCTGCTTGCCAACTCTCCTCCTTTCTGCACGCTCCTCATGAACCAAAGTGCGGCATGTCCTTCAGCCTTGTCACATAAAACTTAACCTTTTATCTTAAACATTCTTCCATGTCAGAAGGCTTATTTCTTTGTTTATCTAGTCCACCAACTCCTCTGGATTCGATCCCCTACATAACTCGACACTTCAATTTTGGGCTTAGCTATGAGACCCAGAACAGTTCTAAGGAGCCTCAAGTCAGGAGGAATCTCAACATTCTCTTCAGCTTCTTCTATTTCAGGTTCGCTGATGTCTTCAGGATCTCTGGGCTGTCTTCACTTTTTGACATCCATTATGTCTTCGACCCTTTGCAACATCCCCAACACCTCTGTGTTTGCAACAGGTATCCTTCTGCTAGCACCTCCACCAATTCGGATTTCCATGTCAGCTCTCTGCAAAAACAACTCAAAAACGCTTTGATACCACAAATGACGGCAACAAAACTGAAATTCGGCCCAAAGGAGAGCTGGTCTCTTCTCGTGGCTCTGTCAGCATTTCCCTTCTAAAACCCCGTTCTCCTCCTCCACGTGGTCTACCCCGACTTCTTTCGTTTTATTTATCAAATTCGAGGAATTTGATAAATAAACATTATCAACAACCTTTGAAAACTAGGTTATATCTCCGAACTTTATATGTAGTCCAACACTTTATAACCAAAACGACGTTACGATAGATCTTGGACTCGGGCCACATATATATCGATGGTCCAATCAAATGTTCGTATCGTACCTCGTTATCCTCCGCGCATCTATAGCAAGCGATCATCGTCCGATGGCCCCTTCCCAAATCAACGGCATGTACGCATATCGCTCGGTGTCCTGATATGAACTTTAACGCACGATGGCATGCAGCAACGGTGGTTTTCCGTGGGTCTACCTCGCCACGTGTCGACAGATCTGTGGAATCTCTCCTCAACCGGAAAATACCGCTCACTCACCAAAAGCGGTGCGATATGGGCAATCCGTCTTTGTAAATCCACTCGTGGTTTTTGAACATTGACTAACCAAGGTTCATCTGGGGTTGCGCGATCCTTCGTATACTCTCCGTTTGTTAACTCAAGAATTTGATATGTAATAGCCCCGGGTAAAAATTTCAATTAACAATAAACAATGCAATTCTCTTTATTAAGCGGGGTTTCTGTTATCATTAGCAGGGTTCAACGATCGCGGTTTCGCCGGACTATTTCTAGGAGTGGAGATTTATTCAATAGAGCTTGTTCGAATAATTTCGAGGGAAACAGTAGACAGAGATATGCAGAATCTATACAACAGTTCAACCCAGTAATTATATGTGCACAAAGTTCAATCACCTCACAATTAAACAATCTCTTCACAATCAAGGATTCGAACAACTCTATGGCTAATGCGTATAGAAATTATTCAACTGGAAGCAATTGTGAACACACAGATTTTATTGCAGAAATCTCTCTTCCCCTCTTTTTTTTTTCAATGCATCCGAGGAATACAACTTATATACATAAATATATGACTCTTCGGTTCCTCTGAGAGGACTGTTCCAGAAATCAAAGGTCTAATTACAACCTATTCAAATAACTAAACTCACAGATGGGTCGAATCCAACTATTCGACTTCTACCAATCCTAACTAATTTAAAAAAAAACAGTCAGCTGAGGTATTGACACCTAGCTATTACAATTCAAGGATTTCGAACCCTCCTAGCCACAACATGTGGACAAACCTCCTACATTGTTGGCTAGTATCTAATGCCCCATCTGCATCAAGCCCACATGGGTAGATGCCATGTGTTGAGATTCAACAAGATGATGAGCTTAGTGAAAAGAGTTGCCTTCACTAAGTGGGCCCGCAAGCTATTTTTGGTGCAAGTCTATTTTTAGATTATGTCTATTTTTAGACATGATGATCATATTTCAGAAGTTGCAGGATGCTATTTATGTATGGTTGATCAAGTTGGAAAAATAGATGAAATTCTATTTTTAGAATATTAGGAGAAGTATATTTATAGATCGCTGATCTAAAAATAGATGCATGTCGATTATTATTAGCTCATAAAAATAATTAGACACTAAACAACAACTTATTCTCTTGGAGCACTTTGTTTCAATGCACAGATGTGGCACATCAGTGGAATAAGGGAATTACGCAATTCCCAAGGGTTTACTAGAGCTAATGCATGAAGGACTCGGTTAGAACTCAAGTGGCGAGTTTGGTGGAGTTTGGAAAAGTAGTTATGGAGTTGTATTTAGTTTAACTCTGTTAGACTCAGTTGAGCTAGTTGTATCTAGTCTAACTGATTGATACACTAGTGAGAGTGGAGTGAATTAATTAGTTAATTAATTCATAAATAATAACTCATTAATCAACTGAACAATACAACAGTTCACTACAATGCATGGAAGTTTCAGTGGAGCCCAGTGGAGAGATAGATGAAAGGGCAAGATAGACTATCTGTTGTGACTATTAGTGATGCATTGATTGTATCAAACACTCAGTGGAGATGCCAATGAGGATTGCGTAGTGCAAGCAAGGGTAATTTGAATTCATTCAAATTTATTCTTCATCAGAGATTGCGCAGTGGAGGCAGGCTAGCAGGTGGCAAAGATCGATGCATGGATTTGCAAGATTAGGCCTGATTAGTGCATGACGATTGTATTGTACTGAGAGCTTGTGATAAGCTTTGTATGTTTGTATGAGATTGTCATATGATCTCCCTGTTACATAATATATAGTTGGGGTTTTCAGCTTCAGGCTTTCCTGGTTAAAAACTGTGTTATGTGTGATTGATAATTTTTGTTTATGCTTCACATGTGTGTGCAATTAATTTTTCCGCAAAAGATTAACAAGTGAAATAGATTCAATATCTTGCATAAAGTTAAATAGTGTGAGATCAGGTGGATCTTGGACATATGCATGCTTAGTGCATATAATTTCTACATGGTATCAGAAACTTCTATTTGTAATTAGTGTTTAAAGGCTCTTGGAGCTCTGTTTGTAGTCAAATAAGTTAGGCTGAGAAGTGAAGATGATTGTTGAACTGAAACATTGGACTTAAATATGTAACTGGTTTGACTTCAATATACAAGCTGTTTCTTGGGATCCTGTTCTATATCACTGGTGAAGTGCCCCTTTCTTTGTTATTTTTTTTCCTTTCATGTATGCCATATTGTCCATTACTCTCTGATAAAGAACATCAAGCATAGAGTTAGGACTTAATGTTTATAGTACCCTTCTCTGACTGATAAGATTTATCTCAGTTTTTTCCTCTAATTCGTTTATTTAAGAATGATTCAATGCAGTTTAAGCAGTTAGGAATGTTGGCATTCCCTCATCCTACTGTTTGCTTTAAAAATTGTTCTTGAATGTTATTTTCATTATTTGCTTATTAAAGTTAGACTAGAAAAGTGATGGTTTTCCATGTTTCTAGCTTCTATTCTCCAAAGGTGATTCTGAAAGTTTCCCTAAGTGTTTGCTGAAAGTAGACTAGATTTAAAAGTATCTTATCTGATCTTAAGTTGCATTTTGTCTCCCTTATGTGTTTTCATTCCTTCTGAAAGTAATTATGCGGATTACTGGATTGTTTGTCTCTTTAGTTATCTTTAATACGAGCTTGTCCAAAGAGTTTTATGGTGATCCCTGCCCTTTGGTTGGTTTTAAATAGTTGCTTAAAGGCTTTTTCTTTTTTGGACTGACTATAAATCCTTGTTGAAATTATTATTAGTTTCCACCCCTCCAACACTTTTATTGTTTCCATTCCATCATTTTATCTCAAAGGATCTTGTGATATAGATGACTTGCCCTTTGGATCACTCTTGAATTGTTGCACAATTAAAAGCCCTTTTATGACTCCATAGCCGAATGGACTAAAAACCAGCATTATATCTATCTTTTTAGCCAAAGCTTGTTCTGATTACTTGCAACTTCACACCTTTGAAACTCTTTCCATTTAGGACTTTCACTCAACTAATAATCATGCTCAACCATCCAAAAACAAAACAAAACCCTCGGTCTTCATAACTAGCCTAAAATCATACCCAAAAGCCTTAAAGATAAATCCATACTTTGCACTTATTTGAGAGATCCCTCTCCGGATTCAGGAGGGCTAGATCCTAGAATCCCAAAGTGGTTGAAATAGTGTTCTCTCTACAGTTTGACTTTGACAATCTTGCAAATTACAGGGAGCTAACATCTCTGGTGACTCCACTAGGGACTGAGTCAAATTTTCATCTTAGGTTCCCTTAAGACTTCATACAAACCCCTTGAGTAAAAGCAGCCCTTTTCAAGCACTACCAAGCAAACGGTAATCATGATGAAACTTGTTTGAATCAGTGACAAACTAGGAAAAACCTAGGATTCTCATAAGAGTTTATCTAACCTTGAAATATCAACTAGCTTAGCCATAAGAGCAGACTGTTTTTGTCTCATAACCGTAGCTAAGTTTTGAAATAGATTTAGGACACTCTTAAGAACAAATAGGACTGAAAAATAACTCAGAAAAACCCAAAAATATTTCAGATTGGTATTCAATAAGCATGGTGGTGGAACATAAAACCTTTTAACCTCAAAAAGAGCTAAAAAACTTCCACTTGGGCCGACTCCACAATCCTAAAAACCTTAAGACTCCACCGGGAAGAACCTCTATCATTATAACATCATTTGAACTCAATTAGAAGGATTTAGGATTAAAGTTTCTTGTTTAAAAACAGCATCGCTTAACCTCTTAAAGATTGTCATATCCGGTTAAAATTTTCTTGTTTTGATCGTCCGAAAACACAACATAGTGGCTCTAGTGATTCATACTAGAGCCTACCCTAACCCAAACCCACTTGATATAGTTGATAACCTAGAAAGTATCCTTAAGAAGTCTCCTAAGAAATTTTCAATCGTTTTCGCATCACCCTTGAGAGCTAATTTAGTTCCCGAAAATCTTGCAAAATTTCACAACAATCACAAGTAGACTTAAGAAATCCATTTATAAATTCAGGGTCTCTCGATGATTTTGACTGCCTAGATTCCCGAGTCTTCACTTTCATCCCTAGAAGCAAGTGGAAGAAAGATTCCGTGTGTAGAGAAACAACACCACCCGATTTACATTTCCTTCACACCAGTGTCTCTCATCCAAGATCGCCCGCAATCTATTGCTGTTCCATCCACTTCCTCGCTCTTCATCCTACATCCATCATTCAAACCACTCCACTCGAGCCCACTTTCCCTCTTGTTAATCCACCTCTTGTAAATCCACTCCTCCACCACATATCATGAGAAGATGGTATGCCCCGTTGGTCCTTCCTTTTCCCTTAGTCAATCTTCCACAGACTATCACTCCAAAATACCATTGTATGATGCGCAATGCTACAAATCGCATCACAACATGTGGATAAAATGAGTACTATTTACGTAAATGAAATTGACGATGAATCTACCAAGCTTTAGGTTATCGGCTCGCAGTTTAGGGGGAGAAGTAAGAAAATGGTTCAAAGGCTTAGCCCCCACAAGATAAATGATCTTTCAAGCCTTCCATTAGACATTCTTAAATAAATGGAAGAAGGAAAAACCTCAAATACTCTTTGATTACAAAAAATCTCCAAAGAAATGTTGAGGAAAGTGTACAAGCTTACCGCACCAGATTTAATAGTGTTATAATGCACTTCCCCTGCATCTAAAAACCTCTGCTGTACCGCCTATAAACAAGTTTCCCGAAGGGCTTTGACCTTGAAATGGCCTATCACCGAGAGAAAGAGACCCTTTAACCCTCAAGATATGCAAAAATGGGCTCTTGCTATGGAAGTGAATTTAATGGAGAAAAGAGCAAGAATGAAGAATGAGAAGAGAGTATCCTTCTGCAGAGAGTCCACACTCTCCACTTCCACTCAAAGATGGAAAGAATTATGGAGGAGATGATGAAGAAAATGAGCATTCTTGAGAGAGCTCAAGAAAGTCAAACCAAGCAAATCTTCAAAACAAACTTCAAACCAATCAGAATTTTAGAAGAAACCAACCTCAAAAAATAGACCAAGGGAAGATGATCAACAGATCACCCCTCCTTTTCATCAAAAAAATTATAAAACAAAGAAAGAAGAAACAAAGGAGAAAATAGAGGAAGATGATATCAACATGATGGGAGTAGATAATGATGACTTTGGAAGTCCATTATGATAGAAAATACAGTATATATACACCTCTATGATGACAAAAGAGATAATGATGAAAGCTATTATCAAGACATGGAAAATGTTATCATAGAGTCTCAAAGGGAATATGACCTTATAGAAGTAAAAGCAATCAACAAACTCCCAACAACAAAAACTCGACAAATCTTCACAAAACAAAGATCAGAATAAAACCAAATTTGTAAAACAAAGACAAAATAGTGGTTGGAAATCTCCGATAAAGGTAAAGAGAAAGGCACTCAAACAATGCAAAATCGCAGTGCGTACCATAATAGTGTTAGCACCTCGCCCACACTTCGTTAAGACAATTTTTTCAAAATGTAACAGCTATTCAAAGAAATCGTATTTACCGACAATGGCGTTAGCAAGGTTGAAACAAGTACTTCAAAGCAACTCGCATTCCTTTCAGTCGAGTAGGAAATTTCAAGAATTTCAGACTCCGTTCGATTCAGCGTTAGCTGCCCAAAACGACATAGAACCCAAATTTGAAGGCTTTAACATAGAGGGACAATCGACATACACAAGCCAATCTTAATGATGACCAACTTTCGCAGCTCATTTTTGGTCCTAAGATTTAAGGTAGATATCAGAAGGACCTCGTTCCTCCTTTCTATGTAAGTTTAAACGTTCATGACAAGATTTTACATAACACTACGCATGATTCCGGGCCTCTCACAATTTAATGCCCAAAGTCGTAATGGAGAGCCCGGGTCTAAATCACCGCCGTACCTTATAAAGATCTTTACTCCTTTGACTCAATGAGTAAAATGTTTGGGCTTAATTAAAGACCTTCGTTAACTTAAATTTCGCATTCTAGCCAAATGTTTGGTCATGGATATAAGTTGTAGGGGCCGATGTTCCCCAAAGTATGGAATGTTGTTATCTAGGTCTTGGGGGGCCAAGTTACAAGGGACTGCGTATGGACATGACCTATGCGATCATCCCCGTGTTTAATCAATCAAGAAGACTTCTATAGGGAGTCTCATTTGCAAGACATGGTTACTAGTCAAGACAAAATACAAACTCTCCTCTCGTATTCTGCAAACACAGTCTTCGATTCTTTTATCTTGTTTAACGATGAAACATTCAAGTGAAGAAGTCACTTTAACCGAATTAATGGTCGATAGAGAGGAAGAGGTAAGACACCACAAATGTATGTATAAATATTTTGCTGAACCCCGAATAACAAGAACAACACACAGTCTTCAACTACAAATCATGTGTCCATCGCTTTTTAACCTCGAGAGTCAAGAAATCATTCCTCAATACAATGAAAACCGGAGGAATTAAAACAGACTTACCGCAGTGTTGATATTCAAGAACAATCCGAAAGCGCGTTTGTTGGAAAAGTGATATAACTAAACGAATGAACCCAAAACTAGTCCTCCGTGGAGTATGGATTTCGATGGGTCCCGCACTAGGAGCAATGCCGGCGTGTGGGTTCTGGATATGCAACATCGAAAATAACCACACACAAAGCCTTTCCCTGCATTAAACTTTCGTTGTTCGAATAACATACGAATATGAATCCGCTTTCGTGCATGCGCTTGTTGAAGAAATTAGGAGCCAAGAGAATTAAAGTATATGGGGATTCAAAATTAATCATTAGGGCAGGTCAATGGGGAACATACAATGATAATCACCCCACTTAGGGCCTATCGAAACACATGTTGTGATTTATTAAAACATTCGAGGGAGTCCCAATTGATTTTGTCCCGAGAAGAAAGAATAACATGGCCCACAATAGCTACAAGCTAGACATGCCTAATGCAATATGAAAACCAAAGAATGCATTAAACTCGATTAACGACCACTGTTTCGACAACGAGAAATATTAGAGGTGTTCGACGTGGAAAACAAATAGAAGACTTCATGGATCGGTAATGCACGAATTCGAACTTCAGACAGCCGTATCTTATTATGAAACAGATCGCCCTAGTGAAGAAAAATTTTCTCGTGAAGAAGAACCATCTCCTCGAGCTGTCGATATAAATGTGTTGTCAAGAAAAAATTGGAAAACAAAAATGTAAATGACTGCAGAAAGTTAGAAACAGAGGATTTGAAACTTTGGCAGCTTCAAAAATCGAAGTTTGTCAAGGGTCCGTCCCTTTAGAAGAGTTGTTTGATTTCAACGATGTGGCCAAGAAGCCAAAATGACTGTGAGAGACCGAATTTGAAGAGTGTAATACAGTGCGTTGAACTAAAACCAATGATGATCAAACTGTTTGTGACTTACCAACTCACATTAAACTCAACATAGAGTTGTTTAAAGAATTATGTTTTGCGTGGAGTTATGAAGATCTCAAATCAAGTGACACCGAAATAATCTCAAAGACAAAATCCCTCTCAAGGAAAAATCAAAAGCCATTTAAAACATAAGCCGCGTTGCACGAAACCCTCGTCAGCTTACCTTGGTTGAGAAGGAGATTAAGAAAATGTGGCGAAAGCCGGGTAATATTATCCCTATTAGATATTCGAGTGAGTGTCTAATCTCGGTGTTAGTTAGAAGAAAATTGCAGAGATTAGGCTTTGTATAGACTTTTAGAGACTTAAACAAAAGCTTCACTCAAGGACAACTACTTCCTTACCCAAGATGGACCAAATTTTACGAAGGGTAGTTGGTTCAAAAAAAATTTCTTCGCTTGATGGCTACTCAAGGTACAATCGTATTTTTAGTCCACTCCGATGATCAATTAAATAACCTTTACGATACTTTGGGGCACTTTCAAGTATGTGAAAATGCCCTTTGTCTAATGAATGCCGGTGCAACTTTTCGAGAGCCATGGACATAGCATTCCTGAGGAATTAGGCTACTTCATCATTATTTATCTTGATGATGTCACCGTGTTTTCAAAGACAAATGAAGAGCACTTAGAAATATTTGAGAACAGCTTTCTAGAAAATGCAAAGTTTGGGATATTCTTAAACCCTAAGAAATATCAAGCCAGGCTCCAAGAAGGTAAAATTTTTGGCACATTATTTCAGAAGAGGGTATAAAGATAGACCCAAAGAGGATTGAGGCCATATTGCTCTCTTATCCTCGAAACATCAAGGAACTCCAAAATATTTCATTGGAAAGATTAATTTCGAGAAGGTTCATACCCAACTTGGCCGAGCGCTTAGGAACATAAATAAATATGTCGAAAAGGAGCAAGGGGTAAAATGGACCTTGGAAGCAAATAAGTCTCGTGAGCTAGTGAACGAGCGTTAACTAAAACACCGATTCTAATAAGTCTTGATTTTTCAAAATATTTTTATACTTTTTCATTTGCATTAAAACATACAATAGCTGTTGTCCTTTTACAGAAAAATCCACAAGGACAAGAGCAGCCTATTGCATTCTTTAGCAAGGCATTGAGGGATGCCCCTTTGAAGTATAACATTATGTAAAAGCAAGCCTTTTCTTTGGTTAAGACTTTAAAAGACTTCAGAGTATACATCTTGCACTCACACATCATCGCCTTTGTCCCAAATTCAGTTGTGAAAGACATTCTAACACAGGAACCAGATGGTAAGAGAGGTAAGTGGATTGCAGTTATTCTTGAATATGATTTAGAGATAAAGCCCACTAAACTCATTAAAGGCCAAGGTCTAGCTAGATTAATGGCTGAATCAAATTTTGAAGTTCTTGATATTAATATAATTAATGCTTTGGATGACCAAGAGGAAATCTCAACTCCCATTGTTGAAGATCATTTTATGAATTCCTCTTGGTATGCTGATATTCTTTATGTTTTGCTTAATTTGAACACACCTCCCGGTTTGACAAAAACAAAGGCAAGGTTTTTAAAGTTAAAAGTTGTAAACTATTGCATTATAGATAAATGTCTTTATTGGAAAAATGCAAGTGGGATATTGCTTAAATGTTTGCTTGAGTATGATGTAGAGAAGCTTAAGCACGAGTTCCATGAAGGAGAATGTGGAGGCCACCTATGTTGGAAGACAACAACCAAAAAAATCTTGAGGGCTGGTTACTATTGGCCTACTCTCTTTCTTGATGTGCACAAGATGATAATTGCCTGTCATAAATGTCAACTTTTTGAAGGCAAAAGGAAGCTGCTACCCTTGCCTCTGCATCCAATCACTGTTGAAGCTCCTTTTCAACAGTGGGGGCTTGACTTCATAGAAGAAATCCATCCACCATCCTCTGCCCAGCATAGATGGATTCTCACTGCCATAGACTACTTCACCAAATGGATAGAAGCCATCCCTTGTAGGCAAGCCAATGATTTTGTCATTATAAAATTCATGGAGACTAATATTCCCTCTAGATTTGGTTGTCCTACCAAGATCATCATTGATAATACAATTGCATTTGGATCTAAGAATATGGTTGAGTTTTGTCACAAATATCAGATTACATTGGGTCATTCTACTGCCTATTACACTCAAGGTAATGGACTGCAGAATCCTCAAACAAAAGTTTGGTGAACATAATCAAGAAGCTGTTGGAGTACAACAAGAAGTCTTGGCACACAAAGCTTGTTCATGCACTTTGGGTTGATAGACTGACATTGAAGAAATCTATTGGAATGTCACCTTTCCAGCTTGTGTATGGTACTGATGAAATTTTTCCTACTAACCTTGGTGTACCAGTTATGAAGTTGATTCAAGAGGTTCAGTCTGAAGACAATGACATGATCAGAAGGATTAATCAAACAATTCACCTTCATCAAACCAGAGAGGAGGTTTATAAAAAAGCATTACAAAAGCAAGACATCATCAAAAAGATTTTCGACAGAAGAACAAAGGCCGGCAACTTTAATGTTGGGGACAAAGTTTTAAAGTGGGACTCAAGGAGAGAAGACAAGGGAAAACATGGGAAATTTGACAACTTATGGCTTGGCCCTTATCTCATTCATTCTGCTGCTGGTAATAATGTATTTTTCTTGCAGAAGTTGAATGGAACTGAACTGTTTGGGGGTCTTGTCAATGGCAGGATGCTTAAATATTACTTCTCTTGAACCATGTTATGTTCTGGAAGCCTTTTATATTTTTTCTCATTATAAATATTTCACCCATCATTGCATTCAAAGTTAGAAAAATAAAAAATACAAAAACAATAGAAGAAAGAAAAGAGGGCAGATTGTAAAAATAGTAAAGGTACAGCCCCATACCAAAAAAGAGAGACAAAGTATGAAAGTGTGCAAGCTTAAATGCCACTCCTGAAAAAAATCACTTCTAATTAGTCATACAGCCTAATCATGACTAATTATTTTTAAATTTACTGTTGATAGGTTATTGAATTCAATTTTCCAAACAATTTAATCATGGCTTATCAGTTAGGAAGATTAGGATAGAAATTAAAGGTTCAAACATGCTCAAAATCCGAACCTTAGTTTTCAAAAGAGAGATGACTCAAATATATTTATTTCTTGAGTCAAAAATAGAGGTAAAACTGGTTCTAATCAACTCAAAATCTGAACCAGACAACAAAGAAAAAAAAACTCAAACAGAAGTAAAAACAGAGTTAAAAAAATATGAAGGAAGTGCTTTGAACTTTCAGATCTTAAGCCTTTCATTTTGATTTAATTTTCTGTAAAATAATATATATGTGCAGCTTGTTTTTTATGCCATAGATCAGTATCAAGTCAGACTGTTCAATCCTAACTTGTATGCTTTTAAATTTCTATTTTAGAAATTAGAGAATAAAAATCTGTTAGACTGTTTAATCCTAACAGATTATTAGATTAGGTAGAGAAGCATATGGACTCAAATGTTTAATCTGAGTTCATGGAGAAATAAGTAGAAATAGATTATATTTTTTTCTTTCAAAAGAATAAAATGTTTTAAGAGAGTTTTCCAATCCAAGTGCACTCTAAAAAAGAAGAAAAAATGTTAGATCGGTAGGATTGGGCAGGTAGAAAGCTTGTGTTAATGAAAATCCATCATTTTTCATGGTTGCTAATATTTTCAGAGCAAAAGAGGATCATCCAAATGAAGAAAAGGCAGCCCAATGGATTAGGCACTGATCAACCCCTAGAGAATGCAAGTCTAAAATTCTTGATGCCTTCAAGAAGGCACCATCCCCAAGTGGAGCCACTGTTAGCCACCTATAAAATTTGTCATATCAAATGGTGGATAAATCATTTTTGGAGCCTTCAAGAAAAAAAATTTATTGCGAAATTTTTTATCTCTTGAAGACTCATAAAGACAACATGCCCTTTATTTAAATCTTCACTGCTGTCTCCATTGTAAACTCTGAAAATATACTATTTTCCATAAAGAAAGAATGCTGCAAAAAACCATTTTTCCCTTCCTTACACTTCAAACTAACCTTCATTTTTACCCCTTCATTCCCCATGTATTCCTCTATTTTCCATTTGTTTCCCATTTCCCCTTCATAAAATCCTCTTTACAAAGTTTAAAACCCATTTTTAAACTTTTTCGAAACCCCCAAATCCATCAAAAACTTTGAAAATTTTCATAAAAATAAAGTTTTTTCACTATGGACTTAAGCCCCTTTGGGCTAAGTCCTAACCACTTCCCCACCATATGCCTTGGTGCTGGAACCAAGCGCTAAGCCCTTTCGGCGCTTATCGCATCGGAGAAATCGGCCCACGCAAATCTATTTATTTCGTAAAAGCCTCCGATGTGATTAGACCTTTGATTATAAACTCCTGATCTTATTGCTATTTCATATAGCCATAGAGCCCGCATCTTGCGCTTAAACCTTGTGATAAACCCATCTCTGACGTAAATTTCCTTTATAAAACATAAAAACCCACTTTCCCTAAGTTTTGGTCTAAACCCGCTAGAGCAATGTTTTTTAATGAAAATGGGTAGATTGAAAATCCCGACCTTTCCTTCCGATGTGATTGGCCCTTATACATATAAGCCCTGGGCATTTTTTTTTCCCATATATCCACAGGCCCCTGTAGATGGGCGCCAAGCCTTTTAAATAACCCACCCGACACCATAAAACCTTTGTATTTGGTTAATTTTTGGTTTTCACAAGTTTTAAAAGGGCCCTGTCGTTTATTATTTAAAATCCATTCCCGACCATTGATCTAAAGCCGATCAATGATCGACGCAATATAGCATTGTATTTTTTATTGGGTGCATCTTATTCCCCTTTTGATTAACTACCCCCGATGGATCCTTCGCCGTTGGATCTATCTGCCACATCTCCGATCCAACGACTCGTATTTGCTTCGATCATAAGTCTTTTTCTCAGCCTTGAACTCCTCTGATTCATCCTCCACCGTTGATCTGATCTATAGATCAACAGCCCACAACTAACATATTGGCGCCATTCAAGTTCTTCCCCCACCGATCGAATGCCTCCGATTGCATTTGTGTCGTCCACGTGTCCAGATCGGACGGTCCAGATTGCATCTCCCGACTTTGGTTTAAAAATCATATACCCTTTGTGTAATGTTTTTCGGCCAATCCCAGCCATTGATCTCTGCAGATCAATGGTCAATATTAACCCCTTTCTCCACATTTGTATTATTTCATTTAACCCAGATCAAATCTCCACCGTTGATCTGTTTCATCCAACGGCTCATATCAACTCCGACAGGTCCGACCCTTGTGGGTCTTGCCTCCCTCCAGATTTGATCTCTGCCGTCGATCCCCTGATCAGATGGTCTATAATAAAAATACCTTGTCTCCTATCTACTGCACATCTAGTTAATATCGCGCTTGCTCCCAACCGTTAGATCTGAGGCCCCAGATCTAATGGCCGACATTCCATATCGCATAACTTCAAGCGCGAAGGTTAATCTCCAAAAATTGCGCGATATAAGTTGTTTTCTGATGCCACTTGTCGGGCGGAAACGCATATCTCATTCGTAAATTGAAAACCACTTTTTCCTCTTGTGGCCACGCGAAACCCGTGGTTTTCCCTCTCGAAACCACTTTCCTCATTTTCTATTATATTGTATCGCGCGCACTTCCCACCGTTGATCTCGGCAAATCAATGGCTCAGATCTAATCTGGCCATACACTATCGCCCTCCACCTTCACCAAAGGATTTCAATGAGTGATCTCCACCGTTGATCGCCCAGGCCGATCTCATCCGACAGCCCAGGTTATGTTCGAAACCCCAATTTCAATTCTTCACAGATTTCCTTTGCCCAAAGGGATTTTCGATATTTTCCTTTGTATTTCTTCTATTTTCACATAAAGCGGCCCTTCTCCATTTGTATTGACCTGGTCACTCCCGACCGTTGATCTCTGCAAGATCAATGACTCTGATATAATTTTCCACCACTTATTCATCAACCGCTTCCCTTTTTATCTTCGCGCGCAATCTCCACCGTTGGATGTTGTCATCCAACGACCATGCTCAAAACCAAAGCCTCCAAAGCAGTTTTACCCAATAATGCAGGATTTTATAATATTTTTGTATTTTGCAGGTTTTAATGGTTTTTCCATTATATAAAAGGAAAATTGAAGCCGAGGATGACGATCCTCCAGGTTTTCATTCATTTGAAGAAGATCGTTCTGCGGGGTTCTATACCACATTTCATTAATACATCATGATTATTTATGCCATATGAACCCCGTATTACCTGCACATCAACAAGACACAACAATTCCTAATTGAAATAAAGAGTATCAATGTTGAAGACTGAAACAAGCCAGAAATGAAGGATTGAAGACTGTTTTCACAGTTTTGGAGGATTACGGCTAAGATCGAAAATCAAAATCCTAATCCTCCAAATTAATACACAATAAAGACATATCAAAAAGATTTATCAGTGAGAAAGAGCCTCCACTGCCACATCAGAGGCTAATTGATTCCTCTCAGCTACCCAATGCCACCTGTAGCCTCAAAGCATTCAACAGAGGCCGAGTTATGATCAGGAAAGAAGATATTTGCCTCAATGCAGCCGAATAGTTAATTCAGCCAAAGGAACTTAATGCAAAAAATATCAGCAGAGTTATTACAACATGAAACAGAGCCTTAAAGTCAAAAAAATCTCCCACCAATCTTAAATTCTTAAATGTAAAACAATTAATACAGACAAGACATCTGTAAAATTCTTCATCGAGCCCCTCAAAGGCCGAGAATCATTTATCTGTATTAATTGAAACTGGGAGATCTTTTATCCCCTCCCACCTCCTGATTCCTTCTATAAATATTTCTGTAGAAAATGAGAAAATGTTGGCTGTAGAACTTTGAAATATACTTGTGCTCAAAAATTCTACTTGTAAATAGTGTTCACGGGCTCTTGAAGCTCTGCTTGTGATTAAATAAATTAGGCTGAGAAGTGGAGATGATTGTTGAACTGAAACATTGGACTTAAAGTTGTAACTAGTTTGAAGCATCAATACAAGCTAATTTATGGGATCCTGGTCTATGTCAACGGTGATGTTTTTCTTATTGTAAATCATTATTTTATTTCTATTTTCACTTTTTCCATCTCTCTGATAAAGAACAACAAGCATAGAGTTAGGATTTACTGTTTACCAATGCCCTTCTCTGACTGATAAGATTTATCTACATGTTTTCTTCCAAATTATGTTGTTTAGGAATGATTTAATTCAGTTTGAGCAGTTAGGAATGCTGGCGTTCCCTCGTCCTACTATCTAAGCCAAATATTGTTCTTTAAAGTTATCTTCAGTTTATGTTAAGTAGAGATGAACTAAGGAAGTGATGGTAAGCCCTGTCCTTTAGTTCTATCCCAAAAAAACTAGCTGAAAGTTTCCCTAAGAGTGTGTTGAAAGCAGGCTAGGTTAAAAGTCCTTACATGATTTTAGACTATTCTTTGTTATCTTATGTGTTTGTCTTGAAAGTTCACTAAGTAAAGTAGAGCTAGAGAAGTTTATGGTGAGCCCTGTCCTCTAGTTTCTTCTCCAACAGTTTCTTTTAAAGTTTCACTTTGTGTTTAAATGTTTTTCTATTGAAAGTGCATCAAAAGATGGATAGTTTCGACGTACTTACCAGATCTCACATTACTTTTATGTCTCTCTTAAGTGTATGCCAAAAGAAGGATAGTTTCAAAGTACTAACTTGATCTTCAGCTGCTCTTTGTTCTTCATTTGTTCAAATTCCTTTTCTTGTTGTAGCATTTCATTCCATAAAATCATTTTTAAAGAGATCCTTAGACATAGATGACTTGCCCCATGGACCACTCTTGAACCTTGTTGTTTCAATTAAACCCTATTATGACTCTATAGCACAATGGACTAAAAACCAGCGTTATATCTATCTTCTAGCCAAAGCTTGTTCTGATTGCTTGCAACTTCACACCTTTGAAACTCTTTCCATTTAGGACCTTCCACCCAAATAATAATCATGCTCAACCATCCAAAACAAAACAAAAACCCTCGGACTTCATAACTAGCCTAATGTCATTACCCAAAAGCTTTAAAGATAAATCAATCTTTGCACTTATTATAGAGATCCCTCTCCGGATTTAGGAGGGCTAGATCCTAGAATCCCAAAGTGGTTGAAATAGTGTTCTCTCTATAGTTTGACTTTGCCAATCTTGCAAATTACAGGGAGCTAACAGGTTCTAGGTCCCGATGCAAGGATGTTATTTTCCAAGCTTTGCCTCTGATGTAGTCTCCCTCTCTCTCCGCTGTGATGGACTGGGATTGTTGGGGTGACCAACAATCGAGTCCCCTCTATCTCCAGCTCCGGGTCACACACTGCTGGTGTAACACCATTTTTTGGTCATCTAACCTGTTACTATTAGATGGACCTAAGTACACCATGTAAGACCAATTTTATCCTAAGTAAAATTGCTTTCACTATGAAAAATAACTTAGTAAAACACCTTTATTAAATTTTTTATGGTCTAAACAGGAAACCCCATGAGGAAATATTAAATAAATCCACATTTGTTTGACTTTCCTCAAGGAATAATTACTTAAACAACAGTTTAATTAATATTCCTGGTCATATTTAACCCAAAACAGGAAAATTAATTAGATAAATTATTATTTATCTTATTATTTCCTAGGAATAATTATTTAAACCTTATTTAAATATTACTCCTTGTTAAATTTGACTAAATCACTCATAAATAGTTAAATAAATCATTATTTATTTAATTATTACTCAATCACATCCTTAAAATGATAAATAAATTATTTATTTATTTATTATTTGCAAATAAAGGGATTTGACCCAAGTCAAATTCCTTTTCCCTCCAACAAAAATAATAAAATATTCCATAAAAGTTGGATCTTGATTTGGTTAATAATATTTTAATTATGCACCAATATCTAGACTAACTCAATATTTTGTTATAAATAGAAGGGTTTTTCCATTCATTCATCACCTTTTGTTGCCTAAAAATCACTTTGGATCTATACTTTTGGTCTGACTTTGATCCACCATCATTGTCATATTTTTCTATCTTTTGGCTTGTGAGCTCGCTTTGAGTTCCATTTTTGTCTAGGTTTTCTACACCATCAAGAGAGAGGAATTTTAGATCTAAAGTGATGAGGGCTTACAAGAACCCATCCCATTGAGGAGAACTAGTAACATCCTTCTATGTTTTCCTCCCAGGTGCCCTTAATATAAAATTCATTCAACATATTCTTGTCTTGCCTATTGGATGCATGGAGTAAATCTTGTTTTTATTTACTGCTTAATGTCTTTTGATGCATAGATCTAGATTTTTGCAGCATTTATTTTGATCAACTAATTTCAGATCTAAAGATATTGGCAGGCATATTTTCTGTTAGCACTATTTTTTATGCACAGCTAAAGTGGTCTTTTTTCGTACACTTTCAATTAAGATTCATACTAACAACTGGTGACTCCACACGGGTTTACGATTATGACCATTGTCATTTTTTTGATCCCTGCATATCCATTTGCTTCAAACCCTAGGATTTCTCTTCAGCCTCTTGTTTTGATTTTTCATGATGTTGTTTTCAACCTATAAAACCCTAAAAATTTAAAAATTCTAACTTCCGTGTGTTTTTGGACCTATTGCGCAGGTGATAGACATCAACCGCAACTGAGACAACACATTCTGCTGAAATCTGCCGCTAAGATTTCCGGAAGTGCAGGTCACACTTTTTTTCCCTAAACCTACGACTTGGAGCTTTAGGACGCACTTTTCAGCCCAAAAACTATGACCTCTATAGAAAGCAGGTCAGAAACTACGACCTGGACTTTATGCGGGATTTTTTCTGAAAGTTTTCTGGGTTTGTTTGGGCCTCTGTTCAAGGTTGTCTGACCTCCATATCCGCCCGTTTTAGACCTATAATTGTTCTGTTTTAATCAACTAAGTGGGAACCTAGCCCCCTAGAAATTTAGTACCCTCCACACTTTGTGGAAGAGTTTTAGCTACTACAGGTTGTCTAAAATTTTCAGAGTGTTCAGCCATTTTTCAGATCTAATGCCTCACTTTCAAATCTACTTCAGATTGGCTATTTATCCATCCAAATCACCTCATTTATTTTTGATTGGGTTTTTCTCTAGGGTCCACTCCGTTCCCCTCTAGGAGATAGCCTTTTTCCACCTCATTTACAACAATATTTCCTCTGATTTGTTGTTGTTTTCTGCACCACTTTCTAGAAAATTTGACCTTTAGATGCCTGTCCCTCACGACCTTAGATCTATTGGCTATTTTTGTGGGTTTTAACTATTTTTTTACCCACCTGTAGACTACTTGTTGAGAGGCCCGCCTCCTTGGGTTTAGAGTATTGCATTATTAGCTGTTTATTTACTGTTATTTTAGTTTCATATACTATTATCTGCAGATTTATTTACAGTTATATAGCACACATTTTATTTTTCTCTACAAACGTCTGGGTTTAAAAATTAAAATTTACACACTTTGCACACACACCCTAAGCGAAAAAAAATCTTAGTTAACACCGCCAAGCACGGACTCTAAAACATTGAAATAAATTGATCCTGCACCTCTTTGCCCTTGTTTCGACATTATAATTAGTTGATCCTGCACCTCCTTGCCCTTGTTGGTCTATTTTTCCCTTTGAGCCATGTTTGTGTCATCACCATTGCACCACCAAGGTGTTTATCCCAGAGACTTATTGGCCTTCATCCTCAGTTTCCAGTAGGAAGAATTACTCCTCCACGTAGGATTCGAGTTAGTCCTCCACTGAGTCCGCACTTCGACTCTTCTTGTGGTTCATTGGGTTCTCCTTCTAATTCCACCCCTGTTTCTCCTCCTGTCACCTTCACCATGTCTGGTTCAGGACCTAACGCTGGTGGTAGCCCCGACGCTAATGCTGGGAATACTACTAGTGGGATTGCAACATGAACTATCCCGGCTGCTCCCTTGCTCCCCTATATGGCAGGCCTCAGTCTTCTCTATTTTGACCAGTTGATAAATGACCCTATACACCATAATGTTGGTTGGATTGCAATTCCAACCAAGCTCCCTTCCGACATTCCCAATTTTGAAGGTCTTGTTGGTGAAGATCCTACAAATCATGTTTGATCTTTCCACATGTGGTGTCCGTCTAAATACATTACTGATGACTCTGTTCGTCTTTAGTTGTTCCAACGAACGCTTACTGGTGAAGCTTCTAAGTGGTATGTTGATCAGGACCCATCCTCTCATACCACCTTTGTGACTCTTGCTCAGGCTATCTTGTCTTATTTCTAGATTCCCCTTCGTTACAACACTGGTACCGAACTTTTGACTTCTTACCATCAATCGTATGTGACCCGCCTATCCAATCATGTCCAGGAATGGTGGAGAAGAAAGAGCCTATGTCGAGCCTATATCTTTGAAGACCATGTCTACATGCACTGGTTCCTTAGATCTCTCTTGCCTGCTATCGGCAAAGATGTCGCATCACATTTCCCTCAAACCGAAGAATCTGCTCTCCAAATTGCATTAAAATATGACCTAATCTATGTTCAGTCGAGTTATGTTTATACCATTCTATCTAATCTTCCTAGACCTGGTGGTGCCAATGCACCAGGGGCATATCATGCTGCCAACGGTATTGTTGGAGCTCTCTCTCATCCATATGCTCAGCCTCCCATGGGTTATGGTTTTCCTCGGGGTGGGGGGGCAACACCTCCTGCACTTTTCCCCCTCCCAGTAACATGTATCTAGAATATGGCATGCCTCCTCCTTTTTCCCAACCTCTTGTTTACCACACTGTTACCCAACCTCCTTACCCATATCCACAGCTTGGTGCTCCAGCTCCTCTAGCATTAGCACCTCCTCCTCCCTTGCCTTCTCAACCCTCGCAATAGCAGCCCCACTCCCTTAGGGGAAGGTGTATGCACAGCATGGCGTGACTAATCCTCCTTCCAAAAAGAAGAGGAAAGACACTCAAAATCAATCTTCTCCTTGTAATCCTGGACCTAATCCTCAAAATAATGCTCCTAACACTACTAACCAGGAACAGGGCACTCAGCCCAAGTAGGACAAGCCTATTTGTATGAACAAGCCTTGTTCTTGTTGTGGTTTTTATGGTCATTACCCGCATGATTGTCCTCTTTTACCACAAATGAAGCAGATGTGGGAGTCTCAAGCAACATTGCAAGGACAACAAGCCTCCCCTTCCATCCATCCTAATGCTGCGCCTAGTCAGTTGTCTGTGTTTACTAATCCTTTTCCTTAGCAAGGATTTGTGGCTACCCAACCACCTAAAAGTCAGGTGGCCACTCAACCTCTTCCATCTGGTACCTTTGATTACTAGATTATCATGATTAATTCTGACCAACCTCTAACCGTAGACATCAATCTTCAGACTTGGTCTCGTCAGTACAACAAGCCTCTCGCTACGTTTGTCCCCGAGCCACCTCCTTCAGTCCCTATAGAGCCTTTTTCGACACCTAATGGTCCCTTGTAGATCCCTCGGCCTAAGGCGGACGTTCATACCAAGATCCCTAAGGGACCACTACGCCGAAATTCTGCTTTTGGAAAATCTGCCCATTCGTATAGCATAGTAGATGATTTGGCACAATCTCCTGCTACCATTTCAACGTTGGAACTCCTCTAGTCGTGCCCTTCAAAAAGAAAATATCTACTATCTGACATGGGCGCTGTAGATCCTTCCGATGATCAATTGATTGTATTTGATGTTGACCAATCCGAACCTCCTCCTCTTCTTGCTTCCGTCACCTTCCAAAGCCCAGTCAAGATCTGGAATGCCAACGTTTCCTAGTGCATTATTGATGAGGGTACATCCACATATGTGATGTCTGCTTCGGTTTGGAAGCAACTTGGTACACCTAATTTGGCTCCTTCCACAATCACTCTCTGAGCGTGGGATGGCCACGTCTCCCAGCCCATCGGCATATTCCGCAACTTTCCTATTACTCTTGCGGGCAAGACTGCTTGGGTTGACGTAGAAGTCATAGATGCCCCCTTAGATTACAACATTCTATTGGGTCGTAGCTACACCTATGCGATGTCTGTTGTCCCATCTGAGGTTCACCACAATATTTCCTTCCCTCATAACAGAAATAAAGTCACCATTAAACAGTTAACATATTATAAACCGAAGTCTCAGACCTCCCCTGAGTCCATCATCTCTTCGGTGGCCAATAAGAAAATCGTCGATCCTTTTACCAGTGTCTCACCTAGAGTCTACAAATATTCCTCATTGCTTGGTACATTCACTGGTCTTCCTCCTCCTGTCTCTGATCCCATCTCATCGAATGTTTGCATGATGCAAGTGTTTCGGGTTTCCCTCAAGCGGCCCGCTTCGACTATTCAGCATCCTCCTCGCCCTCCGGAGCCTACTCCTAGCCATTCGATTAAGCCTTCTGGACCTCCTCCTCCTGGCCCTTCACATAGAACTGGTATCCATGAGCCTCTTTACCCTCCTGGAACTATTCCTCTAAGCCTTAACCATCTTGTAGTCGTCTCGCCTGGCCATTACCCCTCTGGTCAGATATTGTTCCTCGCTCCCCCTCCAGGAGTGTACACAGTCCCTGTCATGGCTACCCTCTCTCTTCCTAACCAGACCCTTGGGATTCCCATCTGGTACCTTGATCCTCCAGCCGCTACCCCACCTGGTCAACCCAAACCTTATCTTTCTTTGACCCCAGTTCAACCGGTCCCCATGACTTCTCCTGCTGCTACAGTGCCTCAGCCACCTCAACAGGAACCACCTCCTGTTGCGACCGCTTCGGGTAAGAAGGGAAAAGCTAGAAAGAAGGCATCAAAAGACAAGGCTGCCCTGACTGAACCTGATCCTCCTCCACCTCCAAAGCATTTTTCTTTGTGTGATGTCATTGGCCATGCCACCCATAATTGTCCTCAACTGCCCCATATCAAGCCCATGGTTAATATTGCGTTCCCTGAGTCTATGGTCCCTGAAGCCTCTATTTCTTCCTCGACTGCAACTAAGAACCCTAATACTATTCACACCAATAAACCCTGTGCTTTGTGTGATCTCCATGGCCATTATTCCCACCATTGTCCCCACCTTACACATTATCGCGCCTCTTTGGAGATGTTATGTTCCCGTGATTTTGGAGATTGGCAGACCAAATTATGGAGTAACATCAAACCAATCTTTGGAGCCCTAGGACCTAGCCTTCCTGGACTTAGAGAGGGCTCTCTCTAATGAACCGAAGGATGTGAGCTTGTTCGCTTACTTTGTTTAGATTTTAGGCTAGTTTTTAAGTGTGTCTGTTTGTTTTTTTTTCATTTGTTTGGAGGTAAAACTGATCAAGTGGATCAAAATAGAACAACAAAATGAGATCAACTAGGCTATGAGGTCAAATGCAAGCCAAGGATGTCAAGACAATGGGTAGGGTGTACTATAGGGTCGATCTAGTATAGTGAATGGATATTTTCGGTGCTTTATGAAGTGAAATGAACATCAAGTTGTGCAAGAAAAAGAGATTTTAGGCATAAATAGTTTAAAAGAAAAGAATTCATGTGGTAGGGCTAACCATTAATCACTATGAATGAAACTCAAGATAATAAATGCAAAAAATAAACAATCAGGTGATGCATAGAAGTATAAAACCCTCTAACTTTGGGAAAATCACCTTCAGTGGTTGAGAACACATGTAAGACAAAACAACAGTTCAAAATGTGGACAGGAAACTCCTAAAAAACACATTCAAACTGATGAGAAATTTGAAATAAGTCTGCAAGTGTAAGCAGAGGGCAAGATAAAAACAAGACCTCTCTGATTTAAACTAGACAATCAATACTTCAAAGGAGATTTCATTAAGGAGGTTTAAATAGCTATAATTAAGTAGGGCATACCATGAATCAAACAAGATAGCATGTCATAATAATCATTAAGGAAATAAATAACAAGTTCTTAATGGACCAAAGGGCAGTTAAGAATCCTTTGACATGACCAAGAAGGGTGAAAACATAGAAGCTGCAATGAATCAGGAAATTTGATGTGCCTCCATGGGCATACCTCAAACTATTCTTTACTGACCTACAACAAGCAAGAAGCATGAATACATATGTGAAAAACTAAGAAAAAATAACTGAAAAGAAGCACAATACCATTTACAAAGCCATGGAATCCTGCACATAGATCCTCTCCGTCATCTAGGCAATCAAGTCAAGCTATCCACTCCATAAAACAAGTCTTATCATCAAAACTCATAACATATATTGCTCTAAGCTCAGTCAAGTTCTTAAGCTCTTCAAAAATCCAAATTTCTACTCAAATCTCCAACAATATTTAAAATGACTCTCCGTGAGTTATATAGGAAATGAGAAGATAGGCTTCACAAAACTAACTAGAAGCTCATAGGCTTAGAACAAATATCTTATTTTGTCCTAGAGGCTTTGCAAATCCCAAGGCACAAAATATCTCTAAAACTTATCTTAAAATGCTAAAAATGACAAGTAAAAAGCCTTTTTACTATTGACAAGAGCTAAACATAGCTTAACGCACATTTGGATGGCCACCTTCAAAAAACTGCCTTTTCAGCCAAAATGCTACAGGAGCGTAGTAGCGTAAAAAATCCTATTTTGTAGATAAATTTTGAGGGACTTCCCGATGTCGAAACGAGACTCGTGATGGCTCGTTGGAAAGATATGGATGTATAATTTTTGGAACTACTTGATTTTTTTAAAATTATGCTGGAAATTCAGTAAAAAATTAAGATGAGTGAAAAAACACAAGAGCGTAGCGTCTGCTGATGTTAGCCACCTATAAAATTTGATTATCCCAAAAGGTGGCTAAATCTATTTTTGAGCCTTCAAGGAACACTTCTTCTCACAAAAAAGTGTTGGCTCTTGAAGACTTTTTGAAGGCCTCATGCCTCTGTCCAAACCTTCACTCATGTTCCCATCTTGAAAAACTTTGAAATCCTGCTGTTTCCATCTTGAAGTACTGCTGCAAGCACCATTTTCCCCATTCCTCCTCTTTAAAAGCTAACCTATTTTCTTTTCTACCTCTTCTTTCCCCATGAAAATCCAACAATTTCATGTTTCTTCCTTTCCACTACATAAAAACCCTTGATAAGGTTCTAAGACCCCTTCTTAGCCTTATCAAAACCTTCATCTCCTTCGAAAATCCTTGAAAAACCGTTAAAATGCATATTTTCTATGTATTGGACTTAAGCTCCCTCGGGCTAGGTCCCTAACCCCTTTCCATCCATGCACCCTAGCGCCAGAACCAAGCGCTGAGCTAACCGGGTGCTTAATCGTATTTATATTTATCCCGCCCCCAAAAGCATTAAAACCTTTGTTTTAAATTTAAACTTTGGGTTTTAATTTATTTTTATCCGTCGGTATCACTTTCAAACCGTTCCGCACCGTTGATCTAATTTGCAGATCGGACGGTGCGGAGTGCGTCTTTCTGTGGTCCCCACCGCCCGAAAGCCGGTTGCCAAAAACCGGCGGTATCCATCGCACCGCCTTCGGGCAAGAGGTTGTTTTCCCCCGATGGCCAGCGATTCCATACACTTACCGCCACGCGTCCCCTGTACTATTTGGAAAACCGCCGTCCATCACGTGTTATCGTTCAGACGAGGATGCCGAGTGATATCGCCGTGGACCATCCGATCTAAAGCCACCCATCTGATGATTGTCACTCGATGAATATTCCCGCCCCTTAATGTGGTCCCGGCACGACGTTAAATCATTTCCCACCGTCGATCTAATCTGCAGATCGACGGTTCAGATTTCGTCCCCCTGATTCGATTGCCCGGTCAACGATTCTCTGTTTTTGACCTCCCCTTTCGCTCCCGACCATCGATATCTATGCGATCGACGACCTTGATCTAATCTTTCTTCTGCCCATTCAATGATCTCCCCAATTAATCCCAACCGTTGGATGATGCCATCCAACGGCCCCGCTCCTTCCACACGTCCTCTGAAGCAGTCAAACTATATACGTAGGATTTCATAACTTTTTTTTATATTTTGTAGGGTTTAATGTTTTTTCCGCCATACTGAGGAAAATTCACAGGCTGAGGGTGACGATCCTCTTGCCTTCGTTTCATCAGGGAAATCATTCGTAGGGGTTTCCAATCTCACGTATCATCGGTGTTTTATGAGGCATCGATGTCATTTCATCTCTGCGCAGCCCTGCATATCAGCAAGAAAACCATGGATTTAACATTGTCAAAGGGTATCAGTGCCGAAGACCTAAATGTATCAGAATAGAGGATTAGAGATAGATTGGTGGGGATTATGTCTAAGATGCTTATCAAAAGCTTAATCTCCAAATAGAACACAGTTTACAGAAAACCTAAAGTGTTTTATCAAGCAGGAATGCTTCCACTGCCATAATCTAGGGAAAATTGATTCCTCAGCTACCATAGTGCCACCTGTTCCTCAAAGTACTCAATCAAAGGCCGAAGTTATTGATCGAATGAAGATTTTTGCCTCAACACAGCCGGAAAGTTACTTCTGCAAGGAAACTTAATGAAAAAATATCAGCGGAGTTACTTCAACATTACACAGAGCCTCAAAGGTCAAAAAAATCTCCCACTAAGCTTAATATTTATGTAAAAAAATTTAATACAGAGTATCCCCATGTAAATTTCTTCATTGAGCCCCTCAAAGGCCAGAGACCATTAAATCTGTATTAATTGTAAATTGAGATCTTTATCAGATCTCACCTCCTCATCCTTCTATATATACTTGTTTAGAAGATGAGTGAGGGGTTGGTTGTAGAACTTTGATATACATTTGAGCTAAAACTTTTGATTGTACATAGTATTCACTGGCTCTTGGAGCTCTGCTGGTGATAGATAGGTTAGGCTGAGATGTGTAGACGGTTGCTAACCTAAAGCATTGGACTTAAAGCTGTAACTGGTTTGAAGCATCAATACAAGCTAATTTATGGGATCTTGGTCTATGTTGACGATGATGTTTTTCTTATTGTAACCTGTTGTTTTGTTTTTGTTTTCATCTGTGTTTCATATGCTCTTATAAAGAACAGCATGCATAGAGTTAGGACCTATTGTATATCAGTGACCTTCTCTGACTAAAAATATTTATCTGAATGTTTTCTTCCATCTGTATAATTTAGGAATGATTTAATTCAGTTTAAGCATAGGAATGTTGGCATTCCCTCGTCTTATTGTCTTAGCTAAACGTTATTCTTAGATGTTATTTTCAGTATATGTTTAGTGAAGATGAACTGAGGAAGATATGGTGAGCCCTGGTCCCATTTTTGTCCCCACAAGCTATCTGGATGTTTCCCTTGGAATGTGTTAAAAGCTGGCTAGTTTCAAAGTACTTACCAGATCTTAGGCCATTCTATTGTTATCTTTGTATTTGTCTTTAAAGTAACCAAGTAAAGAAGAGCTAGGAGAGGATTTGTGGTGAGCCCGACCCGCTAGTTTCTAATCCAAAAGTTGCCTTCAAGTTTCCCTCTGTTTTGAGATGTTTTCTATTGAAAGTGTATCAAAGGCTGGATAGTTTCAAAGTACTTACCAGATCCTAGGCTGCTCTTGTTTCTGCATCTGTTCATTTCTCCTTCTTATTGTATCATTCCATTCCATAAATCAATCTTCAAATAGATCCTTAGACATAGATGACTTGCCCCATGGACCACTCTTGCCTCTTGCTGTTCCAGTTAAACCCTATTATGACTCCATAGCCCAATGGACTAAAACCTACAATTTTCTACCTTTTTGACCGAAGCTTACTCTGATTTCCTGCAACTTCTCACCTTTGGAACTTTTTGCACTCAGAACTTTCCACCTTGAACAGTAATCATGCTCAACCATCCAAAAAACAAACAAACCCTTGGCCTTCATAACTAGCCTAATATCATAACCCCAAACTTCAAAGACAAATCCATCTTTGTACATATTGGAGAGATCCCTCTCTAGATTCAGGAGGGCTAGATCCTAGAATCCCAAATTTGGTTGAAACGATGTTGTTTCTGTAATTGGACTCTGCCAATCTTGCCAATAAATTACAGATTCCTAACATTTCTGGCGACTCCATTGGGGAACTTAATGTTATTGATTCCTTTTAAGACCTCAGAGAACCCTCAATTCAAGAAAAATTTGAGAGATTAAAGCAACCTTTTCAAGCACTACCAAGAAATGGTAATTATGATGAAACTTGTTTGAATCAGTGACAATCTAGGTAAAACCCTAGGTTTCTCTCAAGCTTTTATATAACCTTGGAAAATCAGTCGGCTTAGCCATAAGAGTAGACTGTCTTTGTCTCATAACCGTAGCTAAGTTTTGAAACAGAGTCAGTGTGTTCTTAGAAACCACACAACTAAAAAATAACTCAGAAAAACCAAAAACATTTTAGATTGGTAGTAAAATACTTACTCCTACATTGACACTTACCTTTTGTCGTGTTTTACCCCATACTCTTAGACAGAGTCTAGAAAGGGCCAGGTAGCCTCCGGATCTCATCCTCTTTCAAAGGTGAAATATATGGTAAATGCCCTTCCATTCAATCTCTGGTTAGAGTTTGTTGTGTTCTAGGATATCCTTGAAAAAGGATATTTCACAAGCATGGTGGTGGACCATAAAACCTTTTACCTCTGAAAAGAGCTAAAAATTTCCACTTGGCGACTCCAAAATCCTTAGCAAACCTTAAGACTCCACTGGGAAGAACCCTGATCATCATAATATCATTCAAACTTAGTTAGAGGACTGTAGGATAGAAATTTAGGTAAACAGATTAGTTAACCATTCAAAGACTGTCATATATGGTTGAAATTGTCTTGTTTATTTTGGGTCTGATAAACAAAACATAGTGGCTCCTAGAAAGATTCACACTAGAGCCTATCCTGACCCTGATCCACCTAAAGTAGTTGATAACCCAGAAAGTATCCTTAGGAAGTCTCCTAAGATTAAATTATCAACTATTTTTAGACCACCCTTGAGAGCTAAATCAGTTCCCGAACATCTTTCAGCTCTACAACAATCACAAGCTGACTTAGTAAATCCATTTAGAAATAGGTCATTTGATGATATAATCTAGCTAGATTCTGAGTTTTCACTTTCATTTGATGATATAATCCAGCTAGATTCTGATTTTTCACTTTCTTCTCCTGAAACTAGTGAACATCTCGGTAGTAGAGAAACTACACCTCCTGATTTAAATTTCCTCCACAACTTAGGTGTCTCTCATCCAAGATCAGCTCAGCAATATACTGCCATTCCATCCGCATCTACTCACCCTTCATCCACTATTCAAACCACTCCACTTCATCCCACCTTCCCTTTTGTCAACCCACCCATAAATCCACCCCCACCTCCTACCATGGCTGCATGGTATGCTCCCCTAGTCCTTCCTGCACCATTAGTCAACCTTCCACAAGACTATCAGTCCAAAATTCCATTATATGATGCTAACAACACTACAACTACATCACAACATGTGGATAAGATGGATGACTATTTTGACAGAAATGAAATCGATGATGATTCTGTCAAACTTAGATTATTTTCTCAAAGCCTGGGGGGAGAAGTAAGAAAATGGTTTAAAAGCTTAGCCCCCCATAGTATCAATGATCTCCAAGGCTTCCATCAAACATTCTTAAACAAATGGGAAGTTAAAAAGAATCCTCTCCAAGTCCTTTCTGATTACAAGAACCTCCATAGAAACCTTGGGGAAAGTGTGCAAGGTTACTGCACTAGATTCAATAGTGTGTATAATGCACTTTCCCCAGAACTAAAACCTCCACAAGGCTCAGCTTTAAACAAGTTTCCTAAAGGATTTGACTCTGACATGACCTATCAGCTGAGAGAGAGAGAATTTTCAACTCTTGAAGATATGCAAAGAGGTGCTCTTTCTGTAGAAGTCAACCTGATGGAGAAAAGAGCAAGGATGAAAGCTGAAAAGATAGTATCTTTTAGAGAGGAATCTACACTATCTACTTCCAATTCAAAAATGGAAAGAATGATGGAAGAAATGATGAAAGAGATGAGCATAATTAAGAGAGCACAAGAAAGTCAAAACCAAAGTTCTCCTCAAAATAGAAACCAAAACCAGAATCAGAATTCTAGAAGGAACCAACCTCCAAACATACCTAGGGAAGATGATCAACAGATCACTCCCCCCTTTCATCAAAACTATGTGAGTGAGGTTGAGGAAATAGATCAAATAACAGGGGAAGATGATATTAACCTTTTTTGGGTAGATGATGATGACTTTGAGGTTCATTATGATAGAACACAAGGTCTTTATACACCTTATGATGACAAAAGAGATGATAATGAAAATTATTATCAAGACATGGAAAATGCCATCACCGAACCTCCAAGAGAATATGACCTCAGAAGTAAATCTAGTCAACAAACCCCCAACAACAAAACCTCTGAAAAATCCTCACAAAAAAGCACTGCAACCAAGCCTAAAGTTGTCAAAAAAAAGGATAAAACAGTGGCTGAAAATTCTGATAAAGGTAAAGGAAAAAGCACTCAAGACAATGAAAAACAGAGTGCAGACATTAGTAGTACTAACGCTGCAGCTAGTACTCCTGTGAAAACAATTTTATCAAATGTAAATAAAGCAAAACATCAACCTGACATTGCCGATAAAGTGACAGCTAATAGGGCTGAGACAAGTGCTCCAAAGAACCAAATTCCTTTCAGCCTGGAGCAGGAAATTTCAAAGATCAAAATCTTTGTTCCCTTGAACGAATTAGCTGCCCAACATGTATATAGGACCCAAATTTTGAAGGCATTAAATTTAGAAGACAACAATGACACAGTAAATCTTAACGACGACCAACCAGAGCTTATTTTCAGTCCAAATATTGAAGGAAAATATCAAGAGGGACCTGTTCCTCCCTTTTATGTAAGTTTTAACGTTCATGAAAAAAAATTTCATAATGCCATGCATGACTCAGGAGCCTCTCACAATTTAATGCCTAAGGTTGTAATGGAGAGCTTAGGTCTAGAAATCACCAGATCTTATAAAGACCTTTACTCCTTTGATTCCAGCAGAGTAAAATGTTTAGGATTGATCAAAGATTTCTATGTTAACTTAGCCCAAATTCCAGCCAAATGCTTAGTTGTGGATATTGTTGTGGCTAATGTACCCCCAAAATATGGAATGCTTTTATCAAGATATTTGGGGGCTAAGTTGCAGGGAACTATGCAAATGGACATGACCTATGCGACTATCCCTGTTTTCAATCAAACTAGAAGACTTTACAGGGAGTCCCATATGCAGTACACAGTCACAAGCCAAGACAGACCACAAAACTCTCCCATATATTATATCAATACAGGCCTTGATTCTTTTATTATGTTTAATGATGAAACACTCAGAGAAAAATTCACTTTAACAGAGTTAATGGCTAATAGAGAGGAGGAGGTAAATACCACTGAACTGTCAAAACAGTTTGCTGAACCTTTAAATGACAGCAAACCAAAGGTAGGTCTTGAACTACAGGTCATGTGTCATTTTCTTCTAAACCTTGAGAGTCAATAAAATATCCCTCGAATGACTGAAAATCAGGGGGAATCAAAATAAATACAACTAAATGTATAAATTCAACAACAATCAGAAAGCACGATAGTTGAAGAGGACTCTAACCATGATAAAACCGAGAAAATTCCTCTCTGGAGTATGTATTTTGATGGGTCATGCACTAGAACTAACGTTGGTGCAGGTGTTTGGATTACTAACACTAAAAACAACCACACAAAATGCATTTCATGCAAATTAAACTTTCAGTGTTTCAATAACATAGCAGAATATGAGTCCCTTCTCTTAGGCTTACATCTTTTGAAAAAGTTAGGAGCCAGAAGAATGAATGTATATGGGGATTCTGAATTGATCATTAGGCAAGTAAATGGGGAGTATAACACAAATTATCCCAGACTTAGAGCCTACCAGAATGATGCCATGTACCTTTTAAAAACATTCGAGGAATCCAAAGTAATTTTTGTCCCAAGGAAAAGAAACATTGTAGCCCACAATTTAGCCTTTGCAGCTAGGACATGCTTAGTGCCATTTGAAACCAAAGACTGTACAACTGAGATAAAGTTTAGATCAGTAGTGCCTAATAATAAGAAGTATTGGCAGGTGTTTGACAATGACAAACAAATAGAAGACTTCATGCAATTCAGAAATGAATTCGAACTAAACAGTTCGGACTCAGACTATGAAACAGACTGCAGTGAAGAAAAATTTCTTGGTGAAGAAGAACTGTCTCCTGAGCCTGTCAATATTAACCTATTTTCTAGCAAACTTATGAACGAAACAGAGGAGTTGGAAACTCTCCATGCTAAAGAAGAAAGTTTTCCTAGAGGTCTGGCCCCTTTAGAAGAGTTTTTTTATTTTGACGATGTGGCCAAAAAACCAAAACTCGAACCTGTAGAGACTGAAGTGGAGGAGTGCAATATAGGTAGTGAGGAAAAACCAAAAATGATTAAATTGTCTAAGATTTTACCAGCTCACATTAAACTCAAATACATTGAGCTGTTTAAAGATTTTTCTGATGTTTTTGCGTGGAGTTACAAAGATCTTAAATCCTATGACACTGAAATAATTCAGCAAAAAATTCCCCTTGAAGAAAACCAAAAACCATTCAAATAGAAACTGCGCAGAATAAACCCTGTTCAGTTACCTTTGGTTGAGAAGGATATTAAAAGGATGTATGAAGCTGGTATTATTGTCCCTATTAGATATTCTGAATGGGTATCTAATCTGGTGTTCGTTAGGAAGAAAACTAGAGAAATCAGGCTTTGTATAGACTTTAGAGACTTGAACAAAGCTTCATTAAAAGACAACTACCCTTTACCCAAGATGGATCATATTTTACAAAGGGTGGTAGGGTATAGAAGAATTTCTTTGCTGGATGGCTATTCAGGGTACAATCAGATCTTGGTTTACCCTGCTAATCAATTAAAGACAGCCCTTACTACACCATGGGGCACTTTCATGTATGTGAAAATGCCCTTTGGTCTAATGAATGCTAGAGAAACCTTTCAAAGAGCCATGGACATAGCATTCTTGGAAGAGCTGGGCTTCTTCATCATTATCTCTCTCGATGATGTCACTGTGTTTTCAAAAACAGATGAAGAACACTTAGAACATTTCAGGAAAGTTTTTGAGAAGTGCAAAAGGTTTGGAATATCTTTAAACCCTAAGAAGACACTATTCGGTCTCCAAGAAGGTAAGCTTCTTGGACACGTTATTTCAGAAGAGGGTATAAAGATAGATCCAAAGAGGATTGAGGCCATATTGCAAATCTCTCATCCTCGAAACATCAAGGAGTTGCAATCTTTCATTGGGAAGATTAACTTTTTGAGAAGGTTCATACCCAACTTGGCTGAGCTCCTTAGGAATATCACAAATATGCTGAAAAAGGAGCAAGGGGTAAAATGGACCTTGGAAGCAAAGAAATCCTTTGAACTGGTGAAACAAGCGTTAACCAAAACACCGGTTCTGATAAGTCCTGATTTTTCAAGAGATTTTTATATTTTCTCGTTTGCATCAGAACATACCATAGCTGTTGTCCTTTTACAGAAAAATCCACAAGGACAATAGCAGCCCATCGCATTCTTTAGCAAGGCATTGAGGGATGCCCCTTTGAAGTATAACATTATGGAGAAACAAGCTTTCGCCTTGGTTAATGATCCAGGTGGATATCGGTGGCCTCCCACCTATTCCATTTGGACCTACAGCATCAATTCTTTCAGTTTTTCAGCTTCAGCACAACTTACTATTTATATGTGTTTTCAGTCCTCGTACACCCAGAAATGTCAGCATTAATAATCCAGGTGGATATTGGTGGCCACCCATCGAGTCCATTTGAACCCCCACCATCAGTTATTTCAGTTTGTAAGTTTCTGCACAACTTACTATTTTTAGCAGTTTTTCGGGTCTTAAACTTCCGGAGCCGTTTTGAGGCCCTAAACGACGCTTTTTGGGAAAATGGAGAGCAACATGGGTCCATGGACCGATGTTGCTCGTTCAAAAATTGTACTCCTTGGATAGATCTTTCTAACGAGCTATTGAGCGCGTCAAACGGAGATCGGATGCCAAAGTTACGCCCCCGGGAAGTTGAACCACCAATTTACCCAAACGGGACCCACAGTTTTGGCGCTTCATCTCCTACGGTTAGGGTTTTGGACGTTTCGGATTCTACATTGTTTCTCAAAAATAAATAGGCCCTCGAGCCTCATTGTAAGACAGTTCAGGGGGCTGGGAGCCGATACATCTCTTCTCAGAGATAAGCGCTACCAGTTCCCTAGCTCGCCGCATCTCCATCATGTCTGCATTGTAACACAGTTCAGGGGCTGGTAGCCACCACATCTCTTCTCAGGGATACGCTGCCAGTACCCTAGCTCATCTATTTACATTATGTCTGTAATAGGCCTGCGAGCCTCAATGTAACACAGTTCAGAGGCCTGCGTACGCTACATCTCTTCTCAGAGATACGCTACCAGCGCCCTAGCTTCATTCCATTATGTTTGTAAGCTTATTGCAGTCATTCTTTTATTAATAAATTGAAGCATTATTTCTGCTGCATCTCTGTATCTATGGTTATATCTGTATTCTGTTGCATTCCTGCATAAAATCCGGATCAGTGGTATCAGAGGGGGTCTGCTCTTTCTCTGTTTTTCTCTTCATGTCCCTAATGCAGCTAGGGTATAAGGAGTTCAACCTCGCAACCCCGACGACCCCCCATGGCGGAAGGAAAGAAAGACGAGGGAGCAGGAGATCCTGTCAAAATCTTGCTCAAGGATGCCCTCGAGAAACAGAGGAACGCGATGATGGAAATTTTTTTTTCAGATCCTTCAATGGCTGCCCACCGGTGGCACATCTACATCTAGCACGGCTGCCAACACCAAGTTCAGCAAAATTCCCCCCCCCATGGAGGAACTTAACGCAATGGAGACCATTGCTTCCTAAGGAGGGAGGAATGATCCAGGTGGATATCGGTGGCCTCCCACCTATTCCATTTGGACCTGCAGCATCAATTCAGATTCAAGTTATGCCTCCATGGGAATGAGGGTTTGAAACATCTTTCAGTTTCAATGTTTTGCAGCAATCTTCGGCAAAATCCATGAATGTTTTTGGGCGGCGAGTTTTCAGATCAGATCTGAAACTTTTGGTGAAAATTTTTCAAAAACAAAGACTATATCTGGATTCCTTGTGAAAAAATACTCAAATTCAAAAAAAAAATCGGCCAAATTGGAGTTCAGATGAGGGAGATATCGCTGATTCAAAATCAGTAATGTTGAAGCAATTTTTCTGACGACAATTCATGGACGACGGCTCTCCTGTCATTTTTCGCAGTTTTTAGTACACAATTTTAGAGAAATGGAGATAGATCTAAGTTCCTCTTGAAAAATCACCCAATTTCAAAAAAAAAATTGGTCGAATCGGAGTCCGGATGTGGGAGTTATCGTTGTTTTAAAATCAACTATTTTTTTTTCAGAAATTTTGTGACGGCGTGACAGTTCCAGCGCAAATCTGAGAGTCTAGAATCTCCAGATAGTGGTTTCAAACACATAGGATGATGCAAAATGATCATTCCATTTCCAAAAATAAGTTATAATAAATATTCTGAGTTATATTGACCGAGTTATGCTCGTTTTAAATCTGGAGCAACATTCGGAGCGGGTTCCCTTTGGAGACGTGCCCTCCCACCCCGCTTTAGTAGGCACCTGCTTCACATTCATCATTTTGATCATAGCAGCGTTCGGCTTGGGTTATTTAGAGACGTGCCCTCCCACCCCAAGCTATGTAGGCACCTGCTACTTCATCAACAATCCGCATCACAATTATGGGTCAACTGCACAAAATCATTTTCATCGAAGTCCATTTGCTAGGCCGCACACTGTTAGTCACACAGTTGGTCACAAGCATTACAGGGTATCTCTATCCTCGGATCTTCATTTGTCATGATTTTGGTTCATCCACAAACTCACACTTCATCGAAGTCCATTTGCTAGGCCGCACACTGTCAATATCACAGTTGGTCACAAGCATTACAGGGTATCTCTATCCTCGGATCTTCGTTCATCACGGTTATGGGTTAACTACACAAAACCCTTCTCTTCAGTGGTTCTTCATATTAAAAAAAGGCTTCTCAGGATGGAACTTCACGCAATGGAGACCATTGCTTCTTAAGGAGGGAGGAATGATTCGAATGGAAAATGGCTGTTACACCATTTTTTGGTCATCTAACTTATTATCATTAGATGGACCCAAGTACACCATGTAAGACCAGTTTTACCCTAAGTAAAACCACTTTCACTATGTTAAAACAGGAAACCCCAAAAGGAAATATTAAAAAAACCCATATTTGTTTGATTTTCCTCATGGAATAATTAATTAAACCATAATTTAATTATTATTCCGAGTCATGTTTAACCCAAAATCAAAGAAATTAATTAGATAAACCTTTATTTATCTTATTAATTTCTAGGAGACTTAGGGTCCTTAATTAAAAAGGTTAATTAATTAAATATCTCTTAATCATGATGGAATTTCTTAAATCGCTTTCTGGGTCTTGGAGATCTCATGTACTCTAGTCCCTCCACAAAGTTTGGCAGCTAAAGCACATCGGATGCTACCCCAACACCCCAAAATCTCAACACTCCCTCTTAGAGAGGAATGTGCTCTAGCAACAATACTTCACCCCGAAGTTCTGCACTGATCTTTGGTGTGGGTCTCTACGCTGATGCTTGGCCTGTTGCCCTTCATCATTGCACTGCTGCTACTCTTCTGTACTACTGCCCATGACGCTACCACCGCCACTGCTACATCCGTACTGCAACTCCCTCTCAAATTGCTGCATCATGCTGC